>BLBF01000037.1:15750052-15792323 GCA_015471245.1 Laticauda colubrina
CCGGCCACATACATTGGACAGACCAATAGAAGAATAAGTACCCACCTAGATGAACACAAAAATGCAGTAAAAAAGCTGGAACACACCTCCTCACTAGTCCAACACATGAAAACCACAGGTCACAATATCAACTTCAATGGCACTAAAACCCTGGCCACTATAGAAAACCCCAGCCACAGAATCATCAGAGAAGCCATAGAGATTGAAAAAAGACCTGACAGCATGAATAGAAGAGATGATTCCACCAGACTGTCAATCATTTGGAAGCCTGCACTCTCAAACAGAAAGATCTCCATGCCACAAGCCAGGCAAACACCTGGGCAAAAACAGACTCCCTCTGATAGCTCCAACCTAACCCCCCCATCAGGCACCCAGGTGAAACCCAGCTTGCTAATGAAGAGCAGCCGTCCCTTCACACGGAGCCAAGCTGCACTAAAAGCCTCCAACACAAGAACAGACTGTTGCCAGCCAATCAAAGCCACAAAACAGACAGAAGAAACCAGGAACACCAATCAATCAAACTCCAAGTCCAATGAACACAGGTCCAGGCTCCCAACCAATCAGAATGGACCAGCCTCAAATTTAAAACCAGGAGCTGTAAGACCCATATCCATACAGAAGCCTGATGATGGCAGATGAGATTCTGCTGAAACATTGCTACAACTTTAACAGAACTACAATGACGTGGGATAATACCCGAAGGAAGCTGAACAGCATATATATATATATATATATATATATATTTCTGTTCCTGTTAGTATTTTATCCAATTCTGTCAGTTCTTTATAGAAACCATTTAATTTAACATCTTTTTTCATATCTAGACTGTATTTGCATATATGAAGACCAAACCATTTTGTTCCCTTGTTCATTTAATTCTTGTTTACTTTTGAGCTTCCAAAAGGAAAGGAACTTGCAAATTAACAGATTATAATCCAACTTGGCCCACCAAGCCCAAGAGTTCAATCACCAATTATTTTACATCCAAAAAGAGAGTACACAGAGCAAGAAAAAAATCACAGAAGGAAGTCTTTTTTATTCAGTTTCTATTTGCCTTGTCTAGTTTATTTTCCTTTGAATTCCAAGAGCTACACTGTTTGCAAGTAAAGAAAGATTTTTTTCACTGTTCCACTCGCTATTTTAATTCTTTAGTTATAATTTAGTTATAATGATAGCATCTTGTTATCATTATGTTCTCAGGTTTTCAAGGCCGTCCATCTGTTTCTATGTCTTCTCCTGTCTTATATCTTCCACTTTTCACTTTGCCTATAGGTGACACTGTTGTTCTGCTTCTTTCTTTTCTGTCTCTATATTGTATTTCTCAATGCAAGTTGTAAAATACAATGCAGTTGAACCTCAGGTGACGACCTTACTCCATTCCAAGAATTCGGTCATCGCCCAATTTGGACCTCACTGGAAGTGCATGCATATTTAAAAAATGGCATGGTGCAAAAGGGGAAATCAGCACAGAATAACAGATTACCATGGATGTCTTTGGTCATCATCTGAGCACCTATTAGTGACCAGAGGTAAGAAATTTTGGTTGTCACCTGAATTGGTTGTGAATGGAAGTATTCACAACAGAGGTTCTACCTGTATATAAAAAAGAAAAGTCTGTATAGTCAATTTTTATAATCTTCAGAAGTTTCTAGTTTAGAAGTATTGTATTTTCAAGTACCCAGTTCAGTTTCCTAAGTATTCTCTTTCAACAAGTCCATTTAGCCAATGATAGCCCTTAAAAACTCTCTTCGCCGCTTTTCTTCCGGAGATGGAAGGGGGAAAAAAAACATGTCACCAGGGTGTTGGAAATGCAAACAGGGACACATCTTATTATCACATGTGGTGAACCTGTCCATTGGGGAAAAAATATTGGGCAAAGATAAAGTAGTTAGAGGAGATGGTAAAACAACAAATAGACCTAAAACCAGAACTGTTTTTATTAGGCATACTAATAATTCCCTGTTAGTATACAATAAAAAATCCAATATTTAATGTTACATGTCATAATAGAAACTAGAATTACATATGCACAAAATTGGAAAAATGGAAGTATACTCACAGAGGAAATTGTAATAAAGAAAATATTAGAATGCGCTGAAGTGGACAGGTTAATGATGGAAATTAAAGACAAAGGTGAAACAGTATTATCTAATATGGGAATCTATGATACAATTGGCTAGACAATAGATGCAAAGGTTAGAAAATGAATGATGAAAGAGGATCAAGTTAGAAACAAATACAGGTATAAAGCTATATAGAAGGATACGTATTGTAAGCAATAATGGTACTAGATTGTACATAATTGCAAATCAAAATATATAGAGTGATAAATGTATCGAGAAGTATGTTATAACCATAGGTACAATAGATATAAATATGTTGTATAATATCAAGTTTTTATTCTTTTTTCTATGAATTATACTGTATGAAAAAGAGAAAAATGATCATAACTAGGAAGTATAATATCATGTATATTTTAAAAAATGTGCTGATACAACCAGCATATCATTGTTGCAAAATTGAAATTGCGATGTAAAATAAAGAAAAATGCACAATAAAAATATTTTTTAAAAATCACCCTCCCTTTTAGGTCCCACTTTCTCTTAGTTATCTTCCAGGGGGCTGCTCTAATGATGATAAAAGCTTAGGATTAAAAGTCTCTCACCCAGATTGAACACACTGTTCTTCTGTCTTCCTCACTTTCTTCCGGTGGCTTCAGAGCGGTGTGCAATGGCCAGCTTCCCGGCTGTCAAATTGAAGAGCCTTATTTGGGTCACCAAGGGAAATTGTGGGCTCCCCATGATCTGCAGATTGCACTCTTTCCATTCATTGCATCTACAAGGTGATTTAGGTCCATTTGGATGCTTGGTAACTTGGGTTTTGACAGTCCCCCATAGAGCTTCCATGAGGCATGTTGTGTTGCCACAACGTCAGCCCCACCCTCCCACTTTGACTCTTATTGTGGGGAATGTTTCAGGATGAAATAATGGCTTTCAAATTTAGTAAACCAATCTTTGGGATTTTTCTTCTGCACATGATTATCATTTAGGTTCACTGAGGTGAAATGTGAGAGTCAATAATTAAAACAAATGAGGCAAACATAACATTCCTATCTTGCATCTGGTAAGGTCATATAATAATAACTGTGGGTTTGGGTTTCTGAAAGAACAACTTGTATTTTCATATATCATAACAGTTTGTCAGTACTAAAACACAAGAACTTCACATCTGCTTTTTACTGCCTTACTAATGTAGAAAAGTGTTGTGTTAATTACTCAGCTTATACACCAATTGTATATGAACACTTGCAAACAGATAATCATTTTGCCTGTTTTCAGGCCTTTCCCTGAAGGAGAGCAACAAAATAGACATATGCAAGGGTTCTCTTTGTAGACTTCAACTCAACATTCAATACCATCATTCCAGATATTCTTCTAATTAAACTAAATCAGCTAGCTGTACCTGACCACACATGTAAATGTATCATAAGCTTCCTAACAGACAGGAAGCAGCAGGTGAAGCTAGGCAAAATCACATCAGATACCTGTACAAGTAGCACAGCCCCCCCACCCCCAGGGCTGTGTACTCTCTCCACTTTTCTTCTCTATATACCAATGACTGCATCTCAAAAGATCCCTCTGTTAAAGTATTGAAGTTTGCAGATAATACAATAGTGATTGGTCTCATTTGAGACTGATGAATCTGCACACAGATGGGAGGTTGAACAACTAGCCTTTTGGTACAGCTGGAACAATCTTGAACTAAACACACTCAAAACCATAGAAATGGTGGTAGATTTTAGGAGAAACCCTCCTATATTTCCTATATTTCCACCTCTTACAATGCTAGACAACACAATATCAACAGTAGAGACATTTAAGTTTCTAGGTTCTATCATATCTCAAGACTTAAAATAGATATCTAACATCAAAAATGTCATCAAAAAATCACAATGAAGAACATTTTTTCTGCACCAACTCAGAAAGCTCAAACAGCCCAAAGAGTTGCTGATTCAATTCTACACAGGAATTATTGAGTCTGTCATCTGCACCTCGATAACTGTCTGATTTGGTTCTGCAACAAAACAAGATAGATACAGACTTCAACAACATTGCCACCAATCTGCCTTCCATTGAGGACCTGTATACTGCACAAGTCAAAAAGAAGGCTTTGAAAATATCTACAGCCCACTCACATCCTGGACATAAATTATTTCAACTTCTACCCTCAAAACGATGTTACGGAGCCATAGTGGAGAACCTATTTTCTAACTGGTTTTCAAGGTGGCTGTGCACATGGGTGCTGCGGCTAACTGCTCCTTCTTTCAGTGTATGGTGTGTATGATTCTGTGTGTGTTTTGGATCCTTTCCTTGATTGAATCCTGTGGGGCATGGAGCATCCACAAGCCAAACCTTGTTACAAATTGGACTGAAATGTGGAAAGGCTATTACGGACGATTTTATACATTCTTATAACATACTGAAGGAGGCAGCTAGGCCCATGGGGGAGCCATGGATCACTAACCCTGTAGGAAGGAGGAAGAGGCAGAGAAAGAACAGGAAAAGGAAGAGAGGATACCGTACTGGGTTTTTTTTTTTAGGCTGAGTAAGTTTCCACACAAGCCTTCAATTCCAAGTATATTTCTTACCAATGCAAGATCTCTGACTAACAAAATGGATGAATTAAGGCTACAAATTGCAAAGACTAAATTCATCAAGAATTGCTGTGTTTTGCTAATCAAGAAACTTGGCTTCATTCACTCATTCCAGATGCAACCGTTCAGCTGGAAGGCTACATAGCTCACTGGCAGGACAGGAGTAGAAATTCTGGCAAGATCAAAGGAGGAGGTTTAAGCCTTTATGTGAACAAAAGCTGATGTATCAGTACAAAGACTGTAGACAGCCATACCTCCATGCATCTGGAGTATATGACTCTTGAATGTAGACCCGTATATCTTCTGCAGGAATTCAGTGTGGTTTTGGTTGCTGCAGTCTATGTTCCATCTGATGCCAATACTACCATAGCTTTGGGATTCTTGTACAACATTGTTAGTAATCAGCAGAATAAGTATCCTGATATGTGCATATCATAGCGGGGGACTTTAATCAAGCTGATTTAAAAGAAGTGCTCCCTAAATTCTATCAGCATTTTAAGTGTGCTACTAGAGGAGCAAACATATTGGACAAAGTATATACCAACATCAAACATGGCTATAAGGATATACAATTACTACATTTGGGACAATCAGACCATATGTCACTGCTTTTAGCACCAGCTTAAATCCCTTTTAGGAGATGGGCTCTGCCTATAATAAAAACAGTGAAATCTTAGTCAGAAGATGCTTCCCAAGAACTTCAGGATTGTTTTGAGAACACAAATTGGGACATCTTTTACCACCCTGACTTAGAGACGCACACTGCAACTGTTCTGCACTATATAAAACACTGCACAAATACTATCACTGTGGATAAACATATTAGGATCTGTCCCAATCAGAAACCCTGGATGACCAAGGAAGTCCAGCACCTCTTGCATGACAGGACCAAGACCTTGAGGTCCGGTGATGGGGCAAGATACAGTGTTGCCAGAGTTAATCTAAAGAAAGGTATTCAGAAGGCCAAGACTGATTATAAGAGGAAGATTGAGGATAATTTTTATAGCAATAACATAAGGCAGGTGTGGCGGGGGATTCAACAAATTACAAACCATCAACCGACCAATGTCATCCCTGCTGAGTGGGATGCTTCATTGGCAGAGGAACTGAATCATTTTTTTGCTCGCTTTGAAGTGGAGACATCAGAGACAGATAAAATACAACTACCAGCCAATTGTAGCCCCCACCTCATTGTGGAAGAACAGGAGATGAGGAGCATTCTGAGGGCTGTGGACTGTAGAAAGGCTGCCAGTCCTGACGGTATCTCTGGCCAGGTGTTTAAAGACTGTGCTGTTGGCTGGAGACTTTACCAGGATCTTCCATCTTTTTTGAAGACTTCCACCATTGTTCCGCTGCCAATGAAGTTCCCTATCAATAATCTCAACCATTACATACCAGTGGCACTCACTCCTATCAACATGAAGTGCTTTGAGAAATTGGTCTGCAGGCACATCATTTCTGGTCTCCTGCATACTTTTGATAAACGCCAGTTTGCATACAGAAAAAATAGATCTACAGAGGACACTTTAGCCATCACTCTTCACACTGCTCTGACTCATCTAGAACAGCGGGGGGGGGGGGCTATGTGAAGATGCTTTTTGTGGATTTTAGTTCTGCGTTTAACACAATTCTTCCACATAGACTAGTGTCTAAACTTCTGGACCTTGGGCTTTCTAATTCAATCTGCCTTTGGATTATGGATTTCCTGTCTGGCCACTCACAGAGGGTAATTGTACCTCTTCAGCCCTTATTCTAAATACTGGTACACCAGAGGGTTGTGTGTTGAATCCCTTACTCTATACTTTTAATGTGCATGACTGCATTCCCACTCATGCTAGTAATACTACTGCTAAATTTGTAGATGATACAACAGTGGTAAGCGGGACTTATCTCCGGGGGGAGGATGAGTCTGCCTACCGAGATGAGGTAGATTGGTTACTTTCGTGGTGTGAAGACAATAACTTGGTCCTCAACACCAATAAGACCAATGAGCTTATAGTGGATTATAGAAGGAACAGATCAGACATCCAGCCTTTGCTTATCAATGGAGACCGAGTGGAACAAGTGGCCAGTTTTAAGTTTCTGGGTATTACCCTAAAAGAGGACCTGACCTGGGGTGCTCACATTGCAGCCCTGGTCCAAAGGGCCCAGCAGAGATTATACTATCTGAGACTTCTCAGAAAACAACTGAATGAAAAACTGTTGGTGACCTTCTACCGCTGCACCATAGAGAGCATTTTAACATACTGCACCTCTGTATGGTTTGCCAATTACACAGTGACAGATAGGAAAGCACTCCAGAGGGTTAACGTCATTGCCCAGAAGATCATTGGTTGCCCTCTCCTGTCTTTGGAAGAGCTTTGTAACTCCTGCTGCTTTAAGAAAGTTCAAAACATTCTCAAAGATCCACCTCATCCTGGGAACCTTTTTTTTGAACTATTACCATCTGGCAGATTGTACAGAATAATAAAAACAAGGACAAATAGGCTGAAAAACAGCTTCTATCCCAGGGCAGCAGCTCTTTTGAATTCTGCTGTATAGTGCATTGTTGGTGTGGTGTCAGGGGTTTCCAGTTCAATATATGAAGGGTGCAGGATGTGTATTTGTGTTTATTTTCATGGACATGGTCATGATGTGCACTGAAGATGGTGTTTGATTTCGTTGTATGAGGTGCAATGACAATAAACTAAACTAAACTAAATTATGCCATCCGTGTCACAGGTGGCATGCAGAGCCCTCTCTGTGGGCACATGTGCCATCGCCCCAGCTTGGCTCCATTGTGTATGCATGTGTGCCTCCTGCCAGCCAGCTGGTTTTCAGGTCTCTGCCATGCATGCGAGGGGGTGCATGTAAAGGGGTGGGGTACATACACTGGGGCATGAACATGCATGGGATGCATGCACATGTTACATTTTGGGTATGTGCGTCCACACATGTGCTTTGGGCACTCAATGCCAAAAAGATTCACCATCACTGTTATAGAGCATTGCACACCAGGACAACTGGACATAAGGACATTTTTTCCTGCATGCCATCACTCTGCTAAACAACTAATTTCCACAACACTGACAAACTATTGACTAATGTATTACTATTATTCTTCTCATCCTTCCTATTACCTATCTCGTTTGACTTATGACTATAACCTTGTTGCTTGTATCTTTGATCATTGGTTGCTCTCTCCCCTCTTTGGAAGAGCTTTATAGCTCCTGCTGCCTTAAGAAAGTTCAAAACATTCTCAAAGATTCATCTCATCCTGGGAACCCTTTTTTTGAACTATTACCATCTGACAGATGGTACAGAATAATAAAAACAAGGACAAATAGGCTGAAAAACAGCTTCTATCCCACAGCAGTAGTTCTATACACTACTGTATAGTGCAGTATTGGTGCAGTGTCAGGTGTTTTTAGTTCAACATGTGGAGGGTGAAGGATATTTGTTTGTGTTTATTTTCATAGTCATGGTCATGATGGACACTAAAGATAGTGTTTGATTTCGTTGTACAAGGTACAATGACAATAAACTAAAGTTTAGTTTAATAAACTAAACTTTATGATTATATTGTTTTATTTAATTTCACTGAAGTGCATTAAGAGAAGGGATAAAATTTTCACTGTACTAAGTACTGCAGTCTCCTTGCTCCTTGGGACCTGGGGCTACCTGAGCTACTGGCCTTAGTTCCAAACCTATTACTGGTTCAATAAACTGCTGTGGATATGTATTTTCCCCAACAGGTGTGGGAGAATCCACCGTGCCTGGGTTAATGATCTTTACAATGGAAAAAGGTTCTATAAACTTAGGACCCAGATTTTTACAGGGCAATTTCAGTTTTAGGTATTTGGTGGACAGAAAAACTTTCTCCTCTATGTGAAATGCTCTCTGGGAGAATCACTTTTTGTCTGCCTCTTTTCCTTTTTCGTCTCTGTGGCTTTTGTTAGTGCCTGTTTTACATTCACCCAAGCCTTCTGTTAGGGAGTCTACCCATTTGGTCAGGCTTATTGAGGAAGAGGGCTCCTGAGGATACTCAGGCATTGGGATGAATTCCACCCCGTGGCTACCTTAAAGCATAAAGCTCATGTTCTATGTACAGTGTTGTTGTATGCCACCTCAGCAAAAGGCAGTAGGTCTGCCCGATTGATTTGTTGGTAATTGACATATCACCTAAAGTACTGCTCTTTCATTGTGTTAGCTCATCCCGACCTCCCTGTCCTTGATATTCAGATGGAAAGCTGAACTGAGCCCCTGGGAAGACCCAAATAGTTTTACAAACTCCCTCCAGAATTTAGTCATGAACTGGAGCCCCCAGTCAGATATGATTCTCTTTGGGACTCCATGCAGTCAGTAGATGTATTTCAGGAACAGCTTCTCCAGTTTGTAGGCTGAAGTGAGCCTGCTTGAAAAAAAAGATCAATTCCTGTCCAAATGATGTGTTTCCCCCACTTTCTGGGAGTTCCGTGATAAAGTCCATTGCTATTTCCTCCCAGTGTCATGAGGGCACAGCTTCATGCTGTAACAGTCCTGGGGACTTTCCAGGCCTTTTTTTTTTCATTGCTGTATATATCGCACAACTTTTTCCATAGCTCTCAATGTCCTTTTTCATTGCTGGCAACCAAAATTGTCTTTGTACAAGATGTCTCGTCTTTAGAAATCCAAAGTGGCTGACTTGCTTGGTGTCATGGCTTCTTTGCAGGACTTGGACCCAGAGAACGAGGATGTACAATTTGGAACTTTTCCATGCTAACTCATTGTGGGAGGTTAGGAGTTGTTTGTTGTCCCTGAACCCAGGGTCAGTTTGCAGCTTAGTTCTGAACTTCTAGGCTAGCTCTTCCCCTGGCTCATCAACCATTTTTGTGTCTTCTATCTCATAGTGACCTGCGCTGCCTTCTGAGGAAGGGGTATGATAGTGTTGGCCACTTCTTTGGGCTTGGGCTTGTATTGGACATTTGGGATAGGGCATCCGCTAGGAAATTCTTCTCCCCCAAGGGATGTATTTTAGCATGAAGTCAAACTGGTTAAAATACTGCATCCATCAAATTTGTTTGGGGGAGAGTTTCCAAAGTGTCCTAAAGGCCTCCAGATTTTTGTGATCAATTCATACTTGAAACAGCAGCTGGCTCCCTTCTAGGAAGTACCGCCTGGTCAATAGTGAATTTCAGGTAAAAGTTTGTGGACCTCAGGAAACTCTGCAGTTACTTGTGGGTTCAAGTTGATTGCCACTTCAGAATGCTTTTACTTTCCCTAAATCCATTTCTATCCCTTGCTCAATATTTGATAGCCTAACTCTGTGATGGCAAACATATGGCATGCATGCCAAAAGTGGCATGCAGAGCCATCTCTCCAGGCATACCAGCCATCACCCGTCACTCTTCTGAGTTCCAGCACACACATGCACGACGGAGAACTTCTCTTCTGGTTTCTTGCACTCCTCCGCATGCATCTCCCATTTCGCCACTTGGTGCCAAAGAGCTTCACCAACACTGGCCTAGATAGACAAGGTAGGTCTTGTAGAACTCACATTTGGACCACTTAGCATATAGGTTTGCAGCCAGGAGCTTTTTCAGCATCCGATGGACCAGTTTAACATGTTCCTCCATCTTTTCAGTGAAGATAAGAATGTAATATAAATACACTAGGACCCTCCTGTACAACTGTTCATGAAGCACTTCATTGATGAGTTACATAAAGACTGCAGGGGATCCTTGGAGCCTGAATGGTATTATTTTAAACTGTAATGTCCCAGTGGGAAGTTAAATGCAGTCTTCCATTTGTCCCCCTCTGTAGTAGGCCTCTCTTTAGTCTAGCTTGGTGAATATTTTCCCCTTTACTAGGAGGGCTAGCATGTCATTCATTAGGGTGAGGGGTAAATGTTTTCCACACATGGCATTTATCCTCCTCCACTGTCCCATACTTTTTCTCCTTGAATAGTACAGGAGTAGCCATGTGGGATTTTGCCACTGGGTAGGTTCTTGTTTATGTACTCCATCAGTGCCTTCATTTCCTTTGGAGTCATGGAATATATTTTTAGTTTGGGGAGTTTCATGCCTAGCAGGATCTCAATAGCACAGTGAATGGGGTAGTGGTGGGATAGCATGTCATATTATTTCTCACTGAAAGCCCCCACTAGATCTGGTATTCTTTGGGGATTAGTTGGGTCCCTGGAGATTGTTCTGATGTGGCTTTCAGGAACTTCCTTTAGCTCCTGCTGGGTTCTAGACAGCTCCTCCTTCTCAGCTGCTTTGAGGAGGGAGACTCTTCCCAGTCTCATTTTTCTCTCTTCTGCTTCCTACCAGATTATCAGGTTCCATTTGTCTAGCCAGGAGTGTACCAAAATGCCCCCTTGGTCCCCTTGGTCATCTTTAGGATTATCATGAATTGGATAATCTCCCAATGTTGCCCCATATCTAACAGCACAGGATCAGTTAGGTGCTGTGAAGACCTAGGACAAGGCACAAATGTCACACTGCCAGTGAGAGTTCAATGAGAGTCCCTTTAATCCTCCAAAATTCCCCAAATGCTCCCATATTCTTGGCAAGTCCCAGAGCAAATTGCACACATACACACACATGGCAGCCTCTGGCTGTGTGCAGTCCAGCAAAGCAAATGAACAGGGAAATGAGTCCACGAAACAAGGAACAAACAATGAGTCCATGAAACAAGAATAAACAATGAGTCCAGAAAGTAAGGAACAAGACTCTGAGTCCATGAAGCAAGGAAAAAGCAAGCAGTCCTGCAAACTCCAAACGTCTTCAACAGCACACACAAAACATTACAAATTCAGCATTTGTTCCCAACAAATGCCTCACAGCATCTCCTTAAATCTCAGTCCCCAGGTATGCCTTATGAAGAGGGGCAGGACACTCTCCTTCTGAGTCATTGGATCAGTCTGTGCCTTTTCCTGCCTTCTCTCTGCTCTCTCTTTTCAGGGGTCAGGAGTGGATGGTTCTTGCTCATCATCTGAGCTCCATTGCTCCTCATTTCCAGTCATCCTGCTCTTGGTCATCCTGCTTCCATTCCTCTCTGCTAATAAGCTGTCCCAATCCTGAGGGGCCCTGAGCTGCTTTGGCCTGATCTTCACCACATTTCTCTGAAGCCAATGAAGCCCTTGATCTCCATTGGCTCCAGCTCTGGCTCATCCTCCTCCACAGATTCAGGCTCCAACAGAGGCATGACAGATACATTGTGGGAGAGCCTCCTATTAGTGATGCATCAACCTGCTCAAACCTCATGGCTTGGGGCAATCTCCTTGCTCAGATCCCTAACTTCAGTACCATCAGTAGGCTAATTAGGCAACAGCCTGAGTCTATTAGGGCATGCACCTCTCCGTGAACTCTTGACTTTGGCACCAAGATTTTTGCAGGGATGGCAAAGAGATGGATTCACTTACCATTGGGTCACCTTCACATTCACTTTCACGTCATGAAAGTTGGCCTGCTGGTCTTTCTTGGCCAGAGTTTCCTCTCTCACACTTGCGGGGAAGAGGGGACCTCAACCATCTGGTATGCCAAGCTTAATTTATCTCAATCCTTTTCGCAGCAAGTTTTTTTCTTCAACAATACAGTTGATGTTTCCCTCAGCTGGAGCATGGGTTCTAGGCACTTGGCAGCTCAATGACCCTGCTGGCCACATCTGAAGCACTTGATAGGCCAGAGCAGACAGAGGACCAGTGGGTGGAGTAGCAACGAGTTGGAGACCAAACTGGCGGCCTTGTTGGCTCCACTTGGGCTTTGGTTTGGGCACACTGCACTTCTTGCATTGCTTTAGCTCAAGGTCCAACGCTATGTCCCTCTGGTACCAATCATGAGTCACTTGGAGACCACCTGGTACACACAGGCTTGTAGTAGTACTCTGCCCAGGCTTTCCTTGAAATGGTAGACCAGCAGTCTGTTCAGCCACTCTCTCAGCTTACTGGCCAGTCTCCTGAATTTCTGGACATATTTCTTCACTGGTGGGCCCCTCTGCTTTAGGTCTTGGGTTTCTACTTCAGCTTGCAAGGCTTAGGATTCATCTTTGAATCTGACTCTTAACTCTCCCAGGAAGACATCAACGTTTCCCAGTTCTAGTGTGTCTCCATCGTGGAGTCTCATCACCCTCTCTGCAGCTTCCCCCTCTAGGTTGACGGCCATGGCATTCACCATCACCATGTCCAATGGCTGCTAGACTGGGGCATAGCAGTCTAGATGGAGCCACACCTGGTTGAGGAAGAACACCAATTTATCTGGTTCTCTGTTCAAAGTGGCCTTTATTTGTGATGGATGTTCTGGGGGTGGAGGAGGGGGTGCCCATGGTCCTGGGAACCACCAGACCCAGGATAATAAAGCCATGGCAGATGTCTGTGCCATCCCAAGGGAGGCTGAGGTTGCCTTGCTGGACTTGCTTGCTGCTGCTTTGGGAAGCTTCATGTCTGGTTCACACTCGCTGCTCTGGCTGGCTGGCTGGGAAGATGGGTTGGCCACTCAGGCTGCCAAGGTTGGGCTTGGGCTCTGGCAGGTTAAAAGCGGCTGAGCTGCCCAAGCTTCTTTCATCACAGACAGCCCAGGTCGGCATACTGGCTCCACTCCTTGGATCTCCATGTGGTTTAATCTTTCCCTCAACTGCTCTACTGATGGGCTGAAAGTAAGTACTTCCATTCCTTGTGCTCATCCTACTCAGAGGTCCTCTTTGCCTTTCACCTGAGGACAAGAGCATCTGGCAATTAAGGAGACCCTTGGCATACCCCTGCATCAGGTTTCCCTCTCCACTTGGTAAAGGTCCTCAGTAGTTGGGGTGTCCTCTCGTATTTCTGACCTTTCAATCCATTGCACATGGACCTTCAGCCCGGGAGGATTGTCTCTCCACTCTGACCTGCTGGCTGTGCGGCCCTGGCCAGGACAACTTTAGGGTTAGCAGCTGCTTTCCCCATCTTCTCCATCTCTGATTTTCCCTGAGTTTTTTTTTTTTTGGCCTGGTGTTATCGAGTGGGCAGCTGGGGCTCAGGACTCTGGGGTTAGAATTAGGACAACTGGTTTAATGTCAAGATTCTGACTAATGAACCCAAGAAAATCAGAACTCTGAGATTAGAATCCTTCTCAAAGATCTTCTTTATTGAGTATATCATACCAGCACAGCTCCTTGGAAAACCAATTCTAAATCTTTCCTGCCACTTCAGTATAATTAAAATAGGAAATAATTCCATCCCCTAATGTCACAGGTCACAATGACAAATTAGGTTAATTTGCCAGGCTCTACTTCCCTGATCTTATCTGTTGCCAATAGATGACCTTGGTTCTCACAGGAAAACTCTCTGTTATGTCTAGTAAAGCATTTCAACTTCCTCACCCCTTCCCACTCTGTGTGGCAACTGAGGAACTGAGGGAAATGGCTGCTAGGAAGTTGACAGCAGCCATGACAGTTGACATATAAATTTAATAAATCAATACATAAAAATAAATATAAGACATTGTTATTCTTGTCACCCACCATCACTAGTTATACTGATTGGTATTCATAACAGTTACAGTTTTTAAAAAAATAAATGAGTTTTAAGGCCACCCCATAGTCCTAATATAAAACAGACCACCATGTCAGAATGCTATGTACAGAATTTCTTGTTAGAATTATTACAGCTGTTAATTCCACCTAGACAATCATTTATTAGTTAACAGAAATATTCAGTTTACATCTCTATGTGAAAGTGTGTTGTTTGAAGTTTATTTTCTTCACACTCCGAGGATTCTTCTAGACATTTACATTTAAAACCATTGTTAAACCATGTTAAAGGACAATTGAGATGTCCACAGAGAGTATCATTTACATAATATAAACAAAATGAATTAATAAAATGTCCTCTAACAGTTTCTAACTTTTTGTAAACTTCTATTCATATTTCTTTTTTCATATGAATAGCTATCCATGAATGCTTCCATGAAATAAGGAATCAGTGCACAGTTATTTTCATGGGGAAACCATTAAGTAATAGCATTTTTGTTAATGGACATCTGTGAAGGGGAAGGGAGGGAGATGATGCATGCAATTAAGAGATTGTGGAACTAATGTTATAGGCAGAAAATTGGAAACAAAAATGGAATAATGGAAAAATGTACAAAAAAACTAATAAAGAAATCCTGCTAATTATTTATCAAAAGAAGCATGCTTCTGGTTTATTAAAATCAAGGATTTAGCCAATTTATGTCCCTTTTAGAAATAATAAGGAAAATGTATGCAGTTATTCAATATAATAAAATGTTTAAAGTTATACAAATCAATAAGACAAGTGCTGTAACATACACACTAATCTGAAAGAAAGTCAAAGAATGGGAAACAAAAGTTTTGGGTTTTTTTTTCAGATTTGGAGAAAATCCTGCTTCTGTAGGTGGCAGAAGTAGGGTTAAATCCATTTTTAACATGATTCAATGGCTGTCAATAACTTTAGAAAGAAGATGATGAGTTAAATCACTAAAATTCTTATAAACAAGGTGATTATATATCAATTTCTTCATTCTTCATCCTAAAATTTTGCTGTTAGTATCAGGATAAAAATAGCCAATTATCTAGCTAGCTAAACAGAATGTGCAGCGTTAGTCAGATAGGCACACAGGTAAATGAGTGAGCTAAGCTTGTATGTTTATTAACATACAGTAAAAATAACAGATACGCTTGTGCTATCAAGAATATAGTTTATTCCAGTATAAGTTTATGGCATAGTCAAATAACAGTCCAATAGTCATTTATCATGTAGTCAGTCCATTCAGGGATATTCAGTTAGCAAAGTCCATGTAGAATATCCTATGTCAGTTCACTTACAAATCAGTCCTTTGTTGTCTCTCCCGTTCGAGCAATGCAGTCTTGATTCCAAGCAGTAATCAGGGATCATCAAAGCCAGAGAGAGAACGAGCAAGCTGTAGTCTTGCTACTTTTATATTGTTTTCATAGCCACTCCTTTAATTGCTATTTCACAGTTAAAGCTGCATACACTCTAACATACACTAACTATGATTCATAGTTATTATTTCACCTAAACCAGTTAGGGTAAACAATGTTATCCCTAACAAAATTGCTGGCTATAAATCGGGGCTGGGAATGAAAGAAGAACAGGCAGTTAAATAATATTTAGAAAAAATATAAGTTATAAATCAGTACTGCTGAAGTGAAAATAAAATTTTAATTAAAAAAAGGAAACAAAACAAAAAATAGTGACAATGTAATGAATTTTACTAATGTGTTTGAGTTGGATTGCACTTGATTTAATAAATGAAGAAAATTCTTCCAAAATGCTTTGGAATGTCTAAAAATGTTTTAAGGATCAGCTTCTGCACTACGATATACACTTATCACTTTTTTATGATATTGATGGATATGGCTTGCTGGAAAAAGTTTTCAAGAGTTGGAATCCTAGTTTTTAGCAATCAAAGTTATGTACTGATTAATTTATTACAATTCACTTCATTCCAGACAGGACACAGCTGCATATATTTTTTGGAGTAAAATTAAATTATACAAATGACTGCATTTCAAAAGATCCTTCTGTTAAAGTACTGAAGTTTGCAGATGATACAATAGTGACTGGTCCCATTCGAGACAATGATGAATCTGCATACAGACAGGAGGTTGAACAGCTAGTCTTGGGGTGCGATTGGAACAATCTTGAACTAAATACATTCAAAACCATAGAAATGGTGATAGATTTTAGGATAAACCCTCCTATACTATCACCTCTTACAATACTAGTCAACACAATATCAACAGTAGAGACATTTAAGTTTCTAGGTTCTATCATATCTCAAGACTTAAAATGGATATCTAATATCAAAAATGTCATCAAAAACGTACAATGAATAATGTTTTTCCTGCACCAACTCAGAAAGCTCAAACAGCCCAAAGAGCTGCTGATTCAGTTCTACAGAGAAATTGAGTCTGCCATCCTCTATAACTGTCTGGTTTGGCTCTGCAACCAAACAAGATAGACAGAGATAATTATCAACTGATAATTAGAACTGCAAAAAAAACCATTGCTACCAATCTGCCTTCCATGAGTCAAAAAGAGGGCTTTGAAAATATATACAGACCCCTCATATCCTTGACATAAATTGTTTCAATTTCTACCCTCAAAACAATGCTATAGGGCACTGTACACCAGAAAACGAGACACAAGGACAGTTTTTCCCCGAATGCCATCACTCTGCTAAACAACTTATTCCCACAACACTGCCAAATTATTTACTAATACTGTATTACTATTATTCTTCTCATCTTTCCTAGTAGTACCTATCTCTTCTCACTTATGACTATAACCATGTTGCTTGTATCTTTACAATTTATATTGTTTTGTTTGTTTCCTAGGATGGTTTGATTGCTTATTAGTAACCTATGACTTTCACTAAGTGTTGTATCTTATGATTCTTGATGAATGTATTTTATTTTTCCTTTATGTACACTGAGAGCATACGCACCAAAGACAAATTCCTTGTTTGTCCAATCACACTTGGCCAATAAAGAATTATATTCCAATTCTGTTCTAAAATAGTAATCAGTACATGAAGTAGCCCTCCCCCTCCCCAAACACACAGTTCTAATGCCTAACAGGAGGTAGAAATTCATAATCCCTCATAAAGAATCTGCACCCAATGCAGATTCTTTAAAATGTCTAGGTTTTGTAGCTTTTTTACATTTGGCTCATGTCTAATTTGGAGGAAGGGGATGGAAATGAAGCTCTTTAAACCTTTTAGAAGGAAGTCCATCCTTTCTGTTAGGAATGATAGTCACCTAACAGTTGGGTTGGCAATATATAAACCAGAATAGTCATTTAAAACTGTTGTATCTTTAAGAGAATGTTGTAATTGTGATTGGTTGAGGTTCCTCCAACAGCCATAAGATGGAGCCAGAAATCTGGTTTTCTCCTTTTTGCATTTCCTTTGCTTCCCTTTTGCCTTTTGCCTGATCGTCATTCTGCTTGAATTGCTGTGAGTCTTGCAACTGTTCACAAACTCAGTTTACTGAACTTTGTTTATGATACTAGTAAAGAAAAGGACTTCATTTTTGGATTATCCCTGGGCTGATTGTTTTGAATACGAACTGCTTTAACCGTATATGATTTGGACTATTTGTTGGACTTTGTTTACCCATTTAACTGGAAGTAAAACTTACATTTTATTATTCAGTGTATCTGTGTACTGGTTCATCACCACTCTCGCTATGTTTCCCTGAGTGCACTCATTCTCCTAATGGGGAATACCTCAACACTTTCCAATCTTTCTGGGTGGGCAGAAGCTACTGGTAGAAGACAGTCATAGATATCCAGGTTTTAAGTATATAGGATTTCAAAGTGTATCATTGAATTTCACACAAAAGGAGGTTGTTAAACTGGTAAGAATTGTTAAGCATAGGAATATATTATCATATGGAAGAAATATTGATGTATCCTAAATTACTACACTCATTCTATGTTCACAGTTATGGTAAGGAGAACTGCATGTCTTACTGGTAAATGTATGCATCTATTCAATATAATCAAGGTAAAGTATAATTTACCTATATTTATTTGTTTATTAAAAATCTTTCCAACAGCCAAGTATATTATCTGGCTAATATGGTGGTCTATTGGGTTTCAGAATATAATGTGTTTGTGAGTAAAAGTGATGGGACTAAAGCTTTAGAAATCCCAATAGCCACGAGATGACAACAAATATATGAACATTATTTCAAACAACATAGTGGTTATTTGTATTTTTGCAGAGTGTATTTCTAGACTGAGTCACAGAAAAGATAGCAAACACCAAAAAGTAGATATTTCTGATCTATAGCTCTTCATTTCCCAAGAGACATAATTTTCCATAGCTTTTGCTCAAGCACTTATATATAACACTGGGAAATTATCAACCTCTGAAATAATTTTTAATTTTACATATTTGATTTGATGAATTAGAAAAATGATAAAGGTGATGGTTGGCTAAAGTTTTCAAGATGTTTCACAATAAAGATTTATATACAGGTGAATATATTTGCCTATAAGGGAGGGAGGTATCTAATGGTCATGATGCCTCATAACTTCTTGACAAAGTATGATAGAACAATGAAAATAGTACCACATCGAAGTACATAAATTTATCTTTAGTTTGAGAACAGCAAGGTAGATGACTATGAAAAATGTGGAAAATTTGCTTAGATCCTATAAAGCACTTGGTACAAACATGTCACTGAAAATTCACTTTTTACACTTGCATTTAGACTATTTCCCTTTGAACTGTGGGGCAGTGAGTGATGAGCATGGGGAGAGCTTCCACCAGGATATCACAGGCATGGAGAAAAGATACCAAGGGAAATGAGGTCTGTCCATACTTACCGATTACTGGAATCTCCCCAGGGATGATCCTACTGCAATTCACAAGAGAAAAACTAAAAAGCGCAGTTTAGATACTTGTCATTTAATCTGATGTTAGAGCTTGTCAGTTTTTCATGCAAAAACCATGAAAATGTTACATGAAAAACCAATAAAATGAATGGAAAGTTATGCTATTGGTATCAATAAAAAGATAAATTTATGATTGGTGTGCACCATTTTCATTGCTATATCATATTTAGACTTCCTTCTAAAAGGTTATGGACCATAATCGTAAATCCCTCTTGTAATTTTGAATTATTTTGATGCAATTTTGACCTGAAGCTGTAACTTGGAAACTGAAGCCAACTAATACTCAGGACTTAATTTTCCTTTATTAGTGACCCAATTCTGGTAAAATTAAAGGGCCTGTCACATAGGCCGATGGATGCAAAACGTATGTAAAAAGGACACAGCGGACGAGAAAATTTTCCATCCATTGTAATCTGCTCTCAAAAGTGCCCCAAATTTGCATAAGCAGAGCGGACAACAACGGAAAGGAACGGACGGGGGGAGGATGTAGCCAGGATGTAAAGCAGATGCTCCACGGAAGCCTAGCGGATGGAAGCGGATGGCACATCCGCAGGGCTTCCGGGGGAGCACAGCGAAGCAGACGCGCAACGGAAGGAACGGATGCAGAGCAGGTGCCTAGCGGATGAAGCGGATGCATCACGGAAGCCTAGTGGATGCCTAGCGGATGCCTAGTGGATGCCTAGCGGATGCAAAGCGTTCACTGTGCATGCGGGGAGGATGCATTGCATCAGCCCCGTGGATATAAAAGGATGCAGCTCACAAGCAGGTCACCATTCAGAGGAAAGAACTGCTGCCAGACACAGCTCCAGCCAACAACCATGGGGAAGAAGAGGAAGCCTGTGCCATCTGCTGCCAGCCCTGGCAAGAAGGACAGGGCCACCATCCCACCCCCTGGCCCTGACTCTGCTTCTGCTGGGGCTTCTGCTGCTCGGGCTGACTCTTCTGGTGCTGGAGCTTCTGCTGGCGCTGCTCCTGGTGCTGGGGCTTCTGCTGGGGCTTACTCTGCTGGCGCTGCTCCTGGTGCTGGTGCTTCTGCTGGTGTTTCCTATGCTGGCGCTGCTCTTGGTGCTGGTGCTTCTGCTGGTGCTTACTCTGCTTGCGCTGCTCTTGGTGCTGGTGCTTCTGCTGGTGCTTACTCTGCTGGCACTGCTCCTGGTGCTGGTGCTTCTGCTGGTGCTTACTCTGCTTGCGCTGCTCTTGGTGCTGGTGCTTCTGCTGGTGCTTACTCTGCTGATGCTGCTCCTGGTCCTGCTGGTGCTGATGGTCCTGCTAGTGCTCCCGGTGCTGCTGGTGCTGCTGGTGCTTACTCTGCTGCTGGTGCTGCTGGTGCTGCTGCTGGTGCTGCTGCTGCTGCTACTGTTGTTGTTGTTGCTGCTGCTGCTGCTGCTGCTGGTGTGGTGGAGCAGTCCCTAAAATCTCAAAGCCCCTCTGATGAGGGCCCATATGGCCCTGCCAGAGGGAGGAAGAGGCAGACATGAGAACAGGAGAGGAGGCAATACTCCATCGAAGAGGAACATGAGGATGAGGTGCTCGAATGGCTGAGGAGAATGAGTACCTATGGCGGAAGGGACACAGGCTCTATCAAGACACCAAGAGGAAGCAGGCTGCTTGGAGAGAGAAGGCAGAGAGCCTGGGCTACACTTCGGAGGTCCTCCTTGGGTGGTGGAAGCATATGCATACCTGGTACGGGAAGCTGCACCTCAAGAAATCTGGCCAGGCCACGGTCAAGCTCACCGACCGGGAGACCTACGTGATGGCCAAGTGCAGCTTCTTGGAGGGTGAGATCCGCCACTGAGGAGCAGCCCCTCTGACAACCCTCTCTCTCAGGCAGCCCACAGTCCTCTTCTGGCCAAGAGTCAGCTCCTGTGTCCAGGCAGGAATCTGTGGAGCGTCCCACGATAGAGACCCCCCCAACAGCTGCACTCCCCGTGGCGGAGTGCGTGGAGGGCCCCCTGACGCAGTGGGAGCAAGGAGAGGGCACTTCCACCAGAGACCAACCCACATCCACCCCCAGCTCCACCTCCACAGGAAGCAGGCAGAGAGCCAGACCGCAGGAGCAGAGCCACACTGTCCTGCTGGAGATCAGGGACACCATCAAAAGCAGTGTAGATCTCCTCTCTCAGCAGGCACACACTGACATACCATCCTCAAACTGCAAGCCCTTCCTCACCTACATCAACCAGACCCTCATGGACATGTCCAAATCACAGTACCAGGTGATAAAGGACAGGATCACCGGTCTTCTGCACAACCCTCCAGGCCCAGCTGAACCTGCTCCGACCCAGTCCAGGTCTGTGCCTCCACCACAGGTGATGTCACAGCCCTTCCAAGGCTTTCCACAGGCCCTCACCTACCAAGGCTATGGCTACCAGGAGTTCCAGCAGCACAGGCATCCCTTCCCAGTCCAGGCACAGGTTCATCGTATGCCACTGGTGCCACCGATGCCAACGACACCACAGATGCCACCCATGCCTCACCTCGCTCAGCTGCAGACCAGACAGCCCCACTACACTCCTCCTTCCTCCACCCCACAGCCAAGCCCGGCCTCAGAACATCTGTCATAGGTCTTGGGACTGACACCCCATGTCATGGAGGAAGGGGCTCTCAACATCACAGGACTAAGCCAGCTCTCTGAGGGCTTCCTCCATACACGATCCCCTGTTGTCCTCTCAGGGCCAGGCAACCCAATGGCGGCTCAGACCAGCACTCCAGCAGCAGCCACCTCCACAACGCCTGGACCCTTCACCCCTGAGACTATGGGCACACGTCACTGAGAAGAGTGCCAGAGATTGGGTTGCTACCTGTTGACTTTATCTTTGCTTGGGACCCTTTACTTGGGTCATTTTGCTTTTACAGTTTGTTGTTAATAAAGTATATCTTTGCTTCACACACTTGCTTCAGTTCTTTTACTCAATAAAGTCTTGGTGGAAACTTTTAGAAATGGTTTAAGCCTTTGCATGCTTGTGGGATGGGTAAGGATAGCAGTGGGATGGGCAGGGATACCTGTAGGATGGGTAATAGCTGTGGGATGGGTTAAGACAGCAGTGGGATGGGCAGGGATACCTGTAGGATGGGTAATAGCTGTGGGATGGGTTAAGACAGCAGTGGGATGGGCAGGGATACCTGTGGAATGGGTAATAGCTGTGGGATGGGTAATAGCTGTGGGATGGGTAAAGATAGCAGTGGGATGGGCAGGGATAACTGTAGGATGGGTAATACCTGTGGGATGGGTAATAGCAGTGGGATGGGTTAAGATAGCAGTGGGATGGGCAGGGATACCTGTGGGATGGGTAATAGCTGTGGGATAGAGAAACCTCCAGTGCAAGCATAGTGGGACTGTATGGTCCACCCTCCCAGGTGCCACACCTATGGCCCTTTATTATCAATAACAATGTAAACATTTCAACATAAACACAACACTTTATTATATGCCCTATTCATTGTAGGGCCACTCAACATACGTGGCACAATCTCATCAGTGTGATGAGACAGGCTCAAGGAAGCATCCATTAAGCATCTACCATCCGGTCTTGCCACTCCATTGCTCCAGCTGGGGAGTTGCACCAGTGTTTCAGGAGGTTGTGCTGCTTCTTCCCTTCCTGTGAAGCTCTGTTGGGGCCTTGCACATCCACAGTATCTATCAGGTTTCGCCCTTGCCTCCATTCCCCAGGCTCCATGTCCCCATTGCCTTGTTGGAGGTCCATGAGCCTGTTCTGCAAGACTGGGTAGCGGGTGCGCATGAGATTGTGCAGGATGCAGCAAGCTTCCACGATGTTCCTCACGATCTCTGGGCGATGCTGCATGGTGGTGAGAAGTACCTGGAACCTGTTGGCCAGGATGCAAAAGGCGTTCACCACCCGCCTTGCCCTGGACAGCCTGTAGTTGAAGATCCTCTCTTCACGGGTGAGGAGTCTGGAAGTGTAGGGCTTCATGAGGTAGGTTCTGAGGGAGAAGGCGTCATCCCCCACGATGAAGTAGGGCACATCTTGCATGTCATTGGGCAGGGGGTCTGGATCTGGAAAACCCATGATGAGGTTGCGTTCCAGCCCCTCCTTGAGGTGACTGTCGTTGTATACCTGGGCATCTGAAGATGACCCGTTGCCTGAAGCATCGATGTACATGAACTTGTAGTCAGCATCGACCATGGCGAAGAGGATGATGCTGAAGAAGCCCTTGTAGTTGTGATAAGTGGACCCTGAGTTGGCTGGAGCTTTGCAGGCCATGTGCTTCCCATCTATGGCTCCAACGGTGTGGGGGAAGTTCCACTTCTGATACCACTGCTCTGCAACTTTCTTCCAGCCTTCTTCAGTGGAGGGGAACTGGAGGAGCTCCTTCAGGTATTCTTCGATGATGGCCTGCACCACTTCTCTGACCACAATGTTGATGGTGTTGTGTGGCACCCTCCAGGCATACTGCATGTTTCTGTATATGGTCCCAGAGGCCAGGTGCTGCAGAGTCAGTGCCACCTTGAGCACAGGGTCCAGGCTGGGCTGGAAGTTGGTGTTTGCCTTGGTCAACCTGGGTCTCAGCCACTTCACAACTTCGTCAAACATGGCTGGTGGCATCCTCATGAAGTTCTGGAATGCACGAGTGTCTTCGTTCCTCAGCTCCACCATCAGCTTCTTATACAGTCTGTACTCTGCTCTTCTGGCGATCCATCTTCAGACCCAGACACTTCTTGGACACCTCCTTTTCTTCACGTAGAACAGGTGAAAGAGCCTCTAGATGGCTTCGCACTGTTGTAGAACGATGGCGGCTACCAAAAGGAGTGTGTGATGATCCATGGTGGAGATGACTGGATGCTATGGAAGAGCAAGAGCAAGATGAAGGCTGAAGAGGTCTGCACCGCAGGGCTGAGATCCAGGTGATTTCCTCCCCCTTTTTATAAGAAATATAGGTTTTCCGCTAGGTGTCCTTTTGTATCCTCTTGGCATCCTGCAGACATCCTAAATATCCGAGATATGTCCCCTATACGAACGTTTTTTTCCATTTTAATGCTTTATATGCGAGCTGCATCCGCTTTCATCCTTTCTACTTCCATGCTACTAACGCTGCATGTCCGTACCACGTCCGTTTCGCTTCCTCACTGTGTCTGTTTTCCGCTGGAGTGGATGCGAGTTGCGTGGATGCACAACAGATGCCTAGCGGATATAGCGGACGCGTAACGGATGACTACGGACGTATAACGGATGTTCCCCATATGCATAGCAGATGTATAACGGACGCGTTGGATCCATTTTCAGCTCAAAAATTTTTGTGCAGCTCAAAACTTTTTGAGCGGATGAAATGTCAGTAGACGGATGCTGGACGGATAGAGAGTATGAAAACGGATGCAGTGAGTATAGAACGGATGCATCGCGTTAACCAAGTGTTTACATGGCAAGTGTTTCCCTCCGTTTTACATCCTCTTTCCATCCATTGGTGCTGTGTGACAGGGGCTTAAGCTACTTTCATTTCTGAGGCGTTCTTCTTGTAGACTAGTGTAATAGGGTATTATAACGAACTGGTATATGTTTGAAATGTAAAGAAAATTGTAAGGAGCTTATAGCTTTTCTTCATGTATTCATAAACAAAACTCCATAAATCAGCTTGACTAAACAAAAAATAAAAAAATAAAATCTCAGGATATATAATAAAACAAGATTAGATGATTTTATCATTTGACAATGAAATAATAAGCATTCCATAATGGAATCTTTAGGAATTGGTAATTGAATACTGCAATTAGGGGTGAGAAAAATGGTCAATGTATTAATTTTGTGAGAAAGTATAAATTAGATTTTAAACTAGAGTAGAATAATGAGATTTTACTCAACTCTCTGACCTGAATGATATCTGAATGATATATTCAGGTATGTTAAATATTTCTTTGATCTTTATTTTATATAAGCAAGGTATTTTTTCTTAAACATTTAAATGTATTCCCTTGAAGATTAGTCTTTTCATTTATTTCATTGTACTGTTGCAATGCCATTGCTATAAGCAATGTTTGCATTCCTTGCTACTGTAGCTAAGTTATAACCAGATTTCTGATTAATTTCCTAGTACCCATAGAAATTCTGGATTGTTTGCTTATTCAAAGTAAGAACAATTAAATTTAATCAACAGGCTTACTTAAAACAGTTTGCAATACTTTCTGTCATTCTTACCTGAGAAAATAGAAGCTAAAAATTTGTTGGCACATGTTACATGTAGATATTGTTCACAAGTGAATATGGTTCATTCCATTTAATGTAATGCATATCAACATTCAGTAATATAAAGGGGAAAAGAAATGTAAAAACATTATGGTTATCCTGAACTGATACTGATAATTGATCCACCTATCTCAGTAAATATTGCAGCAGTTCTTCAGATTTTCAGTCAAGACAAGACTAAAACAACAATATTTTCTTACAAACCATGTTCTCACCCTTCCTGAACTTCCTCTTTTTTCTCACAAGATGATTGTCAGCTGGTGCTCCATTTAAAATCCAAGAAAGAAATACTTAAGACTCCATTAATCAGAGAAAAGATATCTTTTACTGGAGGTCAAGTGGTAGCAACAAAAGAATTCTAAATTTGAGGAAATGGGTGCGTAAATCCCATATACGGGATCATGTAAAGTGTGTAATGCAATGCCATATTTCATTTGACTCCATCCCTGTTCTGCTATGTAATTATGCAGTTGAAAAGAATTCAGGCCACTAAATAAAATCAATTATTTATTATAGTCATAGATCAGCATAATATAGCCTACTACGGAGTAAGAGAGCTGTTAGATATTTGCATACTAACCTGTGATTGGCTGAACTGCAGAAGCAGGAAAACCAAACATCTGTTAATGGCTGAAGCCACAGACAGCTCCCTTTAAAAGAGGCTGCCGTTGCTAGAGTTTTCAGTCCTGTACGGAAGCAAATAAACAGTGTTACTGATCCGTGCATCCGGCATCTTCACTCCACCCACAATCTAACACTGGCGACCAGGGTGGGATCCTGAAGCAACAAAAGATCAGCTCAACCAGTGATTGCATGGCATCGTTGGCCATTACTCAATAAACCGGCCAGCAAGATGTCAGGATCAAATATCCCCCCAGCACTTTCAACCCAGTTGGGGAAGACTGGTACTCCTACATAGACCGTTTCCACATGTTCATAGAAGAGAATGATCTCCTCAATATTTTGGAACAGAGGAAACGAGCCTTCTTCTTAACACACTGTGGGCCCGCAGGATTCAAAATGGCTAAAGCGCTATTGTCATCTAACAAACTGAAGACGATGGTCTGGCCAGACCTGGAACAAATCCTGAGGACACACTCCACTCCACAAGCATCGTCCCTAGTGTGATGAGACGAATTCTACAGATGGGATCAGAAGGAAGGAGAAACTATCAGTGATTTAGTGGCCACGCTATGAGAAATCGCCACTGCTTGTGAGTTCCTGAATGTGGATGAGGCAATGAGGGATCGTCTGGTCCTGGGACTCTGAGATTTAAACCTCCAGAGCTGATTATTCACTAAAATAACCTTCAAAGAAGTTCTGGACAAAGACTCCGCCACCAGAGCCTTGCAACAATCTGCCACAGCAATGAAAAAGATGAACAGGCATCAACCACAAAAAGAAACAGCCGCCATACACCATGATGACATTGAATCAGAGACTGAGTCAGAGGAGGATGAAGAAGTCCTATGGTCTAGAGAGAACCCAAAAAAACCAAGAGAAGAGAAGAAAAAACTTCTGGTGTGCGAGTGCAAGGGAAACCACCCACAGTCAGAATGCCAGTTCCGTGACGTGATCTGCCAGAGGTGCGATCGAAAGGGACATATAGCGAGAGCCTGCAGGGCATCTCAACTGATCGGCTGAAACCAGAAGCCTCCAAATTCACCACCATGGACCAGGGCAAGCCAGACTGGAAGTCAGAGAAATAACTATGACTGTGTGTCAGCCTTCAAGATTTTCTCCCTTTGCTTTGCATCTTTCGGTTGTCATAAGTAAAGCCCATGTCACACTGCACCAACAGATGCAAAGAGGATATAAAATGGACAAAAAAGCTTGCCATCCATTGGTTAATGCGATGTACTCACTGCCTCCATTTTGTTTCCTCTCTATCAGTCCAGCATCCATTTATTGACGTTTCATCTGCTCAGAAAGTTTTGAGCTGCCCAAAACTTTTGAGCGGAAAATGTATCCAATGCATCCATTCTGCATCCTCTAGGCATACGGGGGACATCCGTTCTGCATCCATTATGCATCTGCTATATCCGCTAGGCATCCGCTGTGCATCCGCACAACTCAAATCCGTTCCAGCGGTAAACAGACGCAGGGAGGAAGCAGAATGGACGCGCAGCGTTAGTAGCACAGATAGAGTAAGGATGAAAGCGGATGCAGCTCATCCGCTCTGCATCTGCTCTGCATCCACTCTGCATCCACTCTGAATCCTCTACACATCCGCTCTGCATCCTCTACGCATCCTCTACGCATCCGCTCTGCATCCGCTCTGCATCCTCTATGCATCCGCTCTGCATCCTCTACGCATCCTCTACACATCCTCTACGCATCCTCTACACATCCTCTACGCATCCTCTACGCATCCTCTATACATCCACTCTGCGTCCTCCCCACGTCCGTTCCTTTCCGTGTTATCTGCTCTGCTTATGCAAATTTTTGCCCCTTTTGAGAGCGGATAACAACGGATGGAACATTTTGCTCGTCCATTGTGTCCTTTTTGCATCCGTTGGGCAGTGTGACATGGCCTTAATGGGGGGAGGAGGGGGGAATGGTTATGGGAAGTGAGCTGGAGGTGTTACAAACCAGAACTGTATAAACTGGGGGGGGGTACATTCTTGCTTAGGTTTCTATCTTATTTTATGTGCAGCTGTAACCCTTTATCAAACTATGTCAAGGTCAATGGACAGAAGCCTCATCACACCTGGAGATGCCCACATGATGATATACATAACTTTTAATTGGATGAGCCAATTGAACTATAAAGTTTCTTCCAAGGGGGTGTGAACACAATGTCAAATCCAGCCAGCGACCAAGAAGACCTGGGAGTAACTGGAGGACAAGATTCTCTGCTGCTAGAGGAAGCAGGGGACACCGACTTGTTAGCAGAACTAAATCTTGGGGAAAAACCAGCTGTAAAACCCAAATAGTCCCTGGGAGTTGGCTGGAAGGATCCTGAGGAAAAGCCTCCTCCAGGAGTGACCACTACCTGTCAGCATGGAAGAGAGGAGCCATGGCAGGAGAAGGAAAGAAAGACTTTTTTACTAACTCAAGCCATGCATCTTCTAAATGAAGCAATCGGAGAACCTCAAACTGATCAAAGGTATGAAAGAGAGGAGGGGGAGGCAGCCCCAGCCAAAAGAATTAGAGCAGCCACCCCCATAAATCAACCTGGGCTAGCGCAACAGGCAGCAGCAGCCCGGGGCTCCCAGCAGGGGGAGTAATTGCCAGAAGATATAGAAATCCAAAGGTGCCGCCGTTGGAAGTAAAATATGGGGGGATCCCAAGGAGTTAGGATTCTTCCTGGCACAAGTCTGGAGCCATATGGAGGAATATGGAGGGGATTTTTCCTTAGAAGCAGCCAAAGTTAGATGTGTTACCAGGGCTCTGGAGGGAACCGCTGCAAAGTGGATGGTGACTTTGCATAATGATAATGCCTCTCAGCTGATGAATTATGACCTGTTCATGACTGCATTGTGGGCCAGGTTTGAAGATCCACTTGCTGAACATAAGGCCAGAATTTGGATGAAGACCATAAATCGGGCGGAGATCAGTGGTCAACTACACCCAGGAATTTAGAGAGCTGGCATGTCATATTCGAGGCTGGTCCCAGGGAGCCCTGATAGAAGCTTTTAAAGATGGGTTGAATGAAGGTGTATATCAAAGCTGTATTGCCAGAAGAGACCCCAGTGAGCTGCAGCTGTGGTACGTGCTGGCATCAGAGGTGGAAATTGATCTGACCCGAAACAGATGCTGGGGGGGCAAGTCCTCCCACACCAGCCCTTGAGATTAAAATCTCAAAAGGGATGAATGGTGGCAAAACCCAAGACCACTGCATGCTTCCGATGTGGGAAGGAAGGCCACCGGGCTGCAGACTGCCGTGCCAAGCAAGAGCCAAAGGGGGTGCCAGGAGGAGAAAGAAAACTTGAAAAAACTCCTGCAAAGCCTCGTGAAATGGCACTTAAAGCAGAGGAGGTTGTAGAGATCACCCCTCCAAAAGGAGAGGAGCTAGGAACTCCAACCTCTTCTGAAGAGAGTGAATCCAAATCGGAAGATGACTCACTGGTAAGTCCAAGCAAGGGCCCTATGACCATTCCAGTGAAATTAAGGGTACCCAAGTCGGGAGCCAAAGGAGAAATGCTGGCCTTGTTAGACTCTGGGTGCACAAGGTGCGTAGTCAGATCGGAGGTAGTGGAGAAAATGGGTTTAAGACTAAAAACCTTAAAAACGCCCATAGCCTTTTGCCAATTGGATGGATCAGTAGCTGGAGGCAGCCCTGCCCATTTAATAACAGAACCAATAGAAATGATGATGGGGAAGCATAGAGATATTTTGTGCTTTATTGTGGCTCCTGGGATGGAGCGGCCTCTAATGCTGGGGTTGCCCTGGCTCCGGAAATGTAACCCCCACGTTGATTGGAGGAGAGGGTCATTGCTCATACATACTGACCAGCACCCAGAAGGGGAGGGGCAATCTCAACTGAAACTCAAGAATCCCACTGAACTGGCCTCCACTGACACCTAGAACCTGAAGGGGGAGGAGAAAATTCTGGGGGAATATTGGGACTTTAAGGAAGTATTCAGTGAAAAGGCCTCGGATGAGCTTCTGCCCCAACCTTCAACAGATTGTAGTATTGAAATTTTATCCAGGGTGAAACTCCCAAAACGAAAGCTGTACTCGATGACACCACAGAAGCTAGAAGAACTGCGGTCATTCATTGATAAGAATTTGGAATGTGGTTTCATCCAACCTGCTAGACCCCAGGTAGCGGCCCCAGTATTGTTCCATGAAAAGAAAGATGACTCCCTTCATTTATGTGTTGACTACAGAAGCCTCAATGCTATTTCAGTGCAGAACTTGTACCCCCTCCCCTTGATGAAGGATATGTTGGTCCACTTGGCCAAAGGGAAAATTTTTACAAAACTCGACTTGAGAGAAGCATACTATCGGGTTTGAATTAAGGAAGGGGATGAATGGAAAACTGCTTTTAATTGCCCCATGGGTTGTTTCCAATTCAGCATTCTTCCATTTGGCCTACAGGGGTCCCCTGCAGTATTCATGCAAATGATCAATCAGGTGTTGCATGAACATCTATACAAAGGGGTGTTGGTTTATCTTGATATTCTTATCTACACGGAGACTCATGATGAACATGTGAAACTAGTGTGGTCAGTTCTGGAAAAACTTTGAGCTGGTGAGCTGCATGCAAAGTTGTCCAAGTGTGAATTTCACCAGGAAAAAATTGACTATTTAGGCTATTTCATCTCACATGATGGCATAGAAATGAATCCGGGGAAGGTTCGTGTCATTTTGAAATGGGCCCCTCCCTGCACCAGGAAACAACTCCAAAGTTTCTTGGGATTTGCTAATTTTTACTGTCAATTTATCCCTGCTTTTGCGAAGATTGCAATGCCTATCACAAACCTCCTAAAAACCAAAGGAGAGATGAAACCGAAGCCTTAATAAACCACTGGAGTGGTCTATGGAATGTCAAGCCACTTTTGAGAAGCTGAAACAACTGTTTGCTGCTGAACCAGTACTCAAGCACCCGGACATGAACGCTCCTTTTGTAATCCAAGCCAATGTGAGTGACTTAGCAGTTGGGGCAGTGTTACTACAAGCAAACAAGACGGGGACTCTGCAACCGTGTGCATATACTTCCCGTAAACTAACTGAAACCAAAAGAAGATGGGCCATCTGGGAAAAAGAAGCTTTTGCAGTTCGCTGGGTTCTGTTCACCTGGAGTCATTTCTTAGAAGGGGCAAAACACGCAGTTGAGGTGTGGACAAATCATAAAAATTTGGAGGCTTTGAAAATGCCTCAGAAGCTGTCCCCCAAGCAAGTTCGCTGGGCGCAGTACTTTAAACGTTTTAATTTTTCAATGAAGTACATTCCAGGGGAGAAGAACTTCTTCGGATGCTTTATCAAGATTACCTCAATATAATAGTGCTCGCCAAGAAGTGGTACAGCCTATTGTCCCAACCAAACAGTTGGCAGCTCCAGTGGTTACCAGAGCCCAGAAAAAGAAGGAAGTTGATTTATCAAATGATTTGACTACACAATTAAGAGATGCTCTAAAACTTGATGATTGGTTCCTTGCTCACTCAAATAACTGTACGGTTCAAGATGGATTGGCATGGGTGGGGGCCAAATTATATGTGCCAGCAAAGCTGAGAAACCAAATATTACAGCAAGCTCATGACTATAAAGCCGCTGGTCATTTTGGATTCGTGAAAACCTTACACTTGGTTAAAAGACAATTTTGGTGGCCTACCTTGAAAAAGGACATTGAGACTTATGTAGCTAGTTGTCCTATCTGTGCCTCAGCCAAATGGCCTCCTTGTAAACCAGCAGGCTTACGACAAAATGTGGCTAGGCCAACAGCTCCATGGAAGGAAATCTCTATGGATTTTATAGTGGAATTACCTGAAAGTGGGGGGAATACAGCTATTTCAGTAGTAACTGATTTGTTTTCCAAACAGGTACACTTCATACCTTGTCCGGAAATCCCATCTGCAAAAATGTTGGCTAAACTGTTTATTTTACATATCTACAGGTTACATGGGGTTCCTGAACACATAATCTTGGACAGGGTGCCCAGTTTACCTCAAACTTTTGGAAGGAGTTCCTGAAGTTTTTGGGCTCTGCCTTTTGATCCACCAGATATTTGCAGACCACACAAAAGTCAAAAAAGCTTGGATCTAAGGATGTTGGATCTTTCTCAACTGAATGAATTGTGAACCCTGTGGCAGTCCAACTGAAATTACCAAAAATTGTTCAACGGATCTACCCTGTTTTCCACGTTAGTTTATTACAACCTGACTAACCTCTGACTTGAGACCATCTCAGGTTGATCCCCCTGTACCATTGCTAATTGAAGGTGAACAACATTTTGAAGTTAAAGAAATTTTGGATTCTCAAAAACAAAGGGATTGACTCCAATATTTGGTTGCTTGGAAACATTTTCCTCCTTCCCAGGCTGAGTGGGTGAATGAGAAGGATGTTAGCTCTCCTACACTTATCAAGGCATTTCGTACTAAATATCCTGATAAACCCTAAAAAATTAGTATGTTGCTGTCACATGTATTTTTTCTATTACGTTCTATTTTTATGTTTTTAGGACTAATGTCTCTTTTCTAGGAGGGCCGAATGTCAGCCTTCAAGATTTTCTCCCTTTGCTTTGCATCTTTCGGTTGTCATAAGTAACGGGGGGAGGAGGGGGGAATGGTTATGGTAAGTGAGCTGGAGGTTTTACAAACCAAAACTGTATAAACTGGGGGGGGGGGTACATTCTTGCTTAGGTTTCTATCCTATGCTATGAGCAGCTGCAACCCTTTATCAAACTATGTCAAGGTCAACAGACAGAAGCCTCATCACCACCTGGAGATGCCACATGATGATATACACAACTTTTAATTGGATGAGCCAATTGAACTATTGAACTATTGGGGGTGGGAATGTTGCCATTACTTTGTATATGTGATTTACGCACCCATTTTCTCAGATTCAGAATTCTTTTGTTGCTACCACTTGATTTCCAGTAAAAGATATCTTTTCTCTGATGAAAGGAGTCTAAGTATTTCTTTCTTAGATTTTGAATGGAGCACCAGCTGACATCGTGGGCCATTCCAGCACAACCAATGCATGAAAGGTACACGTAAAAATAAGCATTGAAGGGAAGCCCTGCCAAATGGAGGTAGATGCCGTGTCATACCTATCCATGGTTTCCTGGGTGACCATTCAGAAATTAATCCCTAACCTAACCAAAGCCAAACTCAAACCGCAGAAACTAATCCTAAAGCACTACCAACGGAATCATATTCCGGTCATTGGGGTTGGCAAGTTCCAAATAAAATTCAAGAAATTCTCCAGGAACTTACCACTGATTGAAGTAGACCAGGAAAATCCCAGCCTGCTGGGGCTTGAATGGTTCTAACCATTGCGGATAGAGGTTGCTAGAATAAACTGCATCACCATAGCAGATTGGGAAGACAGCCTCATTGAAGAATTCTGGGACGTTTTCAACAGACAATTTGGCAATTAGTACTCAAGGACCCCTATTTCATTTAACTTAGACCACAGCATTGTCCCTGTCTGGATGAAACCAAGGCAGGTCCCATTTGTTATGTGGCCCAAGATTGACAAGCAATTGGATAAACTCATTGCCCAGGAGATCTTGGAACCAACCAACCCGCCAAATGAGAGACCCCAATAGTAACCCCAGTTAAACCAGATGGGTTAGTGAGCATCTGTACTGACCTGACTATAAGGCAAAGCACAAACCCCGTCCTAGTGGTACAGCACCTTTTACATTCCCTGGGGTGGGGAAAAATATTTGCCAAGCTTGACCTTGCCCAAGCCTACCAACAATTACCAGTGGATGAAGATACGGCGGAAGCCCACACAATAATCACACATGGAGGGGCACTCAAATGCAAATGGTTACAGTTTGGAGTAAGCTAAGCCCCAGGACTCTTTCAGAGCCTAATGGAGCACCTTCTGCAAGGACTAGAGGGCATGGTGCCCTACTTCAATAATGTCCTGATATCAGCCAAGGACACAGACCAATTACAGAAACGATTAAGGGCAGTTCTAAGCCATTTCCAAGAGGTGGGGTTGAAAATAAAAAAGGAGAAGTGCCAGCTAGCAGCAAAAAAGGGGTACTTGATTGACAGTTCCGGCATACACCCCACCGAGGGAAAGCTAAAAGTAATCAAAGAAGCACCCACACCAAAAAATAAAACTGACCTACAGGTATTTCTGGGACTTCTTAATTTTTATAACATATTCCTACCACAGAAACTGATATTCGCAGAACCGTTGCACATATTGCTAAACAAAAAAGCAGCCTGGGTATGGGGGCATAAGGAAGAAGCAGTGTTCGAAGAGATTAAAAGACTTTTAACATCAGACAGGCTATTAATCCAATACAGCGAGACCCTACCATTGATGTTAACGTGCGATGCATCACCGTTCGGAATAAGAGCAATACACTTCCAGATAGAAAAGAAGCCCCTGTAGTCTTTTATTCAAAGACATTATCCAAACCAGAGCAAAACTACAGCCAACTTGACAAAGAGGCTTTGGCTGCCATGACAGGGATTAAACACTGCCATGAATACATATACAGAAGGAGATTCACCCTGGTCACAGATCACAATCCATTGCTGGGAATTATCACGAGAGACCGGACCACACCAAATATTCTGTCACCGAGGATGATCAGACGGACGGAGCCTATAACTATGAACTAATATACAGACTGGGGAAGAAAATCAACCATGCCAATGTACTCAGCCGATGCCCCCTGCCTGACATAGAAGACCCAGCACCATCCACATCCACACTACTAACAGAGACTCTTGCAACAGCCCTAGTGATAGCAACAGACATTGCGAGAGATAGCATGAAAGACAAAACCCTGGTGCAGATTTTGAACTGGGGTGTATGGGATGGCCAGAGACAGAAACGGTGGACAAATTCAAACCATTCAGAAACCACCAACACAAACTGTCAGGGATGAAGGGCTGTTTGTTATGGGGAGACCGGGTGGTTATTCCAGAGAAATTAAGAGAAGGGATATTAGAAATGTTACATGCAGGATATCCAGGGATTTTAAAAATGAAATATTTGGCAAGGAATTATGTATGGTGGCCAGGGATGGACAAGGACATAAGCACCTGGGTAGCAACATGCACAGTCCTGGCCAGCACACTCCACTGAACATATACAGGAGTGGGAAACACCAAGGGCCCCATGGTCTAGGCTACATATAGATTTTGTGCGGACAGTGCAAGGGCACATGTTCTTCATGGTTGTGGACACATATTCCAAATGGTTAGAGATCAGCCTTTTAAAATCCATCACAGCCGAAACAGTTATCATAGTTTTACAGAAACTGTTCACTACACATGGGTTGCCAGATGTGGTGGTGTCAGATAATGGGCCACAGTTCACCACCACACAATTTGAGGGATTTCTAGAAGCCCACGAAATACAACACGCCCTATCCGCACTGTGACACCCCTCTACGAATGGTCAAGCCAAACAAATGGTTAGATCTATGAAAGAGACATTAGCAAGAATGGGGCCAGGGGGCACCCAAGCCAAGATAGACAAGCTATTGAGCATACAACACATCATACCCAGCTCAACAACAAATAAAAGTCCTGCTGAACTACTAATGGGGAGGAAGCTACGGTCACCACTGGATAGACTGCACCCCCAATGCAACACAGACAACCATTAGACTCATCAAGTAAGTGCAGGGTATTCCAGACAGGAGACCTGGTATACACCAGAAACCTAGTAGGCAAACCGCTATGGATATCCACAAAAATAACACAAATAACAGGCCCCCGTTCATACCAGGTTGAAACAAATGAGGGAAGATCTGGAGAGGACATATTGATCAACTCTGGGGTAGACAGTCAAGGGGAAATCCAGAACTCCCAGGCCTCCCCGAGGGGAAAAAGGAAAACTGCCATCTTAAAAGAACACAAATAGACCAGGCCCTGACAACTAATGAGGCAATTAACAATTAACCTGAATAAAAAACAAGATCACTTAGCTGCTGTCCAGTGAGGGGTCAGCGAAGCCAGGGAAGAACAATCCGGACAAAGGAGCAAAAGTGCGGCCTCTAGTGGAAACAAAATGGCCGAAACCACTGAAGTCTTCGAGGAGGTTCCAACAGTAGAATCCAGAGAGACGATAGATCTGTCCGAACAGACCATGAACCCAGAGGCAACTGAGCTGCACAGGTCAGGTCGCACCCATAAAAGCCCAGTCTATTTATGGGACTACGTTCATCAGAGAGTTCCGGATTGGTGGGTTCTGAACCAGTGGGGAGGACTGTTAGATATTTGCATACTAACCTGTGATTGGCTGAACTGCGGAAGCGGGAAAAGCAAACACCTGTCAATGGCTGAAGCCGCGGACAGTTCCCTTTAAAAGGGGCTGTTGTGGCTAGAGTTTTCAGTCCTGTGTGGAAGCAAATAAACAGTGTTACTGATCCGAGCGTCCTGCATCTTCACTCCACCCGCAATCTAACAAGAACTTTTTCCAAATCCTTAATTACAGTAATCATACAATCTATTATATAAAGGACTGGGCTTCATTTCAGAAAACTGTCCTGTATTTTTCAAAAACTCTTTTTTTGTGAGTTATTTGGTCATTTAACTTTTAATTTTCAGATTTTCCATTTAATACATAGTATTTCACATTCATGTGAAAAAATGGAACTGAATAGTGTTTTAAAAATACATTTAGATATATTATTTGATTTTAGATATTTTTATTGCAATATACATTTTTGTAGAATTTTTCTTGATTTTTCTTGAATTTCCCCTGTCTCTGTTACTTTGGCCATGTCATACAGGAGAATTCACTGAAGAAAGCAATCGTATTTGGAAGAGTTAGCAATAAAAAGAAACCAGGCCCATATCACAGAAAAACTCAAAAAAAAAATAGTATAAGATCAAAAGATGTGGAAAGACCTGGTCCATAGAATCACAAAGAGTTGGACTCAACTGAACAGATATCATCAGCATCATCATTTCCACGTAAATTCAGTTATAATCACAAACAATTATTCTTCTTCCAAACCTCTTTTACATACGTTCCCTTTTCAGATTTGTCCTGTATTACTTCCACTGTACTCATAAGGGACTCTGTGAGAAAGTGCCAAAGTCTTTAAGCTAAAACAATCCTTGTAATTTAAACTACTGTTAAAAAAGAAATTCAATTTATAAAACTTTACATTGGATTAAGTTTAGCTAATATGCTAAATATGCTCATCTCCTATTTTGCTGCAGCAGAGCCATGCTCTCTAAAGTATCTGATAAAATATGAGTGCCTCTTACCTCTTGCCTAAGAGGATTCCTTAGATAATGGCAGCACACTTGCAGAAAAAGTTGCAGTAAAAGAAAGCAAAAGTTGGCCTGTGGCCCATTCAGGCTTTGAGTGCAAGGGGAATTTTCCTATGAAGCTCCAGGCCCCAACAAAGCAGAATTTGTGATCAAGCAAAAAATTCAACTCCCATTTTGGAAATTCAGCTTGGGCAGATCTCAGTTGAAAGGAATGTGTGCAGTTCAAAAGGAGACCTTGACTTAATATGTTCTCAGGACCCTTTCCTTCAGCCCACAGATTGTGCCATTGAATCCCAGAAGCAAAGTGCTGATATCTCTGAGACAACTATCCTGCCATTTTTAGAGGAAAATTGAAAGGCTTAATTTAAAGGATCCCCTGAAAATTCTGCTGCATCACTGTTCTGACCAAGGCTTCCTGAGACCATAATTTAAGGCCGTGTCACACTGGCCAACGGATGCAAAACGGACACAACGGAAGAGAAAAATGTTACATCCGTTGTATCCGCGCTCAAAAGGGGCGAAAATTTGCATAATTGGAGCGGATAAAACGGACGTGGGGAGGACGCAGGGTGGATGCAAAGCGGATGCGGAACGGAAGCACAGCGGATGGCGCATCCACAGGGCTTCCGGGGGGCCTCAGCGAAGCGGACGCGGAACGGAAAAAGCGGATAAAGAATGGATGCAGAGTGGATTAAGCGGATGCACAGCGGAAGCCTAACGGATGCACAGCGTTAATTGTGTATGCGGGGGGGATGCATTGCGCAAGACCCCCGGATATAAAGGGAAGGAGCTCGCATGTCTAGCATTCCAAGGAAAGACCTGCTGCTGGACACTTTGAGTTCCTTGCCTGCATGTCTGCCTGCAAGCCTTGCTGCCAGCCTGCCTCCCAGCCTGCCTCCCAGCCTGCCTCCCAGCCTCCTGGGCAGCCTCCCTTCCAGCCTTGCTGGCAGCCTGCCTTCCAGCCTCCCTTCCAGCCTTGCTGCCAGCCTGCCTTCCAGCCTCCCTGCCAGCCTTGTTGCCAGCCTGCCTTCCAGCCTCCCTGCCAGCATTGCTGCCAGCCTGCCTTCCAGCCTCCATGCCAGCCAGTCTGTCTGCCAGCCTTGGTGCCTGCCTTCCTGCCAGGCTTCCTAACAGGCTTCTTGCCAGCCTTCCTGCCAGCCTTCCTGCCAGCCTTCCTGCCAGCCTTGGTGCCAGCCTTCCTGCCAGCCTTGGTGCCTCCCAGCCTTCCTGCCAGCCAGCAACCCCACAACCATGGGGAAGAAGCGAAAGTCTCAGCAACCTGCCGCCATCCCTGGCAAGAGGGACAGGGCCACCCTCCCGCCCCATGTCCCTGACTCTGCTTCTGCTGGGGCTTCTGCTGCTTGGGCTCACTCTTCTGTTGCTGGAGCTTCTGCTGTAGCTGCTCCTGGCAGTGGTGCTTCTGCTGCGTACTCTGCTGAAGCTGCTCCTGGTCCTGCTGGTCCTGCTGGTCCTGCTCGTTCTGCTCGTGCTCCTGGTCTTGCTGACCCTGCTGCTGGTGCTTACTCTCCTGCTGCTCATCCTGGTCTTGCTGCTGCTGCTGCTGCTGCTGATGATGATGATGATGATCCTGCTGCTGCTGCTGCTTATGATCCTGCTGGTGATTATGCTGATGATGATGATGATTATGATCCTGCTGGTGAGGATGCTGATGCTGATGCTGATGCTGATGCTGATGCTGATGCTGATGATGATGATGATGATGCTGTTGGTGTGGAGGAGCAGCCCATACAACCTCAAAGTCCCTCTGATGAGGGCCCATATGGCCCTGCCAGAGGGAGGAAGAAGCAGACACGTGATAGGGAGAAGAGGCAACACTTCATTGAGGAGGAACACGAGGATGAGGTGCTGGAGTGGCTGAGAGAGAACGACTATCTGTGGCGGAAGGGACACCGGCTGTACAGGGACACCGGCTGTACAGGGACACCAAGCGGAAGCAGGCTGCTTGGAGAGAGAGGGCGGAGAGTCTGGGCTACACATCGGATGTGCTCCTCGGCTGATGGAAGCACATGCACACCTGGTACGGGAAGCTGCACCGCAAAAAATCTGGCCAGGCCAGGGTTAAGCTGACGGACAGAGAGAAGTACGTCATGGCCAAGTACAGGTTCCTGGATGGTGAGGTCCACCACCGAGGAGCACCAGGAGCCCAAATCTCTACCCTCTCTCTCCGGCAGCCTGCGGGGAGCCAGTCCTCTGGCGGCCAAGAGTCAGTCCCTGTCTCCATGCAGGTAGCTGTGGAGCGTGCCACGGCGGAGAACCCACGGGCAGATGTTGAAAGCGTGGTGGAGAGAGATGAGGACTCCCTGGTGTGGTGGGAGAAAGGAGACATTGAGTCTGCCAAAGCCGCATCCACCCACACCGCTGCCGAAGCCGCATCCACCCACACCTCCGCCACCACAGAAAGGCAGAGAGCTGGACCGCAGGAGGGGCAGAGCCACAAGGTCCTGGTGGAGATCAGGGACACCATCCGCACCAGCATAGGTCTCCTCTCTCAGCTGGTCCCCATCGAATCCTCCTCCTCCAACCGCAAGCCCTTCCTCAATTATGTGAACCAGACCCTCAAGGAGATGGCGGATCCCCAGAACCAGGTGGTGAAGGAGAGGATCACCACGCCGCTTAACAACCCTCCAGACCCAGAGGCACCAGTCCAGGTCTGCTCCTCCACCCCAGGTGATGTTCCTCCCATACCAAGGCTTCCCACACCCCCTCACCTACCAGGGCTACAGTTACCCCGAGATCCAGCAGCACAGACAGCAGCCCTTACAGATGCAGGCACAGAGTCATCGGGCGACACCGCTGCCCCCGGTTCCAATGATGCCACTGATGCCAACCTCGACAGTCCTCACCCCGCTGCAGAGCAGGCAGCCCCACTACACTGCTCCTTCCTCCATCCCACAGCCAAGCCCGGCCTCAGTACATCTGTCCTCAGTACTGGGGCTGACACCCCATGGCATGGAGGAAGGACCTCTCAGCATCGCGGGGCTGAGCCAGCTGTCCGACACCTTCCTCAACACACCGTCCCCTGTTGTCCTCTCGGGGCTAGGCACTCCAATAATACCTCAGACCACACTGCAGCAGCACCCACCTCCACAGCACCTGCACCCGAACACCTTAGCCTGGGCATACACCTCCGAGTGACCAAGAGAAGTGCCAGAGACTGACTGCCTGGATATTTGTGGACTTTATTTGGACACATGACTTGGGTCATGTTTATTTTACAGCTTGTTATTAATAAAGTTTATCTTTGTTTCACACTTGCTGCATTTATTTTTTTCTATAAAGTCTGGGTGGAAACTTTAAGAAATGGTTTAGCCTTTGCATGCTTGTGGGATGGGTTAAGATAGCAGTGGGATGGGCAGGGATACCTGTGGGATGGGTTAAGATAGCTGTGGGATGGGTTTAAGATAGCACTGGGATGGGAAGGGATCCTGTGGGATGGGTTAAGATAGCTGTGGGATGGGAAGGGATACCTGTGGAATGAGCAGGGATACCTTTGGGATAGGTAATAGCTGTGGGATAGATAAACTTCCAATGCAAGCATAGTGGGACTGTATGGTCACCCTCCCAAGTGTCACCCCTATGGCCCTTTATTATCAATAATAATGTAATAATTATCCACACATGGCAACATAAACACAACTCTTTATTAAACGCCCTGTTCATTGTAGGCCAACCAAACACACATGGCCCTATCTCATCCGTGTGATGAGACAGGCTGAAGGAGGCATCCATTAAGCATCTATCATCCTGTCTTGCCACTCCACCACTCCAGCTGGGGAGTTGCACCAGTGTTTCAGGAGGTTGCGCTGCTTTTTCGCCTCACATGAGGCTCTGTTGGGCCCTTGCACATCCTCAGTGTCAATCAGGTTTCACCCTTGCCTCCATTCTTGCCTCCATTCCCCAGGCTCCCTGTCCCCATTGCCTTGTTGGAGATCCACGAGCCTGTTCTGCAAGACTGGGTAGCGGGTGTGCATGAGATTGTGCAGGATGCAGCAAGCTTCCACGATCCTCCTCATGGTCTCTGGGTGATGCTGCATGTTGGTGAGAAGTACCTGGAACCTGTTGGCCAGGATGCCAAAGGCGTTCTCCACCACCCGCCTTGCCCTGGACAGCCTGTAGTTGAAGATCCTCTCTTCTCAGGTGAGGCATCTGGAGGTGTAGGGCTTCATGAGGTAGGTTGTGAGGGAGAAGGCATCATCCCCGACGATGAAGTAGGGCACATCTTGCGTGTCGTTGGGCAGAGGGTCTGGATCTGGGAAGCCCACCATGAGGTTGCTTTCCAGCTCCTCCTTGAGGTGACTGTCGTTGTATACCTGGGCATCTGAAGATGAGCCATTGCCTGAAACATCGATGTACATGAACTTGTAGTCAGCATCGACCATGGCGAAGAGGATGATGCTGAAGAAGCCCTTGTAGTTTGGATAAGTGGACCCTAAGTTGGCCACGTGCTTGCCATCAATGGCTCCAACGGTGTGGGGGAAGTTCCACTTCTGATACCACTGCTCTGCAACTTTCTTCCATTCTTCTTCAGTCGAGGGGCACTGGAGGAGCTCCTCCTTGTATTCTTCGATGATGGCCTGCACCACTTCTCTGACCACAAAGCTGATGGTGCTGGGTGGCACCCTCCAGCCATACTGCATGCTCCTGTAGGTGGTCCCTGAGGCCAGGTGGCGCAGAGTGAGTGCCACCTTGAGCCCAGGTTCCAGGCTGGGTGGGAAGTTGGTGTTTGTCTTGGTCAACCTGGGTGTCAGGCGCTGCACAACTTCGTCAAACATGGCTGGAGGCGGAGAAGGCGGAGCCTCGTCTCGGTGTTACAGCTGCGATCTCGGGGCTCTGAGATCGCAGCTGATATTTTCGCCCCTGGTCGGTCCTAACGGACCTAAACCGTCCCGTAGAGACAGGGATTGTGAAGGGCATAGTCCCAGGATCCCAGAGATATCACAAAATCTCTGGTTTGATCCGGGAGAAGCCCTTTTGCTGGCAGCGGAAAGGCAGCCTCCAAAGCTGCTGAAGTCGGGACAGCTCCGGAAAGAAAGTGATTTAAATGAGCGTGTATCGGTTGGGTGAGAAATTCCTTTTGTATAGTAAATTGATTGAGACTTGAAAGGACATCCTGAACAAAGAAGAAATCTGTGACTTTATTTTT
>BLBF01000037.1:15802323-15816923 GCA_015471245.1 Laticauda colubrina
AGCATGAATGATTAAAAGTATAGTCAGAAAAAGACTTTATTTTAATTTTTTTTGGTAATATTAGGATATGGATTGACAATATGAGTGGTTATGTAATATAACTGTAATTGAGACTATAAAATGAATGCACAAAACTGATGATCCAACCGACACACCGGAAGTATATATGAGAGTAGATGTTTTTAATGTTTTGTATGTTATGTCTGTTTGTAGAAAATTAATAAAATTCTTGAAAAAAAAAAAAAAAACATGGCTGGAGGCATCCTCATGAAGTTCTGGAACGCCCGAGGGTCTTCGCTCCTGAACTCCACCATCAGCTTGTCGTAAAGTACATACTGCGCTCTTCTGGTGAACCATCTTCGGAGCCAGACTTTTTTGGGGTGCCTCCTTTTCTTCCCGTAGTACTGTTCACAGAGACTGTAGATGGTTTCGCAGTGTTGCAGAAGGATGTTGGCTGCCGAAAGGTTTTTTTCACAATCCATGGTGGACATGACTGGATGCTGTGGAAGAGGAAGAGACAAATGAAGGCTGCAGAGGTCTGCACCGCTGGGCTGCTGGTCTGAAAGTGTGAAGCAGGCGAGTTGCTCCCCCTTTTTATATGCAGTATAGGTTTTCCGCTAGGCATCCTCTAGACATCCTTAATATCCGAGATAGATCCCCTCTGCGAACGTTTTTTCTGCTTTAAATGCTTTGTTTCCATTCTGCATCCTCTAGGCATCCGTTCTGCATCCGTTCCGCGTCCGTTCTGCTTCCTCCCTGCGTCCGAGCAGATGCGAGTTGCGCGGATGCGCAGCGGATGCCTAGCGGATATAGCGGATGCGTAGCAGATGCGTAGTGGATGCAGAACGGACGAACTGGATATATTTTCCGCGCAAAAGTTTTAGGCAGCCTAAAACTTTTGGAGCAGATGAAACGTCCATAAACGGATGCTGGACAGATCGAGAGGAAGCCAAACAGAGGCAGTGAGTACATCGCGTTTTCGAATGGATGGCAAGCTTTTTGTCCATTTTACTTCCTCTTTGCATCCGTTGGTGCAGTGTGACACGGGCTTAAGTATACACTTAATCAAAATAACTCTTGTTTTATTTCAATGCTGGGAATTATCTTCATTCCCAGCCTGTAATGAGTCCCAAACAGTCCCTTGAGATAAGCACCCACCTTTCTCTCCCTTGAATTGCTGCCAACAACTAAAGTGCCAAATTAACTGAAAAGAAAACCAACCAAAGTACAAAGTCCACACAGAGCTTCAAGGTTTAATCTGAACAAAGCAAACAACTTTGCTTCCTGCAAAGGTTTCTCTACCTTTGCACTTCTTTTATATCTTAGGGGAGGGGCAATCACCTCCAAGCCTTACTCCCAAGTCGCCACTTTTTCTCAGCTGTTCTTGCCTTCTAGCAGCTCTGCACACACGTGCACTGGGAACAGGCTCCCTTTGTTCCTCTGCCTCACTGCTGCCAGACTCCAGAGGCTCCAGAGTCAGCACACCACTCCCAGATGGTCCTGGCCCCATCTCTGCATCATACTCAGGACCTTTGTCTGAGTCCCCTCCAGACTCCCAGACTGGTCACCGTTCTTTCCCCACTGTTCAGTTTCACTGCCGTCTGTACAGGCTGTGGGTGAACCACAATAATCAATCTCTGGGTGACCTCTGATGCACTGTTCAGCCCTTCATGGTTTGTGGTCACAAAAAGGTAATCAGCATGCAATACAAATCCACTATTTTATTGTCCCTCCTTTCACACATGAAATTTCAAAGTATCCCTGAATAAATCCCAGTGGAGGAGAGATGAGTCTCTCATTTTATTTAAAGTACAGTAATGGCTGAAATTTGTCAGAATGCTAGAAAATCTATTCAAAACATTCCCCATTTTCTATTTTTTTTTTTTAAAGTTCAGTGGAATTCAAGCCTGTAAAACCTCAGAGGAAGGGATGCATGTCAAGTGATTTTAAAAGACAACAAAACCTCCACAGTTTTAAAAAGAGAAAAGCAAATAGTCCAGAACTGGTAATGTCCTATTTAGTTCTATAACCAAGGGACTATTCAGAGATTCATCAGATTTCATGGGTAGCCACCTCTATTTGTGGAAAGCAACTTAAGAGGGGAAGAAAAGAACTGTGGGGACGGGATGGGAAAAGGAGCCAAGGGACATAAAAGGATTCATATTCAATATTTCTGTATAGAGGATGAGTCTGAGTTAAGAAGCACAATGGCAGTGGCCTAAAAATAAACCACAAAAAATAAGTATTGCTAATAATAAGCAGCAATATCTGATAGAGGAAGGTGACAACCTGCTGTAAGAATAAACTTGAAGATAATCAGTGAACTGTGGGATATGGTTGCCAACTATAAGGTGCCATCTAGTGGCTCATTGTAAAATCAAGACCTTATCAGGATCAATGTTAAAACTGGCTTCATCCAGCAGGATTCAACCAAACTTAGCACACATACAACTGACAAGCTAGCTATGACCCCTGACAGCATCCAGTCAGGATATTCTTCCTGTGCCCCAGAAAGTTCAAAGCTTAGAGAGGGCAAAAAACCCAGGGACTCTCAACATCTCCCCTCTTTTCGTTCAGGAGCTTCAAGGAATGTGGTCCTGTCCACCATTAAACCTTCTTTCCTAGCAACTTCCATGAATCCAGTGTCTTTTTCCCCACTTAGAACTGAACCCAGAAGGATATTTCTTCCAACAGTCATAATCTATTAATTTTGTCTGTGTGCCCTTTAATTAATGCTGACTTTGTGTGGTTTTCATTGTAGCATTGTAGCAAATTGCCTCAATCTTTCAGGATCTTGTTTGTTGGGGAAAAGTTTAATTTTAGTCCTGTCTATCCAGAAAAACAAGTTGGAGAAAGCTGATGAAATAAACAATGACTATACAGCGTTTTGAATTTGATGACATTTTCAAGTATTAATTGAATGAAAAAATGTGCTGCACTTGTCAACAGATTGATTTAATTTTTTTCTTTGGGCTTATTTTATTATGGTACAGTAATGAAGGTTGTTCTTGTTTCCCAACATCTCTTTATCCATCATTCTGCAGTTTGGATACTTGAATTTCCTGATCTGAGAAAAGCCCTGGAAAGTTTCCTTTTTAGATGTTCCAATGAATGGCAGAAAAAAATGTGAGAAAGATGCTTGAGTAATTTGAATCAAGGTAACAATTTTTCATTTCCCCCTAAAATTCACTGAAAAATCCCTTATCTTATGAGAAAAAACATCAATTCAGTTAATTAAAAAAAGATATGTATTGTTATTCTCCAGTCTTCTCCTATCCCACTTTTTTCAACCTTTGGGCAGCATTGGGATTGCAACATCCAGAATTTGCATCCAGTTTGGAAATTCAAGTTATAACACATCCTAAGGGCTTCTGGTTAGAGACTGATCCTCAGCCCTTAAATTGTTGGAAATTGTAACTAGAAATGATTAATAGCAACACCATGTTTGTCTTCTGACAAAAGCTGCATTAAAATCTTATAACCAAGAAGTTATGTAATGGATTGTATTATTAATAAATGAAAATATATTATCTAAGATATGTTTTCTTTTTCTTTTGCCAAATAATTCAAAATTACACATTGTTAGAGAACCCCCTTGTGGCCTATTATTTCCACTATTATTCACCCTGCCCCTTTAGTTATTCTGAACCTTGATTAACCTGTAGGCAGTGTTAATTAACTATTGTTTGGCAGTATCCTGTAGCTGTTTTTTAAGCTGAGCTTTGCTATACAACTTCAAAAGAAATCTTCAAACTCCAAATTGCCAAGTTTGAATATTATCTAATTAACCTCTCAGTCTGTCAGTCTTCGTTGGTTTTCATGAAATTATCACAGCCCCTCTGGTGTTGAAACACTAGATATAGCTAAGTGCCTCTAATTCCCTAAGGGGCTGATTAGCCCATGGTAGCAATGCTCCCTTGAATTGTTTTATTGCTTTTATTAAAAGACTTTATTGTGGAGAAAATGTTTGTTTTTATGCAGTAGGAAGATGAAGTTGACAGTTCAGACTGGTGATGACTGTACAAGTTCCTTCTTTGAGATATGAAACACTCTGAAGCCATTCAAAATGCTCTGCTCATTTTTGCTCATAATTAATGTATTTATAATGTACTTCTACTGGAAGGAAAACAGGCAGGCTGCAATATTGAGCTTTTGAATTGAATAGTAAAACTCAATGAATGCAGTGTACTTTGCTTCTTATTAGTTAAGTACCAGTAACTAGTGATTGTCCTGCCACAATTTAGCAGCTGAATTCAGTAATAACCCTATATAATTTTAGAATTCTTGCCAGGTTATTCCAAAATAAAAATAGAAGCACCTTGATCTCAAAGTCTAAATTATACTGTTGGAAGAAATATTCTTCTCAGTTCAGCTCCAAGTGGGGAGAAAGATACTGAAACATGGAGGCTGTTTGGAAAGATGTTTAATGGTGAACAGGATCACATGCCTTGGAGCTCTTGGGCAAAGAATAGGCAAGAGATGTTGAGAGTGCCTGGGTTTTGTGCCCTCTGTTGGGCTTTGAATTTGAGCTTGTGTTCTGATTGGTTGTCAGACTCCCATGGGGCCATGCAGGGGTTACTTGAAATCCCAGGCTTGGTTGACTCTTGCTGGGTGGTGATCTAATGAAAGGGCTTTGGGCAATTCCTTTTTATGATTCTGCTTGAAGGAGGTAGATCTTTGTTGTGCAGAATAGACTGGCCCAGGCCTTAATAGCCCATTAGCAAAGGTGGGGGGAAGTTCCTGCCTCTCTGAGTTTCTACTTCTCTTTTAGAGGAAATATTCTGCCTTTTTAGTATATCCTAAAATATTTCATTTTTCTAGAAGAAGGGTGGGTTTTACCTTCCAAGAATACTAAGGGAAAATTGAGCCGTTTTACATAAACTTGGTTAATTGGTATACTTTTTAGTAGCATTTTGTGGATGCAAATGTGGAATGTAGATGTGGAAATCTGTAAGGAATTTCTCTCCCCACAAAAGATAATAGACATAGAATTTGGCCTGTTAAAACATAGAGATCTGGATCAGAAGTTAATATTGTTACTCATCTAGTTGTTTAACAAATCCCTGTTCTTATAATTCCCTCCCATATTTAATTAATTATTAAATCTATTAAATATTTGATCTAGACTGAAACAAGACATTGCAGAAGCCTTTAAAAATCTATACTATATGAGAAGTACAATAATTCAAACAAATCTTACCCTCTTATAGACACATACAGGACCAAATATATCACTATATAGGCATATACTGTAGGAAAACCAGAAGTCCATAATACATTCCCATGTAGCAAAGTCTCACTGAATTTTAAACAGTACATTTATCTCAAATAGGTGTTCATAGTTAAAGCATATCTATTATAAATTACAAACATAATTTTAAAAATGTTGTGTATAGAACTTGCTAGACTCCAAATATCTTAAACTGATTGGCCAAATAGGCCGTTCTCAGATTGGTCAGTTAAGTGCCATTCTGATTGGCCTGCCTGACAGCAGGAACACTTGAACAACTGTCATTGGCCACAAGCCGCAAGCAAGTCGCTATAAGAAGGGCTGCCGTGGCTTGGGTAAATGTTCCGTTACAAGTCACTATACTGTTTTAATAAAGAGCTGTTTGTTAGAACCCGGTCTCGCGCACCTTATTTCCAAATGGAACACTGGCGACGAAGGTGGGATCATCCTAGAAGAGTGAGACCGAAGCACGCAGCAACCAGAACCAAGCGACCGAGATGGCCGGTAACAATGTGCTGCCCGCACCGTTCAACCCAGCCGAAGAAGATTGGGAGTTGTACATTGACCACTTTCTGATGTTCTTAGAAAGCAACGAGCTACAGGAGATTACTGACCAGAGAAAGAGAGTTGTATTCCTCACTCACTGTGGGCCAGCCATTTTCAAAATGGCCAAGTGCTAGCTAAACCGAGAGACATTAAGCAGATGGCATGGCCTGAACTGAACAGAATGCTACGAGCCCATTACACGCCTATGGTCTCCAACCTGATCAAAAGGCACAAATTTTATAAACGAGACCAATGGGAAGACAAGATCATCAGGGATTTCGTAGCAGCCCTAAGACATATTGGAGGAGCCTGCGAGTTCCAGAACATGGACGAGGCCATGAGAGACTGCGTGGTCCTCGGATTGAAGGATGCTACACTCCAAAGCAAGCTGCTAAACAGACCGAATATCACAGTGGCTGAGGCCATCACAGAAAGCCACTGCCGCTGAAGCAGCTAAGAAATCCGTAGCCACTATGCGCCAGATGAACTCCATTCCAGATCCGCCAAATCAACCCAGGGAAAAGAGGGTGGAAGGAAGCAAGAAACAGCCCACAGCGACCGCCCACCATGAAGATCTCAACTCCATGAGCGACACTGATGATGACAATGAAGACATACATAGGCTTCAGTTGGAAAGAAAATGGCGGGAAAAAGGAAGAAGCAGGCAAGAATTCCAGTGTGCTGGATGTGGAGGAAATCATCCACGTTCAGAATGCAGGTTCTTAGATGCCATTTGCAGATGTGAAAAACGGGAGCACGTTGCAAGGGCCTGCCAGAACAAAAAGAGCTATAGTCCAAAAAGACGCGGCGGCACCAACTCCCCAGAAACGAAGAGAGACAAGCCAGAAACAGATGGAGCTGAGAAAGCAGAAACAGGCAAACAAACAACAGAGAAGAAACACACCAAACAATAACCATCAGAAATGCCAGGGTAGCAAACGCAAAAAAGGTCCGGATAAATGTGAAAATCAAAGGAAAGCCCTGTGAGATGGAAGTGGACTCCGGATCATATCTGTCAGTGGTATCTTGGAACACTATCAGAAACCTGATACCAGACATCAAGCAAAGAGAACTGGAACAGCAAAAATTGATATTAAAAGACTACCAGGGAAACTGAATCCCAGTGGTGGGCCTTGGACATTTCCTAGTAGAATTTAAAAACCATGCTGAAGGGCTGCCTCTGACAATCATCGACCGTGATCGCCCTAGCCTGCTGGGAATTGAATGGTTCATGCCTCAGGGAATCGGAGTGACCGGGATCAACAGCATCGTTGCAGCCAACTGGGAAGAGAGCCTGCTGGAAGAGTTCTGGAATGTATTTGACGGGACCCTAGGCAAGTACAAGGGGACCCCAATATCATTCAGCCTAGACCCAAAGGTAGCTCCCATCAGGCTCAAAGCCAGACTCATTCCCTTTGCCTTAAAGCCAAAAATAGATGAGCAGCTTAACAAACTCATCGCACAAGGGGTGTTAGAGCCAATCGACCATGCCAAGTGAGAAATACCCATCATGACTCCTGTCAAACCAGATGGGTCAGTGCGCATCTTTGCAGACTAAGGCAACCCTAAATCATGCAATCCAAAAAAGCGTGTACCCAGTACCAGTAGTGCAACACCTATTGCACTCATTAGGGGGAGGAAAAATTTGTTCAAAACTTGATCTCGCACAAGCATATCAACAGCTACCAGTTGACCCCAAGACTGCAGAGGCACAGACTATAGTCACGCACAAAGGAGCATTCAAGTGCAACCAACTTCAATTTGGCATTAGCGTTGCCCCGGGCTTCCAAAGCCTCATGGAGCACCTTCTAAACAGAATCAAAGGAGTCGTCCCCTATTTTGATGATGTATTAGTATCAGCAAAAAATGCACAATAATTAGAAAATAGACTAAAAGAAGTTTTGTGAAGATTCAGAGAAGCAGGGCTTAAAGTCAAAAGAGAAAAATGTAAACTAGCCACCGATCAGGTCGAATGTTTAGGCTACCTTATAGATGAGCAAGGGATACACCCCACTGAAAAGAAGATAAAGGCAATCAAAGACGTATCCAGACCTAAGAACAAAACTGACTTTCAAGCATTCTTAGGTCTCATTAATTTCTACAATGTCTTCCTGCCCAAAAAAGCAACCATAGCCGAACCTTTACATCGACTGTTAGATTAAAAAACTGTCCGGAAATGGGACCACCGGGAACAAGCAGCATTCCAGAACATTAAGGACTTATTAACTTCTAACACCGTTTTGATTCAGTACAGCAACACTTTGCCATTGATGGTCACCTGTGATTCATCGCCTTTTGGAATTGGCACCATCCTGGGCAAGAAGCTACCAGACGGCAGAGAGGCACCAATCACCTTCTATTCCAAAACACTGTCAAAATCTGAAAGGAACTACAGCCAACTCGACCAAGAAGCTCTCGCAATCATTGCAGGCATCAAAAGATTCCACGAATACCTATATGGTAGGACACTTTCAATTATCACTGACCACAAACCCCTGCTAGGAATCCTAGCAGGAAACAAATCAACCCCGAACATTCTGTCACCAAGAATGACGAGGTGGTCAGAATTCCTCGCTGCATACAATTACACACTCATCCATCGGCCAGGAAAGACCATCACCCATGCGGATGCCTTGAGCCGTTCCCCACTGCCCAACATAGAAGGCAACCCAGCTCCCACTGTCTCCACTCTCCAAATTGAGTCATGGCCAAATCTGCCACGAACCGCAGCAGACGTCGCTAAAGCTACTGTGAAAGACCCGCCGACAGCTCGAATCCTGCATTGGGTAGGTAAGGGCTGGCCAGACGAGAATAGAGGTGAGACTTTTAAACTTTTTTGCAACCGACAGACTGAACTGTCTATTGAAAAAGGCTGTATACTGTGGGGGGACAGGGTGGTAATCCCAAAAAAGTTACAGGAAGAAGTGTTGTGCATGTTGTACAAGGGACACCCGGGCATAATCAAAATGAAAGCCCTGGCCAGGAGTTACGTCTGGTGGCCAGGGCTGGACAAAGACATTGAATGATGGGTGACAACATGCCATGACTGCCAAAAATCAAGGCCTACCCCCCCACTGGCACCAGTCATGGAATGGGAAACTCCCAGAGGCCCATGGTCGAGACTGCATATTGACTTTGCTGGGCCAATGAAAGGGAACACCTATTTTGTAATCGTTGACACCTACTCGAACTGGTTAGAGGTTATCCTTATGGCATCCACTACGTCGGAAGCAGTCATAAAACAGTTAAACAAACTTTTTGCCACACATGGACTGCCAGATGTAGTAGTCTCAGACAATGGGCCCCAGTTTACTGCTTTAGCTTTTGAGCAATACTTGGCTGCACAAGGCATCCGACATAACCTGACAGCACTGGCTCATCCAGCTTCTAATGGACGGGCCAAACGTATGGTTCATTATACTAAGGAGGCCCTAGAAAAAATGGACACGGGGGACGTCCAAGCTAAACTTAACAAACTATTAACTATTCAACATATCATCCCTAGTACAACCACTAACAAAAGCCCAGCAAAACTCCTCATGGGTAGAAAATTGTGTTCCTACCTTGATAGACTGCACTCCACCTATACGTGTGACAAACCCCCTGACTCCTCCAGTAAATATTGCTCCTTTGATGTCAGTGATTTAGTCTACTCTAAGAACCTTACCGGGCACCCAATATGGCTTCCAGCCATAGTTACCCAAATCACAGGGCCCTGGTCATACCGACTTGTACTAGACGATGGCAGAACATGGAAGCGGCACATCGACCAGCTTCGCTCTCGAACATTGGAATGCAACACTACACCACCACCGCAGACACCAATAAATGAGCCAAAAACAACCAAGGGGTGGGGAGTGGGAAACACAAAATAATAAAAAAGGGAGAGACAAACCTCCAATAACATGACAATCACTACACAAACCCAAACTAGAATCCCAAATGAAACAAAAAGAGCGCTTACCCATAGACGACCTCCAGAGAAGAAGTCCAGGAGCAGGAGAGCGAGGCGAGGCCTTCCTGGAAGGAGACAGTCAGGCCGGTTCGACCAGCCCGGACAAACCAGGAGGGAGCAGTGGAGCCACCTCAACCAGCCCGAGAAACTCAGGCGGGAGCAGCAAGGCTGACTCACCCTTCCAGGAGGTTCCATGGAGAAGACACATAGAGAAAGCAATCCTGTCCGAACCGTTTGAGGACCACGCTGAGACTGCGCTGTGCAGGTCATCTAGGACCTGCAAAAGCCCTACCTACCTGTGTGACTACGTTACACATGTTGGACGAAACCAAAGGGGGAGGGGTGTTGTATATAGAACTTGGTAGACTCCAAATATCTTAAACTGATTGGCCGAATAGGCCGTTCTTGGATTGGTCAGTTAAGCGCCATTCCGATTGGCCCGCCTAATGACGGGAACACTTGAACAACTGTCATTGGCCACAAGCCACGAGCAAGCCGCTATAAGAAGGGCTGCCGCAGCTTGGGTAAATGTTCCGTTAAAAGTCACTATACTATTTTAATAAAGAGCTGTTTGTTGGAACCCGGTCTCGCGCACCTTATTTCCAAACGGAACAAAAAAGTTTTTACTTCTAATGGTAATGTGATTTTTGGACTACAAAAAGTGCTCTATTCATAAGGAAAACAATGTAATATATGTGGCTGATTAGAATAATAAGTTTGGAAAAAAAATATTTTTTTGTGTACTAAATATTTCAAGAAAAAGGGGGTTGAGGGAAAGAAAAACTTACATTCAAGAATCAAATAAATGGTAAATATTGAATAAGTTCACTATTACCTTGGTGAAAAGTCAACTGATGAAAAAATAATTTTTTTTCCTAATTTTATTTTTCTTGCTTTGTTTTATAGCATCTCTAATCTCTGTATTTTTATACTTCCTAAATGAATCCTTATTCCAGCTTTTAATACTCAATTTTATAGATATACATTTTGGGACTAATATTTTTATATATTGTTATGATCCTTTAAATTAGTAATGAAAACAGCATAAAAAAGGTTTAAAAAAGGTTTCCCAATTCAGTCATGTCTGACTCTAGGGAGTGGTGCTCATCTTCATTTCCTAGCCAAGGAATTCAGCATTGTCCAAAAATGCTTCTGTGATCATGTGGCCGGCATGACTAGACACTGAGGTGCACAGAACGCTGTTACCTTTAATCGATGTGGTACCTATTTATCTCCTTGCATTTGCATCCTTTCAAACTGCTAGTTTGGCAGGAGTTGGGCAAGAACAGGAGTTTACCCATTATGTGGAACTTGAATCTCAATCTGCCAATCTTCCAGTTGACAAGCCCAGTGTCTTAACCATTAGGCCACTATGCCCCATAACAATGTAAATAGATCCATGTAATTTTATTGGCAATATTTTCAGAAATGGTTTGCTATAACCTTCTTTTGTAAAGTTTTTTGACTTCCCAGTCTAGGGCTGAATTAGTTTTAAAATAGTCATTTTGTGTATATGCTTGTAATAAGAGAAGCGGTCACAAGGATGGGAAAATTCTGTAATAGTTCTATTTTATTATTAGACAGTGCTCTAAGAACAATATTTTTCAGATTTTCAGGTCTTCTATATGGGAATGTATCACATCTTTGAATATTTCTAAGCAATGCCCTACTTAATTTTATGTTTGATGGCAACACTTTTTTAGTATGGTCAAATGTCAATATACACAATCATAAGGTCTTTCTGTTTTTGACCTCATGTTATAAATAATTCTTCTCATGAATTTCTATTTGTTTTTTCAAAGCTGCCCTTCATCCATGACATTGGATATTTTCTGCTTAACAATGATTGCTTTAGCATCTCAGATTCCAATTCAGAATCCAACTTTAGGGAAACAGTGGCATTTGATTCCTGTACGGTGTCCTAATCACCTGAAGCTGTCAAAATGTGAGTTCCACAAGATCTCCCTAGACTACTTGGGCTACTGAGTGTCAAATGAAGGAATTGAAATGGACCCAGGAAAAGTAAAAGTGGTGCTAGACTTGCAACCCTTATGCACCCATAAACAACTTCAGAGCTTCCTTGGGTTCAGCAACTTTTACAAGCAGTTCATCCCTGCCTTCGCTGTAGTGGCACTACCCCTGACAGAACTATTAAAGATGGGGGGAAGCCCCCAAACTGTGATCCAGCCAGCCACTGGCTTGGTTCCTGGACTGCCAGTGAATAGATTGTTCACTGAGGAACCCATCCTTAAACACTCTGATCCCATCAATAATTTGTGTTCCAAGTGGACACCAGCGATATGGCCATAGCAGCAGTGCTTCTGCAAGCCAACACCCAGGGCCAGCTACAACCCTGCACATACACTTCCAAAAAGCTCAATGACACCAAGAGGTGGTGGGCAGTGTGGGAAAAATAAGCATGTGCAGTCCAATGGGTTCTCCTTGCCTGGAGACACTTCCTAGAGGGAAGCCAAGTATCGTTTGAAGTTTGGACTGACCATGATCACAGAAGCATAGAAGTCCTAAACCCTCCTCCCCCCAAAAAAACCCCTCTTTCCCAAACAAGTCTACTGAGCACAGTACTTCAAACAGTTTAACTTCAAGTTAAAATACATCTGGGAGTGGGGGAGAGAACCTGCTCACTGATGCCTTATCCAGAAAGCCACAGTTCAATAGCCATTGTGAAAAAGTCATCCATGATATCATCCCTCCTTCTCAACCAGCGGCCCAAGCCACCAGATGCTGAGACATCCCCAGAGGAGACCAAATGACAAGGACCTTGAAAGCAGCACTCCTGGCAGATCTGTGGTTCAATGACAACAAGGAAGCTCTGGCCCTCAAAGATGGACGAGCATGGAAGGGGGCCAAACTGTATGTCTCCAACAAGCTTGAGACTTCATGTCCTACAGCACAGTCAAGATTCCAAACTGACTGGACATTTTGGTTACTTGAAGACCCTGCACCTAATCAGGAGGCAATTCTGGTGGCCAGAGATGAAAATGGACATGATGTGAAAATTTCAATTATGAAAAACAATTATGTGAAAAGCTGTGCCACGTGTGCTGCCATGAAGAAAAGATCCAGGAAACCCCCAGGTCTCCTCCAGTAAGTGGCAGACTTGAGCTGGCTCTGGGAAGAGATAGCCATGGATTTTATAGTTAAGTTCCCAGAGAGTTCCCAGAGAACACAGTCTTTTGGACCACGACTGACTTATTTTCAAACCGAGCCCACTACATTGCCTGCTCAAGGTTACCCTCAGCCAAAAAGCAAGCTAGGATGTTCATCAGACAAGTATACCAACTACATGGGGTGCCCCACAGGATTATTTCCTACAATGGGGGTGCAAAATTCTGGAGGGAATTCCTGTGGGCTACAAGGTCCATCCAGGGGCTTAGCTTGGCTTTCCACCCAAGCATGAATGGAGCGATGGAACAAATAAATGCCATGGTAGAACAGTAGTTAAGATGTGATGTGGATGACCAGCAGTCTAATTGGGCAGACTTGCTGCCTTTTGTGGAGGTAGCCTCAACAATGCAGGGCACAGTAGCACTGGCCTCACCCCTTTCCAGGTCACCAGCTGTATGGAGTTTGTCTCTATGCCTGAATTACCCAGCAACTGCCCTCCTCCATGTCCCTGAGTGAGTGGATGGAATCACTGAGACAGGGATGGGAAAATACAAAACAAGCTTTAGTAGAAATGATGAAAATTTATAAAACGCAAGACGACAGCTTATAAACTGACAAGGAGCAAGAAAAGAAATGGATAAGCAAATTGCAGGATAAGAAAGGTACATTACACCATCAAATGGAAAAGAAAAAAGATATAATACAGGAGTTTTATAAGAAGCTGTGAAAATATGCCAGAGGAAAAAATAATACAATATTTGGAAAAAGCTAACTTACCAAAAGTTTCAGAAATGGTGAAGAATATGCTGAAAGTAAGAATAACAATGGCAGAACAAGTAGAAGCAATCAAAAGACACACACAAAAAAAAAACCCAGTAAAACACCAGGCCCAGATGGTTTACCAGCAGAAATCTATAAAGACAAGATAGCGGAACTTTTCAATGTTAGAGATGTACAATAAGGTCTTATTAGAACCCAAGATACCACATACGTGGACAGAAGCTAACATTACTCTGATCCCAAAAGAAGATTCAGACACAAATAAAGAACTACAGGCCAATATCTCTTTTAAATGCAGACTATAAAATGTTTGCTTCAATAATTGCTGAAAGATTAAAAAGATTCCTGATTGAGTTTATACATTCTAATCAAAATAGGTTTTTACCTAAGAGGCAAATTAGAAACTATGTTAGAATAATTGTAGAGACATTTGGAGTACTATGAAGAACATAGTGAAAAACAATTAGCATTGATCTTTTTGGATACCCAGAAAGCATTTGATAACGTAAATTGGCAAATGTTGCAACAATTAAAATGTATGGATTTTGGCTGAAAGTTTATAAATATGATAAAGGCAATTTACCCACACCAGAGAGCTAAAGTAATGGCAAATAAAGATGTGAGATAATTTTTTTTACATAAAAAGGTACGAGACAATGTTGTCCACTATCCGCATTATTATTCATATTAACACTAGAAGTTTTAACTAGAAATATTAGACAGGATCCAGAAATAAAAGGAATGGAGATAAAAAAGAAAAATTACAAACATTTGCAGATGATCCAGTTTTTGCAGATGATCCAGTTTTTATATTAGAAGAACCATTAGAAACTGGTCCTAAACAGAGAGGGAAAATTGAGGAATATGGAGAAGTGGCAGGGTTAAAAATAAATAAAGAAAAACCTAAAATGATAGTTGTTAAGCCTGGGTTCCCCAACCAGGGTTAGGTAGACAAGCTAAACA
>BLBF01000037.1:15821923-15879489 GCA_015471245.1 Laticauda colubrina
ATATATATATATATATATATATATATATATATACACATATATAAGTTTTTTTAGGCTTTCGCGGTCTCCTATCTCAGACCCATAGTCAGCTCCATAGGAGCACCATTACAAAACCTAGCTAAATACTTAGCAAAACAACTACAGCCCCATGCTGAAACCGCAGCTTCATATGTACAAAACTCATACCACTTCTTAGAAATGATCAAAGATCTACACGTAGAACAAGAAGATCTGCTTGTAAGTTTCGACGTAGTTTCACTATTCACTCAAGTCCCAATAAAAGAAACTCTTGAAATCATCAAAAATAAATAACAACCAGCTAAAGACCTCATGGAACTAACAGAACACTGCCTAACCAACACATATTTCATATACAAAGGACAAAGATATAAGCAAATTGAAGGAGCCCCTATGGGATCACCATTGTCACCCGTCATTGCAAACCTGTTCATGGAAGAATTCAAATCCAGAGCCCTGGCTAATGCCACCCACAAACCCAAACTATGGCTAAGATACATCGATGACACATTTGTGATTTGGCCCCATGGAAAAGAAAAACTAAACAATTTCCTAACACACCTAAACAACACACACCCCAAAATCAAGTTCACCATGGAAACGGAAATAAACAAACAACTACCATTCCTAGATGTACTAATCTACAAAAGAACAGATGGCACACTGGGACACACCATATACCAAAAGAAAACACACACCAACCGCTACCTCAACGCCCAATCCCACCACCACCCAGCACAGATAAATTCCGTAGCAAAAACACTAATTACCAGAACCAAACACCTGGCAGATAAGACACATATAAAGACTGAACTATGCACCCTGACTGAAGTATTGACAGCCAATGGCTTCCACAAAAACAAAATCACCAACTTGATCCACAAAAACACACCAAGACATAACAGAGACCTAGAAGATCAACAGATCTATGGAACAGCTGTCCTGCCCTACATAAGAGGCACCACAGATAAAATCAGTAAGATACTACACAGGCATCACATCAAGACTGCCTTCAAAACAGACAAAAAAATAGCAGCCATCCTGAGGAACCCCAAAGACAAAATTGACCTGGAAAACCAAGGCATATACGAAATTCCCTGTACATCATGCCCGGCCACATACATTGGACAGACCAATAGAAGAATAAGTACCCGCCTAGATGAACACAAAAATGCAGTAAAAAAGCTGGAACACACCTCCTCGCGAGTCCAACACATGAAAACCACAGGTCACAACATCAACTTCAATGGCACTAAAACCCTGGCCACTATAGAAAACCCCAACCACAGAATCATCAGAGAAGCCATAGAGATTGAAAAAAGACCTGACAGCATGAATAGAAGAGATGATTCCACCAGACTGTCAATCATTTGGAAGCCTGCACTCTCAAATAGAAAGATCTCCATGCCACAAGCCAGGCAAACACCTGGGCAAAAACAGACTCCCTCTGATAGTTCCAACCCAAACACCCCCCCACCAGGCACCCCGGGGAAACCCCCGTTTCTCAATAATAGCAAGCTGCTAATGAAGAGCAGCCGTCCCTTCACACGGAGCCAAGCTGCACTGAAAGCCTCCAACACAAGAACAGAGTGTTGCCAGCCAATCAAAGCCACAAAACAGACAGAAGAAACCAGAAACACCAATCAATCAAACTCCAAGTCCAATGAATACAGATCCAGGCTCCCAACCAATCAGAATGGACCAGCCTCAAATTTGAAACCAGGAACTAACTCTATACAGAAGCCTGAGGATGGCAGATGAGATTCTGCTGAAACATTGCTACAACTTTAACAGAACTACAATGACGTGGGATAATACCTGAAGGAAACTAAACAGCACATATATATATATATATATATATATATATATATATATACACACACACACACACACATCATGTTTCTCCAACAATATGGCCACCCCCAACAGGAAGTCCCAGAATGTTGTATTGATATAAAATCAAATTAAGCCCCTCCCCCCAAATTAAGGCCTATATTAAACATGCAAAATGGGGGGGAATGGCGGGGGGCCTTGCTGTTAGGAAGTACTTTTGTTGTATACCCGGATATGGTGCTGCCTACATTGACCTGGGAGTTGATGGGGCACTTTGTATTGGGAGACCTTCCACCACCATTGCTTTCCCTTCTCCCTGTGCTGCCAGTGTTTGGCGCAGCCACGCGCGGCCAGCCAGGGCTCCTCCCTGCAACCGGAGCCCGGTGGAGACAGTCGGCTTCAGGCGCTCCTGTCGCCGCCTTCCCTTCACCTTTGAAGGCAAAGCCAATTCTTTTAAAAATGATGCCCTACTACCGGTACAACAAAGTCTCCCCTGCCTGAGAGGGCAGCCCAACCCCACATGGGGAGGTGAATCTCCCAGGGCCGCAGTGCAGGATAGGCCCACCCCGGGAGAAGTGCCCAGCCGCCATCCCTGCCTGCCAAATGAAAGAGCCGGGCCAAAGCCAAGAACCTTGGCTTCCTTCCCAAGTCCCTCCAGCCCGAACCCAAAGGGGCCACCAGTAGAGGCTGCCCGAGGTAATGATAGCACCCACCTGTGTGCAGACAGGGAGGCGAGGTGACGGCAGCGTGGTTTTCCTGGCTGGCGGGTCCGGCAGAGAGAGCCCGAAGCCACTTGTCCTTTCCACCCCTCACCCAGCCCATCCCCATCCCCATGCATGTCCAAATGCGCTGGCATCTCCAAATGCTATAGCAGCACAGGCATCGGGCAGAGACGCTCACTCAGCGGGGCTCAGCTCGAAGGAGGATGCAGCGCAGGCCATCACTTTGCCTCCCTGTCCATGGATGGGTAGGTGCTATCACTGCCTCCAGCAGCCTCTCCTGTTGGCCCCTTCAGGTTTGGGCTGGAGGGACTTGGGAAGGAAGCCAAGCTTGGGTTGGCCCGGCTCTTTTGCTTGCCAGGCAGGCACGCACCCACAGCTTACTTTCCCACCTCTGCCCAGCCCACATGGCTCTGGTGCGGCCCTGGTGGGATGAGTGGAGGGTCCGGCGGAGAGGTGCTTGCTGCCTTGGCAAGAGCTCCGCCGCCGGGCAGGAGGGCCTACCTGTTAGCTGCTCTGGGTGCCCCAGGCATTTTTGCACTCTTTGCACTCTGCCTGGTGCCAGGCAAGGATGGCATCTGGGTGCTTCTCCCGGGGTGGGCCAATTCTGTGCTGTGGCCCTGGGAGATTTGCCTCCCTATGTGGGGTTGGGCTGCCCTCTTGGGCAGGGGAGGCTTTGTTGTACCGGTAGTAGGGTGTCGCTTTTAAAAGAATTGGCTTTGCCTTCAAAGGGGAAGGGAAGGCGGTGACAGGAGTGCCTGAAGCCGAATGTCTCCACTGGACTCCGGTAGCAGGGAGGAGCCCTGGCTGGTGGTGCATGGCTGCACCAAAGGCCGTGGTATTGGTCTCCCGATACAAAGTGCCCCAACAACGCCAAGGTCAACATCCAAGCCGTCGCCATGTGCCCACCCTCGGATACAAGAGGGGGGAATTCAGTCACCCCCAAAAAGACAGCCTAGCCATTTTTGGGGGGGTCAAAAAAAAATAAGGCCCAGCCTTATTTTGTGAGAAACACGCACACACACACACACACATACACACACATATATAACAGAGCTTCAGAAGAAATAGAACAAATAGCACAGCCAGATAACCTGAAAATTTATCCAGGCTCCTAGGAACCAAACCAAATCTTTCCGAACCAAGATTTAAGTTTAGTGAGATTATTAGCAGGAAGGATATAATAATATCTCTCCTGGAAATTTCATCTGGTTTGTGATTGGCCCAATTTCTGCATATTTCCCTTTCTTGGAGTATTAGACAGAAAATGAAATCTAACCTGGGGACTAAATGAATCAAGTTATTTTATGAATATTCATAATAATTAGACATTAACAATATTTCAGGCTGCTGGCTAGACACGTAATATGCACCTTCATGAGAAAGAAACAGAGAAGATAGGCTTTATGTTAGATACACAAGGCTATCTCTTAGCTGGAAAAAAAAAAGAAAAAGAAAGGACATATCCTTTTAAAGGGGGAGGGGGAACTGTGAAAAAAGTTGTTGGCCCATAGTTGTCAAAGGGGGGTTAATTAATTTCTCACATTTAAGAAATTTGTGAGATTCTCATTAATGTTGGGTGATTTCCAAGAAACCAGAACAATCCAGGAAATTGAAAGAGAGAAACATCTGTTTTAAGAATCTTCTATCATTATATTCATTATATACATTCAACCAGGAATTGTACTACATTTAATTTCTGTTCCTTGTACCGCCAAAGACAAATCTAATTATTTTTCTTTTTCTTTGCAAAGTAGTGAGTATTGTGCTTTTTGAACTGTATTAGATTGGGCATTAAAATTCTAATTTTATTTAAAATCTTATATTTTTTGTTCTTTTGTGCAGTACCTTTTGTGCAGTACATTTCTTACCAGGAGATTAGGCCATTTGTTGAAGGCCAGAATCCTCTACATACCTGGACCACTGTATTTTTTTTTTTAATTTTCTTTGGAAATTGTCAGCTGTGTTTTTGTGATCTCAAAAGCTCTAAAATTTATTTTTACTGACATGAACTATTGCTTTGTACTATATAAATTTAACAAGATATTTTACATTTTATGTTGTCTTATTTTTAAATAAAATTTCATTTGATTTATTCCTGGTGAAATTAAAAAACGGATGAATCATCTAGTCATGTGTCTTATGTTATATGACTAAAAGGTTGATCTTACTTGCTGTTGAAATAATGTTGCTTTTCTGAATGTTGATGTTTTAATTCTCAGAAAGCTAGTACAGGTTGTACGTACCCTATCTCTCTTACATGCATACATTGGATGTATGGAAAGACACCAGGTAAGACTCTTGTGGTAGTGAGAAATATTAAGTTACTACCCTAAGTTGGAAGCATAGCAGGTTATAAAAACCCAGAAATCTTCTCGGAGAAAAGACTGGAAATTTCTATCTTATGGCTCAGACACTCTGCTATAAGTTCATTTTCTAAATAAGTCTGAAAATATCAAATGAATTATTACTGACAATGATAATTATTTATCAACCAAAATGGCTTTTTAAAAAAGATACTGTCCATACACAAAAGTTCTCCACACAAATAGACTTTCTGTTAGGCTTCTAAGTTAAACATAGGTAGAACTTATACAGGTGAAACTCTAAAAATTAGAATATTGTGCAAACGTTCATTTATTTCAGTAATGCAGCTTAAAAGGTGAAACTAATATATGCAAAGCAAGATAGTTCAAGCCGTGATTTGTGATAATTGTGATGATTATGGCTTACTGCTCATGAAAACCCCAAATCCACAATCTCAGAAAATTAGAATATTGCATGCAATCAATAAAACAAGGATTGTACATAGAACAATATTGGACCTCTGAAAAGTATAAGCATGCATATGTACTCAGGACTTGGTTTGGGCCCCTTTTTCAGCAATTATTGCTTCAATGTGGCATGGCATGGAAGCTATCAGCCTGTGGCACTACTGAGGCATTATGGAAGACCAGGATGCTTCAATAGTGGCCTTCAGCTCTTCTGCATTGTTTGGTCTCATGTCTCTCATCTTTCTCTTGGCAATATCCCATAGGTTCTCTATGGGTTCAGGTCAGGCGAGTTTGCTGGCCAATCAAGCACAGTAATCCCACTGTCATTGAACAAGGTTTTGGTTCTTTTGGTAGTGTGGGCAGGTGCCATGTCCTGCTGGAAAATGAAGTCAGCAACCCCATAAAGCTCATCTGCAGAAGGAAGCATGAAGTGGTCCAAAATCTCCTGATAGACGGCTGCATTGACCCTGGACTTAATGAAGCACAGTGGACCAACACCAGCAGATGACATGGCTCCCCAAATCAATACAGACTGTGGAAACTTTACACTGGACTTAAGCATCTTGCAGTGTGTGCTTCTCCATTCTTCCTCCAGACTCTGGGTTCTTGGTTTCCAAATGAGATGCAAAAGTTGCTCTCATCAGAAAAGAGGATTTTGGACCACTGAGCAACAGACCAGTTCTGTTTTTCTTTAGCCCAGATAAGACGCTTCTGACGTTGTTTGTTGTTCAGGAGTGGCTTTACAAGAGGAATGTGACATTTGAAGCCCATGTCCAGGATCCGTCTATGTGTAGCGGCTCTTGATGCACTGACTCCAGCCTCAGTCCACTCCTTGTGAAAGTCCCCAACACTTTTGAATGGCCTTTTCCTGACAATCCTCTCCAGGTTGTGGTCATCCCTGCTGCTTGTGCACCTTTTTCTTCCACACTTTTCACTTCCATATAACTTTCTATTAATGTGCTTTGATACAGCACTTAGGGAACATCCAACTTTGTTTGCAATTACCTTTTGAGGCTTTCTCTCCTAATGGAGAGTATCAGTGATGGTTTTCTGCACAACTGTCAGGTCAGCAGTCTTTCCCATGATTGTGATTCCTACTGAATCTGACTGAGAGACCATTTAAAGGCTCAGGAACCCTTTGCAGGTGTCATGGCTTAATTAGCTGATTAGAGTGGGACACTTTGAGCCTAGAATATTGAACCTTTTCACAATATTCTAATTTTTTGAGATTGTGGATTTGGGGTTTTCATAAGCTGTAAGCCATAATCATCTCAATTATGACACATCACAGCTTGAACTATCTTGCTTTGTATGTAATGAGTCTATCTCATATGTTCATTTCACCTTTTAAATTGCATTACGGAAATAAATGAAGTTTTGCACGATATTCTAATTTTTTGAGTTTCATCTGTATTTAATTCCAGAAGACATTTAAGATAAGTTACAGTCCTGACTGAGCAGAAATGGTCAGACCTGAAACTCTTGATGTTCTCTTGCAGCACATCTTTATAAGACAAAGATATTTGGATTTCATCTCATTGTTGTGTTATCTTGTCTCCAATTCTCAAAATCTTCATTGATTATGGATGCTTGTTTACATTATCATGATTATTACTTTCCAAAGTTAGGCTGAAATCTTCCAACCACTAACTAAGTCTTGATATTATGTGACAGGTAAATCAATAAGATAATCTTCTGTTTCAGAACGACATGGCTGTAATTGGGTAAGGAGCCTTTTTTAAACAACAGATTCATTAAGATAACTAGATCACCAACATTCATTCCCTTGTGCCTCAGATTCTTTGAGGAGATGGTGCCAGATCTTGCAAGAAATGGAACAGACATCTTCAAAAAGAGTTTTATTATAAAAATGCAGTGGAAAATAAACATTTTTCTACAGCAAAAAAGTTTTAGTATTTCCAGAAGCTTTATTTACTTTTATCCTGTTATTTTATCCAATTCTCCTTTATTTATTATTGCCTATTCTCTTATTAATTAATACTATACTTATTGTTCTAATATCTTTTCTCCCCATTTTTGTACAATTTTAGCCCAGTTTTTCTGTGTGAGTTTTAGTGTAGCTCAATTTTATTTTCTTCTGACAGCATTTAAAATGCCACCTCAACAATGTTCTTTTCAGGCAAGCATATAAAACATTTTTTTCTACATTTTTGATGAGCAGCTTTGCTGTTACCATAATGAAACTCTGCTAGGTATTGGCTCTTTGATGTCCAAACAAGGATATGAAGAAATGTTCCACCTTTAACTCACTTTCTGATCACTGTGGCTTCATAACACTTTTAATCTCTTTTCCATTTAAAACCATACTGTCTGACCTTTTGCAGCAAGATATCTTGTATATGAAATGTCAGGGGCAGGCTTATAGGCATGGGACAAATATATATTTTAATTAAAAAAGATGCCATGAGACTGAAAAAAGGTTACTGGCCTTGATCGCAAATATTTAATGTCAAATTACTATTTATGATCTTGAAACAACAAAAAGGACTTCCAGATACCTTATAATTGATCAATGTTCACATGATCATATTAATGCTATTTCATTAATTTATGGCCTTAAATAGATGGCATATGTATTGTATATGATGCTTTCTCTCAATTATATTGTTATATTTTTATTGCATATTTTCTAGATATGATATACAATATGACATATAAATATTTTTAAAAGTATACATGAATAAAAAACAATACACCTCATCACATTTCATTGTGAATCCTCCCTATATTTTTTTTGTAAAAAAAATACTAACTTCTCTTTTCTCTCATTCAGTTTGTTCCTCAAAACTTTTTTGAAAAGGAACAAAGGGGAAATATTGTTGTAAGGAAAGTTTTGTGTATAGACTAATTCTGGAAAAAAAAATATAAGCAAGGGAAATGTAGTTTGTCTCCCTTATATTCTATCACAGATCTATTAGTTTAAATAGAGTGTTGTAGCAGCTAAATTTTTTCTACATATGTTGGTAATCTGATAGATGATCTAGTGTTAGGCTGACATTTTTCATGAACAAGACACAGACACAAATAATTATTTGGGTCGAGTAATTTTACAAAGTAGGAGTTAGGTGGCATTCTCTTTCCAATGTACAAAGCAAAATGTTGGAGGAAAAGAGTTGCAACCTTTTCAGCTGCAATCACATAGTTGTCCTTCATTTTTCTGCCAAGTTCATCTCTCATTTATGATTGGGTCATAAAGAAATTTTTTTATTATGGAGTTTTCATTATGCAAATACCATGTTTCCCCCAAAATAAGACCCAGTCTTATTTTCGGGGATTTTTTTTTCACCTACAGGAGGCGGCGAGCGCAGGGTCTGATGGGAGTGGGACCCCTGCTACTGCTAGCCTCGCCCTCTGTCCCAACATCTATTTGCAGCTGCAACAAACCAAGCTCCCAGTGCACCCCGGCCTCCACCCTTCCTGCCTCCTGGCCGTGCTGTTGCTGAGACATGAGTCAGGTCTTGCTTAGACTGCTGCTACAATTAGGCAGAAGGCCGTGTGGTGCATCAGGATCACTTCTCCCCTCATGCCTCTGCCTGGCTGCTGGGACTGTTGCACTTGCTGCTGCTGGCCTCACGGGGCCGCACTTCTGTCAGTACCCTTCTAGGTTGCTCCTGCCTTGTGTTGGGCAACTTTTGAGTGCAAAGGAGGAAGGAGTGATCTCCCCCCTTCCTATGCCTGTCCTGCTGCAGGGCTGCCACAGAGCTCCTGCGCGCTGAAGCAGTAGGTCACCCAACCTGTTCTATATGTAAATTGGGTTACTCCAAAACATGCAAACCTGATTGGTTAACTAAAGTAAGCATTGGATTGGTTCACTAGGAACCAATCCAAATCAACTGAAAAAGGCGGCAAATTCAAACAGCTGCCATTGGCTACAAGCCGGCAGGCTAGCCTGTATAAAAGGCTGCCGCGGTTTCAGCCACACGGTTCCGTTCACTGACTATTTAAGAATAAAGACTGTTGTTGGAACCCGGTCTACCTCATGTTTTTCCGAACAAAACACTGGCGACGAAGGTGGGATCATCCTAAACGCGAGACCTGCACGCGGTGAGAAGAAGTCCAGATGGTGACGAAAATGCCTGGAAACAACACACTGCCCGCACCCTTCAATCCCAACGAAGAAGATTGGGATTCCTATGCAGACCGTTTCCAAATTTACTTGGAGAGTAATGAGATGGAAGGATTCTCAGAGCAGCGTAAGAGGGCTGTGTTCTTGACACACTGCGGACCTACGGTTTTCAAGATGGCAAAGGCTCTGGCAAAGCCCCAAGATGTCAAACAACTGACGTGGCCAGAACTACAACGAATTCTGAAAGCCCACTATGCCCCGATGGTGTCTAATTTAATAAAGCGACATGAATTTTACCGCAGAGACCAGAGAGAAGGAGAGACCGTCACCGATTTCGTTGCTGCCCTTAGACAAATAGGGGGTGAGTGCGATTTCCTGAACATTGACGAAGCAATGAGGGATCGCATAGTGTTGGGTTTAAGAGACTCGACCGCACAGAGTAAATTACTCAACAAGCTCAACATCACCGTAACCGAAGCCATCGCAGAAGCCACAGCCACTGAAGCCGCGAAAAAATCGGCTGTCACAATGAAGAAGATGAACACACACAACTAAGAAACAAACCCAACCAAAGACAAAAAACAGTCTACCACCACCACCCACTACGAAGAGTATGGCGAAACACCCGAGTCGAGCGAAGAAGACGACGAGGTCCACCGTTTATTTGTGAACAAAAAAGAGCGCGAAAGAAGGAATTGGCGGGAATGCGCTGGCTGTGGAGGAAACCATTCCCGAGCCGAATGCAGATTTCTCGATGCCATCTGCAGACATTGCAAGAAACGAGGGTATATCGAGAAAGTCTGCAGGAACAAAAAAAGCTACAGCCCAACGAGACGCAGAAATTCCCCAACACAAGCTGAGCCAAAACGAACTGAGAGAAAGTGGCAACAGGAGAAGCGAGCCAATACACACCAAACTGTCACTATAGAAAGCGCTCAGACGGAAAGCGGGAAGAAAGTTAAAGTAATTGTAAATATTGAAGGAAAGCCTTGCAAGATGGAAGTGGACTCGGGATCTTTCCTTTCAATGGTATCTTGGGACACCATAAAACAACTAGTCCCAGGTATCGAATCCAAGGAACTTCAGAAGCAGCAACGAACCCTCAAAGACTACCAGGGAAACCAAATCCCTGTAGTCGGCATGGGACATTTCCGAGTCGCATACAAACAGTATGTTAAAGTGCTATCAGACCAAGCCTCCTGGGTATTGAGTGGTTCGCACCATTGGGCATCAGGATGACCGGAATAGACCGAGTAACCACAACCGGCTGGGAAGAAGACCTCATCCAGGAATTCCAGGACGTGTTTGACGACTCACTTGGCAAGTATTGGGGAAATCCTATTTCCTTTAGTCTAAACCCCCAAATAACACCGCGGAGACTAAAGGCAAAGATAGAGGAACAGCTAGACAAATTAATAGCCCAAGGGGTATTAGAACCTGTGGACCATACCAAATGGGAAACGCCTATAGTTACACCTATTAAACCAGATGGGTCCGTTAGAATCTGTGGTGACTATAAGGCTACCCTGAACCACGCATTGCAACAGAGCGCATACCCGGTGCCAATAGTCCAACATTTACTACACTCCCTGGGAAAAGGAAAATTTTTTGCTAAACTCGACCTTGCACAAGCTTATCAACAGCTCCCAGTAGACCCAGAGACAGCTGAAGCACAGACTATAGTTACCCACAAGGGCACCTTTAAGTGTAACAGACTCCAATTTGGAGTGAGTGTAGCACCAGGCATATTCCAGAGTCTAATGGAGCGCCTCCTAAATGGCATACAAGGAGTCGTACCATATTTTGACGACGTCCTCATCTCAGCCAAAGATGAAGCTCAACTTAAAGACAGACTTAAAAAAGTACTCACTAAATTTAGAGATTCTGGCCTCAAAGTAAAAAAAGAAAAGTGTTGCCTAAAAAAAAATAGTGTTGAATTCCTGGGCTATTTAATAGACGGAGAGGGTATACACCCTACAGACAAAAAAATTAAAGCTATCAATGAAGCGCCAGAACCAAGAAACAAAACCGAACTACAAGCATTTCTTGGACTGATAATTTTTTATAATGTATTCCTACCAAATAAAGCCACAATAGCAGAACCATTGCATCGTTTATTGGACAAGAAAGCAATTTGGACTTGGGGTTATAGAGAGAAGAATTCCTTCCAAAAAATTAAAAATTTGCTAACATCAACAAACGTCCTCATTCAATTTAGCAACACACTGCCATTGAGGGTGACCTGCGACGCTTCGCCATTCGGAGTCGGTGCCATCCTGAGCCACCAACTGCCTGATGGCAGAGAGGCACCCGTCGCATATTACTCAAGAACCCTGTCTAAAACCGAGAGAAATTACAGCCAGCTTGACAGAGAAGCTCTAGCAATTGTCGCTGGAGTGAAACGTTTCCACGAGTACCTCTACAGGTGGACTTTTCAAATTATAACAGACCACAAACCGCTAATGGGAATTTTGGCGGGAAACAAGCCAACACCAAATATCCTTTCTCCGAGAATGACTAGATGGTCAGAGTTCCTAGCAGCCTATTCCTACACTCTGACACATCGACCAGGGAAACAAATTTCCCATGCGGACGCTTTGAGCAGAGCACCCTTACCAGCAACCGAGGAAGACCCGGCACCAGCGATGACAGCATTACAAATAGAGACTTGCCCCAATCTACCCATATCAGCTTATGATGTTGCCAGAGCCACCGCAAAAGACTCATTGACTGCCCGCGTTCTTAGCTGGGTAGGTAAAAGCTGGCCGGAAAACCAAAAAACTGAAAACTTTAAACCTTTCCGGACCAGACAGACTGAACTTTCTATTCAAAAGGGGTTTTTATTTTGGGGCGATCGGGTAGTCATTCCTAACAAACTACAACCCAGGGTACTTAGGATGTTACACGAAGGGCACCCGGGAATTGTAAAAATGAAAAGCCTTGCTAGAAGTTATGTTTGGTGGCCGGGTATTTATAGGGACATAGAATATTGGGTAAGCTCATGCAACAAATGCCAGGGAATTAGACCGTCCCATTAGAGACTGGGAAACCCCGTGAGGCCCTTGGTCAAGAATCCACTTTGATTTCGCGGGTCCTACCAAGGGGCATACATTCCTGATTGTCGTTTATGCCTATTCTAATTGGCTAGAAGTAAAAATCATGCCATCAACGACAACAGAAACTGTAATTAATCAACTAGACAACCTTTTTGCCATCCATGGTCTACCGGACGTCCTCGTATCAGATAATGGGCCACAGCTAACCAGCCTACAATTCGAGCAATACCTAGCCTCCCTAGGTATAAGACATGCCCTAACCGCGCAGGCTCACCCGGCTGCAAACGGCAGGGCTGAGAGAATGGTCCGGTTTACCAAAGAGGGGTTAGAAAGAATGGACACCAGAGATGTCCAACAGAAAATAAACCGATTGCTCACACTCCAGCACATAATGCCCAGTACCACGACCAACAAATCCCCAGAAGAATTACTCATGGGGAGGAAATTAAGATCACACCTTGATAGGTTGCACCCAAATTTTACGCCAGAAAACCCTCCCGACTCCTCTACACGATTTAGAAAATTTGAAATAGGTGATTTGGTTTATGCTAAAAATGGGGACCCTGTATGGCTACCAGGACAAATCACGCAAATAACAGGCCCCAAATCCTACCGGTTAACAATTGACGACGGCAGGGAATGGAAGCGGCACATAGACCAGCTCCGTTCCCGAAACATAGAACAAAATACAGACATACACCCATACGTTGAAAAAACAGGTGAATGGCAAACCAAGATGGGGGGGGAAAAGTGAGAAATAAATAAAGAACCGTTACAAACAAAAACCGAAGAGATTAACAAACAAAAAGAGCAAATGAAAGGCTCACTGTTTGAAGAGACTTGCGGGAAGAGCCCATCGGAAGGGGACAGCCAGGCCAGCTCGACCTGCCCGGAGGAAACGGGAGGGAGCGGCAAAACTGCCGGCCTAAGAAACTCAGGCAGCAGTAGAATGGCTGACTCACCCTTCCAGACGGTTCCAGAGAGAGGGACGGATGACACAGCAGCCCCATCCAAACCGGTTGAAGTCTCCGCCAAAAATGAACTGCGCAAGTCCAGTCGAGTCAGGAGAAGCCCCGCCTACCTGCGCAACTACGTCACCACATAGGACTGAACTAAGGGGGGAGGGGTGTTCTATATGTAAATTGGGTTACTCCAAAACATGCAAACCTGATTGGTTAACTAAAGTAAGCATTGGATTGGTTCACTAGGAACCAATCCAAATCAACTGAAAAAGGTGGCAAATTCAAACAGCTGCCATTGGCTACAAGCCGGCAGGCTAGTCTGTATAAAAGGCTGCCGCGGTTTCAGCCACACGGTTCCGTTCACTGACTATTTAAGAATAAAGACTTTGTTGTTGGAACCCGGTCTACCTCGTGTTTTTCCGAACAAAACACAACCCACTTTCCATAAGCATATAGATATGCAATTAAACCAAATGGGTTTACTTTGTTTTCCTGTGGCTTCAGCCTGAGAGGGAAGCTGCCATGTACCAGACTGCTAAATGTGAACAGTTTCCTAATTTCCTTAAGAGGATTAAACTTTGAAATGACATCTTTCCATTTTGATATGTGTGTTCTTTTGACCAGTATGCTCATTTGTTCAGACTGGTCATTAATTATCATAAATCCCATGAATGATGGTAGCTCGGAAGGCTCTAGCAAAGTGCCCTCAAAGATGCTGTGCAAAACAATGTATTTCCTTTATTTATCTTATTTTATTTATTTGATTTGTCAATCGCTTACAAGATAATAGGTATAAGTATATACATAGTTATGAATACATAAAATTAAATTAATTAAATTAATTAAACCAGAATCAATTAAAACACATGACTTAACTAGGATGAACTTGCATTTAAGTCTATTATAATTCTGCAATATAACATACTATCGACAAGAAGGAAGCTTCCTTTAGGTCTGGAGTAAAAGTTATTACCTTGCTTACACAGAAATATAAGTTGCTTATAAATACCTGCCAACTTAGTATATTCATTACTGTTGCATGAGGAGTGGGCAGACACTGGTTCGGAAGCTCACTGAGAGATTTTGGATCAGTTACTCTCTAATCCCAATCTACCTCACATAGTTATTATGTGGTGAAATGTAGGAGCAGTAAATAATTCCATTAATAAATAAAAGTACATATTGCATATTTACACATGTACACAGTATACTGGGGCTATATATGTAATGATAGGTTTAACTGAGGGAGAATCAAAGTGCTTAATCATTAGATTTTCACATGATTTTCATCAGAAATTCCTCAAACACTTTTAAACAGCCTGGGCAATAAAATGCTGTCAGAAGAATAATTTGGGATTCCAACTCAAGCCAGAGCTGCACAAGAATAAATAAAAATAAGACCCAGACAACCATGAGAAAAGAAGAAATATTTATTCCTAAAAACAAAATAGTTTGCTTTTAGGGGCAGGCTGCAACGAAATGAGATACAGCAGATTTTTATAGAGGGAGTTTGTCGGGGTGTCACAGACTGATTCTACGGTGACACTTGAGAGACACGTGTGTACTTAAGTATGTTTATTCCAGTGGTGGGATTCAAATTTTTTTACAACTGGTTCTGTGGCCGTGGCTTGGTGGACGTGGCAGAGGAAGGATACTGTAAAATCTTCAATTAGAGGTGATATCTGCCAGTTTTCCAAACTACTCAAAATTTCCACTACCATTCTCCAGAACTGGTCAGAACCTGCTGAATACCACCTCTGGTTTATTCCTGTGAACATTCACTTCCTTTGGGTTTAATTAACTTGGTTTGTGTTTGCAGATCTTATTCTTTGAAATGTGGATTAGGTCTGGGTAACTTATTTGGAAGTTTGAGAACAGGATTTTTTCCTTGACTGCTATTTTACTTGACTAATTTAGTTTCAACTTGACTGCCAATTATCTAGGGAGACACTGATTCTCAAACTATTGTGGATTCAGTTAATATTTTAAGGGGAAGATGGAAACAGTATAAAGAGTAAAATATATTTTAATATAAAACTTTTCACGATATGATAGCAAGAAGAAATAATTAACCACTTGCGGTTCCTCTATGAATTTCAAAATATACTGCTCAGGATGAACATTTTATTTTGCCTAGTAGTCCTGGCTCTAGGACCCTTTAAAACTCTGTATCTAAACTAATCTGCAGGATATAATGGTCTATCCTCTATCTTTATGGATATTGTCAGCTTTAAAATTCAGCTACCATTTTTTTTTTAAGAGAGTTGGAGGAGTTGAAAAGTTCAAGGTTATTCTGTATGTTGTATTAAGAAATTTCAGTGGCAGTTAATTGGTTCTCATGATTTATGAAGTATAGAAGTGGGAGTAGAGAAGGGAGGAGAGAAGGTGGATTCTGTGTAACACGTGAAAATAATTTCACTTGGGAAATTGCCTTTGACATGCCAGAGCTGTTTCTAAATAAATCAATTGGAGAGAAATGTCTTGGAGTGCTTGATATCATGGATACTTACATTTATTTCCCAAGTCAATTTTTAATTTTTTGAAGGGGCTTGGCTGATACCCTGGAGTTCTTTTTCCTGAGATGGAGAATTATCAGCAATCAGCCGAAGTTGGAGATATGCAGGGGGGAAGTATGGGGGTCCTCCCTCCAGAACATTAATTGGATCTGCAAGTCCTTGTTTGGAGGAGATGATGGATGCTTTCAGAATGACAGTAGAAGAAAGAGGTTTGGGAGCTATACCGAAGAGTTTCAAATCAAAAAATTGTTATAACCCAGAGGTAACCCAGCTGGTTGAAGAGAAATCTTTCTCGAGCCCCAGGCAGATTGCTATTCTGTCTGATTGGAGGGAGGAGACTATACAGATGCCAGTTGGAGGAAGCCAGAAAGATGCAACAACTGACAGAGGTATGTTGCAGCCTCTGAGGCAATTTCCTCATTTTCCAGAGGGAATTTTGCCCCCTGCAGAGAGCATCCCTCCAAGGTGGAGATTTTATCCAGGCCTGGGGTGGATTCAGTGCCAATGGCAGCCAGAACTAACCCAGCCCTGGTCTGAAGGGGGGTTGCCCAGACAACAGACAGCAGCCATTTCCCCTCCACCCTGTTGAAGTAATTCCCCATTAGGAGAATGAGCACACACAGGGATATGGAGTGAGAGTGGTGAAGAATAACACACAACCCGCACACAGATACACTGTATGGTAAAATGTAGGTTTTTACTTCCAATAAACATTTAAGCAAAGTCCAACAAACAGTCCAAGTCATTCATGGTTAAAGCAGTCAATTTTCAGTCCAGGGATAATCCAATAACAAAGTCCAGTATCAAAAACAGTTCAGTAAAATACTCTCAGCAAATCCAAGAATAACAATGATCAGCAACAGTCAATAGGGAAATGCAGGAATGGCAACACTCTCAGCAACAACAGAACAGAATAACCCAGGTTTCTGGCTCCATCTTATGGCCATTTGAGGAACCACACCCAATTACAATTTTAGCATTCCCTTAAAGAGACAGTATTAAAATGTCTATCCTGGTTTATATATTTTCCAACCCAACTATTAGGTGACTTACCTTCTGAACACACCTGAACAGGGAACCAGGACACACCCATCTTCCTCCTGGCCACCACAAATGCAGCCCCAACCAGCAGCGAGGCCACAGGGACCCCTATTCCAGAGAGGCATCACCCAGCCAGGATACAGGGGTCTACTCAGCCTACGTACGCCACCAGGCCGATTCCTTTCATTCCAGTACAACCTGCAGGAGCCTGGCTTGTACCACCTCTGCAACCACGACCCAGGCCAGACCAAATACCCTTGAAGGCCATAATTGATGGCTGCCATGAACATTTCAATTACTTCCTCACTCAAATCCAATCCCAATTTAGAGATCAATATGCCACAGAGCATGATTTGGTTATGGCCATAACAAATGGGATGAATGAAGGGGATGCTTCAGACTGGGTGGCCCAGCTACACAATGAACAAGCCCCTGAATTATGCGATGTAAACTGATTTATTCAATTATTAAGACTCAGATTTGAATCCAGACAGGATAGCAGAGAATGAAGAGAAGTTAATGGAAATGAGGCAAGGCAAGCAATTCTTGTCAGAATTTATTTAGGACTTTAGAAGGGTTGCAAGCCATCTCATGGAGTGGCCTGAAAGAATGACTTTACACCATTTTAAAAACATCATTGATCCAGAAGTAAAGAAGGCCTGTGAAATTAGGGGAATCCCAGAGACCTTACAATGGTGGAATGTCGCATCCCTCAGCTTAGATCGTAGCATCAACCTACACAGGAAACCCCTTCCAGAAGCCCTGCCTAAGAGAATAGTGGCTTGGAGACCGCCAACCGGATCAGCCGAACCTGCTTGTACCCAACCTACCAGGGTGCTGAAATGTGGATGTGGCCAAGCCGGCTATAGAGCAGCAGACTGTCTGGCCCTTGCTCCTGTACCACAAGCTCCACAGTCGAAGTCTAATCCAGTTGTTAGAGGTTGGAAGAATCAAGAAAGACCTCCAGCCAGGGGCGGGTTCACCAAACACAACTGGGAAAGCCCCCTCTGCACAGATGGAAGCAATGGACCACCAGATCGACACCACATCCCCGAGAACCCGACCTGAGAAGACGACCCAATGGTGAGTGATCCCATCATACCTTTTACAGTCAAGGTCAAGTTAGTGGTACCAAACATGGGGGAGGCCGGAGAATTAGAAGCTGTCATTGAAACTGGGTGTTCCAGATGACTCCCCATTGTTAAACAATTGGGCATAAAGACTAACCCTCTAAAATGCCCAATCAGATTTGAGCAAGTGGATAGAACCTTAATTGGGGGGGGGGCACCCAGATGATTGAATTGATCAAGATAGAATTAGGGCCCCATCGCAAATTCATATTGCGATGGGGCCCTAAGATGTCCGAATCCATCATACTGGGACTTGCTTGGCTAGACAAATGGACCCCGACAATCAAATGGGAGGATGGATTCAGAAAAATCCTCATTGGACTGGGCCCATTGCCCCCTCTTCCACCCACTACAAAGCCACCAGTCAGCTTGAACCCAGAGCCTGAGCCAGAATCCATGGCATCCCACCTTCTCCCAGATAACCCCCAGGTACCCGACCAATACAAAGACTTGGCTGAAGCATTCAGTGAAGAAGAGTGTAATGTCTTACCTCCCCATCAAGCCACTGATTGCACCGTAGAATTAGAGCCTGGGACGAAATTACCAAAACCAAATATGCATTCCATGACACTTGCTGAAATGACTGAATTAAGGAAATACATCAACAGCAATTTGGAACGAGGTTTTATCGAGCCTGCCAAATCAAGACTAACTTCCCCTGTGTTGTTCAAGAAGAAAGATGGCAGGTTGATATTGTGTGTTGACTTTAGAAGCGTGAATGCCGTATGTGTCAAAAACATGTACCCTCTCCCCCTTATGAAGGACTTATTGAACCACCTGTCAAAGGGCAAGATATTCACCAAGCTAGATCTCAGGGAAATTTAGAACCAGGTCCGCATCAAAGAAGGAGATGAGTGGAAAGCTGCTTTTAACTGCCCTCTGGGTAGCTTCCAATTCAAAGTCATGCCTTTCGGACTTCAGGGGGCTCTTGCAGAGTTTATGCAGTTCATCAACGAGGTGCTACACCTGCACCTTTACCAGGGGGTCCTCGTATTACCTGGATTACATCCTTATCTTCAGCAAAACCATGGAAGAACATGTTCAATTGGTCCAACAAGTTCTCGAAAAACTTCTAGCTGCCAAATTATAAGTGAAACTCTCAAAATGTGAATTCCACAAAGAGTCATTGGACTACTTGGGTTACCGAATATCCAACCTGGGGATTGAAAAGGACCCTGGAAAGGTGAAAGTGGTGCTGGATTGGCAACCAGCCAGAACCCGAAAACAACTTCAAAGTTTCTTGGGGTTTGCCAACTTCTATAGACAATTCATTCTGTCCTTTGCTGACGTTGCCCTCCCATTGACAGAGCTATTAAAAATGGGCCCATTGCCCACCAAACCAAAGCCAAGTCAACCCCTGGCTTGGACTATGGACTGTGAGAAAGCTTTCAAGGCCTTAAAATGCCTCTTTGCAGCTGAGCCCATCCTGCAGCACCCAGATGCAACCAAGCCTTTTATCGTCCAAACAGATGCAAGTGATGTAGCGGTGGCAGCTGTTTTGCTGCAAAAGGATTCTCAAGGCTGACTGATGCCTTGTGCTTATGTGTCCGAAAAGCTGACAGACACAGAGCGAAGGTGGGTGGTCTGGAAGAAAGAACCATTCACCGTACGATGGGCTTTGTTGACTTAGAGGCATTTTCTAGAAGGGACGCCTGAGGCCTTTGAGGTATGTACTGATCATAAGAACCTCAAGGCTCCAAAGACCCCAAGGAGATTATTGCCCAAACAAATCCACTGGGCCCAATATTTCAAGCGATTCAACTTTAACATTAAATATATTCCCAGAGGGAAAAATGTACTAGCAGACACTCTGTCCAGAAAACTTCAGTTTGACAGCCACCAAGAGGAAATAATACAAGCCTTAAATTCAGAAGCTCAATTGGCAGGCCAAGTGACCACTTGAGCCCAAGCCAACCGTAACCCCAAACACCTGGAAGATAAGCTGACTACAGAATTGAAAACGGCCCTTGGTTCCTGGACTATCAAACCGAGTTGACAATGAATGATGGACTAGCTTGGAAAGGGACTAAGCTTTATATACCCACAATCCTAAGGCTACTGGTACTAAAGCGTAGCCACAACTCCCAGCTGGGAGGCTACTTCGGATTCCTAAAAACCCTACATTTACTGAGAAGACAGTTCTGGTGGCCAAAAATGAAACCTGATGTCGAGGACTATGTAAAAAGTTGTTCAATTTGTGCCACAATGAAACAAAGAACTGGAAAAACCCCTGATCTCCTGCAACAAGTTGCTGAACCAACCCAACCTTGGGAAGAGATTGCAATGGACTTTATTGTTGAATTACCTAGAGTGAAGGGAATATGATCATTTGGACTATAATTGACTTATTCTCTAAACAGGCCCATTTTATAGCCTGCAAAGGACTTCCATCTGTGAAAAAACTTGCAAAGCTGTTCGTGAAACATATCGATAGACTACATGGAGTATCTCGTAGAATAATATCAGCCAGAGGGGTACAATTTACCACAAAATTTTGGAGGAAATTTCTGAAATCCATTGGTTCCTCTCAAGGGTTATCCTCAGCTTTACATCCTGCTTGTAATGGAGCAGCGGGGAAGGCTAATGTCATGATTGAGCAATACATTAGAAGCTATGTAAATTATCAACAAGAAAATTGGGCTGAGTTATTACCTTTTGCAGAGGTTGCTTATAATAATGCAGTACACAGCAGCACGGGATTAACTCCATTCCAAATCAACACTGGAATGGATTTTGTCCCAATGCTAGAGTTACCGAGACAACCTCCCTCATCCATGTCCCTAACAGAATGGATGAACTCATTAAAGAAAGGATGGGAAGATACAAAAAAAAAGCTTTGACCAAAGCTGCAAAAAAATATAAAAAACATGCGGACAAACATAGATCCCTTCAACCACCTTTTAAAGTAGGGGACAAAGTCAGGGATGGGATACGACAGGGTTAATTACCAGTTTGGGATTTACGAGCTTCCCTGCCCGCTGTGAGCCGCATGCCTGTTAATTGTCATTAGCACACTGCATGCCAAGAAGCAGCCTTTGAAACAGCTCTCTTTTCTTGTTTTTTTTAACTGCAGCTATGCCTTGTTTGGCAGCTGAAGTTGAAAAATCAGGAAATAAAGATCAGGTAAGAGCCTGGGTGAGCAAGTGGGCAAAAACATCAGCCGACATAGAACCGGTTCTATGTCTGCTGCTCTTCAGAGCTACTGGTTCTACAGAGATGGACAGAACCAGTAGAAACCCACCCCTGGACAAAGTATATTTGTTGACCAAGTATCTTAGGTTGAAACTGCCCAGTAAGAAGTTGGGTCCAAAATTCTTGGATCCGTTCCCAGTTTCAAAGATAATCAATCCAGTCACTGTCCAATTAAGTCTTCCTCAAATATTGGGGAAAATTCATCCAGTATTCCAATGTAGTTTACTAAAACCAGCTACTACATTGATGATAAGACCACTGCCAATTGCTCCCCCTAAACTGTTAATGGTACAGGGGAATCACATTATAAAATTCAAAAAATTCTTGATTCTAGATTACACCATGACCGATTGCAATATTTGGTCTTATGGAAAGGATACCCTCTCTCGGATGCTAGTTGGGTAAAAAGTTGGGATGTTCATGCTAATCAATTGATTAACCAATTCCATGAGGATTTTCCCCACAAACTGAAGGGTCCTCATGGGTGGGCGAGAGGGGGTTAAGGAAAATGTGCTAACCCCTGTATCTGGTTTTCTTTTTTTCTTTTCCTTTAGGAGGAGAAGTTTTCAAGGGGGGATTTAAAATTCAGCTGCCACATTTTTTAAGAGAGTTGGAGGAGTTGGAAAGTTCAAGGCTATTCTGTATGTCATATTAAGAAATTCCAGTGGCAGTTAATTGGTTCTTGTGATTTATGAAGTGTAGAAGTGGGATGAGAGAAGGGAGGAGAGAAGGTGAATTCTGTGTAATGCACGAAAATAATTTCACTTGGGAAATTGCCTTTGACATGCCAGATCTGTTTCTAAATAAATCAGTTGGAGAGGAATGTCTTGGAGTGATTGATAAATTGATACTTTCTAGATGCCTTACAGATACGTTATAATATAAGTCATTCAGGATCAGTACTGTGAATCCTAAATAAGAAAAACAGTATTTTAATCTTTCACCACAGTAATGATAAAAAGCTAATGAAATGTCTAACAATTTACAATTATTTTCATTAATCCTCAAGAAGCTGCAGTTTAAAAGTTCACTGAATTAAGTTGACTTGAACATAGACTTGTATTTGACTGAGTGATTTGAATTGCATTATTCTATTATATTAGTAGTCATTCTAAAAACTAGTGAAGTTCCTCAAAATAGCTTTACCAAAATTCAAATACCTATTAAATCTGAAAATTCATATTTTTTCCTTCTGTTTTAAGAGGTTGACCTCAGGCCTTGTCTTTACCGAAGAATATACAGCTGCTTGATCAAGCCATTTGTCTACCACCTTCCTTCTCTCTCCTCCTTCAACCACACTTGGTTACAATGATCTTCCTATGCTTTCTCAACTCAGATATGGCCCCAGCAGATGTGATCTCTATTCAGTGCTTTTTATTCTTTCTTTCCCTCCTCTTTCCCCTCCCTCAAATGACAGACAAATTCAGGCATAAGTTTGATCCTGTTGTGGTTCGCTGGCAGCAGGTGTGGATGGCTGAGGTCTCTGAGAGCGAGGGCTCGGATCGGGGCCTGCATGTGATGCAGCGATGGGGCCAGGACTATCGGAGAGAGGGATGCTTCCTTTCGAGCTTGTGGAGTATGGCAGCAGTGATGGCCAGTGCTCGGTGCATTCAGGGCTGCTAGAAGAAAAGAGCAGCTGCAGCAGCATGGGTGACTCGGGAGTAAGGCTGCAAGATGATGGCCCTTCCCATAAGGAATAAAAGCCAGCTCTCAGAGGTTGGGTTCTTTGCAGGAAGCAAAGAAGTTCTTTCAACTCCAAGTTCTTGTGGAAGTCCTGTCTATTCTGGCTTGTTTTCAGAGACTTTTGATTTTGGATCTTTCCCTGCAATTAATCTTGTGTTCTTGGCAGCCTTTCACAACCTTGAATATCTGGGACAATTCGTTTTAATGACTCTTTGCTGTGAATGAACAGAATTCACAGAGATGCATTAAAAAGGTTTGTTTGTATATATATTTTGTGTTTATTTGATTTGAATGAGGCTTGGGTAAGAAGACAGATCCAGTGTATACAAAGTCTACTAAATCTTGACTTCACCCTTTAAACCAAGATACTACTTCATACAAACAATCATATAAAAATTGTCTCTTTTTCCAAAATATTCATGAAATGGAGATAAAATATTTTATTTCTTGAAACTATAATAACTGTATTCATTACTATGTATTATTATTACTATTATTATAGTTTCAAGAAATAAAATATCCCAATTTCATTAGTATTTCGGAAAAAGAGACAACTTTTACATGACTATTTTTTTTCAAGTTTTAATCCCACTTGAAACTTGAAAAAAAGCTGTGACTTGAAGTGATTTATAATTAAAAGCACAATATAGTATTTCTTTCTATAGCACTATCAGATAGATGTGAGATCAAATGCACTTGATATACTGTACATCACAGTATGTTTTTAGTAACTAATTGTCCAAGAATTTACGAATGGGTTTTGCCAGTTATTTGTGTGGGAACTTGATTCCTGCTTTGAAAATGATAGGTCATGTTTAGCTCTTTAGCACCAAGTTTTCTTGTCTAAAAATTGTTCCACAGTGTGTCCTCAGTGATGGGATTCAAATTTGTTTACGACCGGTTCTGTGGGCGTCATGTGTCTGGTGGGTGTGACTAGGTGGTCATGTGACTGGGTGGGTATGGCTAGGTGCAATGTGATATGTGATTGGTCATAAGTGCGAGGACAGTCATAAATGTGAGGACTAGTCATAATTCATTTTTTCAGCACTCTGAATAGTCCCTATATGTAGGGAAATAAAACTCAGCTAGTCCTCAACTCACGACCACAACTGAGCCCAAAATTTCTATTGCTTAAGTGAGACGTTTATTCAAAGTGAGTTTTTCCCTCGTTTTATGACATATCTTGTCACCATGGCAAAGTGAACCACCACAGTTGTGAAATGAATGACACGATCATAAATGTGTGGACATGGTTATAAATGTGAGGACCGATCATAAATGTGATGACTGGTCATAAGTGTGAGGGCCAGTCATAATTCACTTTTTTCAGCCTCTGAATAGTCCCTATGCATGTGTAGGGTGATAAAGTAGGTTGTGTCCAACCGGATGTTCTGAAACATCCCAGAACAACAGCCGAACTTTATTTGGCAAAAGAAAAAATATCTGAATTTCAGCTATTTTAAAATAATCCAGGTAGCAGCTTCCAGTTCTGAATTTTCCCAAAGATGGACCACTGACTGCGATTGTCCTCAGCTTTGGTGCTTGCTTTGGCATCGGAGAGCCCCGATTGGTCAGATTTGGGGCAGAAGCCACCTCCTAGGAATGGCAGAGGAAGGGGACTGTCAGCCAGATAGAGGGGAGTCACAAATCCCCTCCCTGGCTTGGAAACTGCTCCCTCCCGAAGATGTCTGAAGTGGTGGTCTAAAATGGCCACCTGAAGGGGAAGATTAAGACAGAATAAGATTGTGCTGGAGAGAGAAAGAAGTGAACAGCAGGAGGAATGGGGTGATATAGTTAAATGGAAAATATACCCAGGATTAACTTTTTCAAGAATCTTTAAGAAAGGATTTAAAGCAGCGAAGAGAAAAGAGGAAAAAAAAGGTGTGAAATGCTTTTGACAGTGGTGGAGCTTTGAACCGAGAAAGGTAAAAGCTGGAAAAAGAAATCATTTAATTAATTTGGATAAATATATTTTGATTCTATATAGGCACTAGTAAAGCTGAACTATAGATTGTTGAAGAGAAAAATTATTACTGATTGAATTTGATTTTTATTCTTGGAAAACTGGTTTAAAAAGCTCTGAATAGCTGGGGGGAAAAAAAGGGGGTGAAGGTCTGTTATAACAAAGAGTGCCATCTAACTGGTTAAATTTAACTTGTTTTTTCTAAAAGACTCTTTCTTAAAAACTGTAAGGAAAATTGATACAATAAAACAAGAACTTTGAAAAAGTGAAACATTGTAACAAAGAAAGAATCAAGAAGATTCTGCCCTTGGATTAACTGTTGATTTTGGTATGGATTTAGCATTGGATCAGCTGAGGACCAAAACTTGAGAGGAATACAATAAAAGCTGATTGTTGGAAATCAATTTCATAGATACTATTTGGATTAAATTGTTAAATAGAAAAGGTTTAAAATGGCAATGTCTCTTCTGGAATTAAAAATGGAAGAAACATGAAAGAAACATTACAAGAGCGTGTATCATTACAAGTGGTTAATCATTGGGCTTTGCTTTAAAAATTATGGAAAATGCGATTGCAAAACATGAAAAACAAAGACAAAAGACAAAAGAGCAAACTACAGAAGAAGCCATTTTTAATTTTCATTGAGAACAAAGAAATCTGGAAAAAAAGAGGAAAGGAGTGGGAAATAAATATAGATGTAAAAATAAATAAATTTAAGTAAATTAAATGAAGAGGGGAATATTCTGAAAATTTTAAAAAGGTGAAAAGAATTGGCAGAAATTCAAAGGGTGGAAGGAAGCTACAAATAGAGAGGGGGACAAAAACTGGAGTGAAAGAATAAAGGGGAAAATAGAAGGGGAAAAAAGGATAAGAAACAGGACTTAGAAACAAAGAAATATGGAAATTGTAAAAAAGTGGGGAAAAATTGCTTAATTAGACACGGAGATAAGGTTGATTAATATTCAGAAAGGGGATACTGCAAGGTGTTGGGAGGAAACATAAACAAATTTTAAGTTATGAAAAAGAGACATATAGATTGATAAGATAGAAAATAGAAATGTTACTTTTGATAATGGAATTTAAGCTTTTTTATGTATAGAGATAACTGCAATAACTAATGGAATATGTTTATAAAATATATTAAAATAATTGAAATAAAATATAAGAAGAGTTGTAATGGAGTAGATTTTTTTTTAGGAGTGGATTGCTGGCTTCTTTGTTTAAATATATAAAGATGACTGGAATAATTAATGGATTTTGTGTATTAAATATACTGAAATAAATGAATTTATATAGGTGGAGAGCTGAAATGGGATTAACACCAGGGTTCAGGATTAAATGAGTAGATTAATATGTCTTCTTTTTTGAAATTGTAAACAAATCTTATGAAATTAAAAAGGGGGGAAACCATGCAGAATCTGATTTATATACACTATGTATTTTTAAAGGGATTATTAATTTTAATGTTTTAGGCAATAAAATGTTAAATGTTTAATGGGATTTAAAAGGGGAGATAATTAATGAATATGTAGTACTTGGAGATGGCACACTTAAATTGATATTTTAAGGGGGAAAAACTATTTCGTAGGAGTGTTTTTAATTAGAATTTAAGATGAAATATACAAATGTGACCATTAAAAATATCAAAGTATAATAATTATGAAGCTAACATAGATGAACTTAATAAGAGGTAAGCATTTGGAATAATATAATAAAATAGAAAATGTATAAAAGTTTTGTTAAGATAAGAAATTGAATATAAAAACTGTATATGTAACCATCATCATATTGTAATCATGCTGTTCACTAAAAGTAGATGTTAAAATGGGGAAAACTAAATAAAACTTGTGTAAAATAATAATAATAATAATAATCCAGACAGCTTTTCTTCCCTGGACCAATTTCCACCTGTCAAGTAGACTGTCTGAAAGGGTGGGTTGGGGTGGGTTGGGGGTGGGAGAGGCCCAGTTGTCCTGACACCAGGTCAGCCTGCATAGGCTCCAGTTTCCTCTCTTTTCTTTATTTTAATAGATTAACAAAGGGACCTTGTCATCTAGTCCAACCCCTACCCTGCCTAAGCAGAAGACCCTACACTATTTCTGACCAATGACAGTCCAGTCTCTTCTTGAAAGCCTCCAGTGATGAAGCTCCCACAACTTGTGAAGGCAACTTCTGTTCTATGGGTTGATTGCTATCACTTTCAGAGCATGGACGGGGGGTTACACAGTCCCTGGACAGAGCAACTTACCAAAAATTAAGTGAATGGTGAAGATTGGCAAGTTAAAGCCCAGGGCACACTGCATCAACAGATGCAAAGAAGATGTAAAAGGTTAAAAAAAGCTTGCCATCCATTGGAAAACGCAATGCATCCGTTGTGTACTCACTGCATACGTTTTTCATACTCTCTATCCGTCCAGCACCCGTCTACTGTGATTTCATCCGCTCAAAAAGTTTTGAGCTGCACAAAACTTTTTGAGTGGATGAAATATCCAACGTGTCCGTTATACATCTGCTACGCACACGGGGAACATCTGTTATACATCTGTCGTCATCTGTTACGCGTCCGCTATATCCACTAGGCATCCACTGCGCATCCGCACAACTCAAATCTGCTCCAGCGGAAAACGGACACAGGGAGGAAGCAAAACGGACGTGGAATGGACACACAGCATTAGTAGCACAGACGTAGAAAGAATGAAAGCGGATGCAGCTCGGATATAAACCATTAAAACAGAAAAAACATTCGTATAGGGGACGTATCTCAGATATTTAGGATGTCTGGAGGATGTCTGGAGTATGCGGAAGGACACCAAGTGGAAAACCAACATATCCTATAAAAAAGGGGAGGAAATCACCTGGATCTCACTTTCAGTCCAGCAGCCCTGGTGTGCAGACCTCTTCAGCCTTGCTCTTGCTCTTCAACAGCATCCATTCTTCTCCACCATGGATCATCGCACGCTCCTTTTGGTAGCCGCCATCATTCAACACCAGAACCAAGCCCTCTTCAGGTTCTTTCACCTTTTCTACGGGAAGAAAAGGAGGCGGCCAAGAAGTGTCTGGGTCCGACGATGGATCGGGAGAAGAGCGGAATTTGGACTCTTTGACAAGCTGATGGTGGAGCTGAGGAACGAAGATACTTGTGCATTCCAGAACTTCATGAGGATGCCGCCAGCCATGTTTGACGAAGTTGTGGAGCATCTGAGACCAAAGTTGACCAAGCAGAGCACCAACTTCCATCCCAGCCTGGACCCTGGGCTGAAGGTGGCACTAACTCTGCACCACCTGGCTTCCGGGACCACGTACAGAAACATGCAGTACGCCTGGAGGGTGCCACACAACACCATCAGCATTGTGGTCAGAGAAGTGGTGCAGGCCATCATCAAAGAATACCTGGAGGAGCTCCTCCAGTGTCCCTCCACTGAAGAAGGCTGGAAGAAACTTACAGAACAGTGGTATCAGAAGTGGAACTTCCCCCACACCATTGGAGCCATAGATGGGAAGCACGTGGCCTGCAAAGCTCCAGTCAAGTCAGGGTCCACTTATTTCAACTACAAGGGCTTCTTCAGCATCATCCTCTTCGCCATGGTAGATGCTGACTACAAGTTCATGTACATTGATGCTTCAGGCAATGGCTCATCTTCAGATGCCCAGGTATACAACGCCAGTGACCTCAAGGAGGGGCTGGAAGGCAACCTCATCATGGGCTTCCCAGATCCAGACCCCCTGCCCAACGACAAACAAGATGTGCCCTACTTCATCGTGGGGGATTATGCCTTCTCCTTCAGAACCTACCTCATGAAGCCCTACACTTCCAGATGCCTCACCCGTGAAGAGAGGATCTTCAACTACAGGCTGTCCAGGGCAAGACGGGTGGTGAAGAATGCCTTTGGCATCCTGGCCAACAGGTTCCAGGTACTTCTCACCACCATGCAGCATCATCCACGGACTGTGAGGAGCATCGTGGAAGCTTGCTGCATCCTGCACAATCTTATGCGCACCCGCTACCCAGTGTTGCAGAACAGGCTTGTGGACCACCAACAAGGGAATGGGGACATGGAGCCTGTTGAATGGAGGCAAGGGCAAAACCTGATCGACACTGTGGATGTACCAGGCTCCAACAGAGCCTCACGTGAAGGGAAGAAGCAGTGAAACCTCCTGAAACACTGGTGCAACTCTCCAGCTGGAGCAGTGGAGTGGCAAGACAGGATGGTAGATGCTTAATGGATACTTCCTTGGGACTGTCTCATCACACTGATGAGATTGTGCCATGTATGAGTGGCCTTACAATGAATAGGGCATTAATAAAGAGCTTTGTTCAGTTTGAAATGTATTGATCAATGAATAAATTGTTATTGATAATAAAGGGCCATAGGTGTGGCACCTGGGAGGGTGGACCATACAGTCCCACTATGCTTGCACTGGAGGCTTATCTATCCCACAGCTATTACCCATTCCACAGCTATTACCCATCCCACAGCTATTACCCATCCCACAGGTATCCCTGCCCATCCCACAGCTATTACCCATCCCACAGGTATCCCTGCCCATCCCATAAGCATGCAAAGCCTTAACCATTTTCTAAAACTTTCCACCAACACTTTATTAAGTAAAAGAAATGACCCAAGTGTGTGAAGCAAAGATAACCTTTTTTAATAACAGTTAAGTTAAGTGTAGGACTTTATTTAAAAAGCAAAAGGAACCAAGAAAAGTGTCCCAAGCAATGATAAAGTCAACAGGTAACAACTCAGTCTCTGGCAATGTTCTCAGTCACTCTGAGGCATGTCCATGGTCTCAGGTGTAAAGGGGAAGGGACTGTGGAGGTGGCAGTGGCTGGAGTGCTGGTCTGTGGCGCCATTGGGGTGCCTGGCCCCAAGAGGACAACAGGAGATGGTGTGTTCAGGAAGCTCTCAGAAAGCTGGCTCAGCCCAGTGAGGTTGAGATGCCCTTCATCCAGGACCTGGGATGTCAGGCACAGGACCGATGACAGATGTTCTGAGGCTGGGCCTGGCTGTGGGGTGGAGGAAGGAGGAGTGTAGTGGGGATGTCTGGTGTGCAGCTGGGCGAGGTGAGGCATCTGTGGCATAGGTGGCATCGGTGGCATCGGTGGCATCGGTGGCATCGGTGGCATCGGTGGCATCAGTGGCATCGGTGGCATCAGTGGCATCAGTGGCATCAGTGGCATCTGTGGCATCGGTGGCATCGGTGGCATCGGTGGTGTCTGTGGCATCGGTGGCACCTGTGGCGTGCAAGGAACCTGTGCCTGGACTGGGAAGGGCTGCCTGTGCTGCTGGAACTCCTGGTAGCAGTAGCCTTGATAGGAGAGGGGCTGTTGAAAGCCTTGGAAGGGCTGTGACATTGCCTGAGGGGGAGGAGCAGACCTGGAGTGGGTGGGAGCAGGTTCAGCTGGGCCTGGAGGGTGGTTCAGCAGCGCCGTGATCCTCTCCTTCATCACCTGGTACTGGGGCTCGGGCATGTCCATGAGGGTCTGCGTCATGTAGGTGAGGAAGGGCTTGCGGTTTGAGGATGGAATTTCGAAGTGTACCAGCTGAGAGAGGAGATCTGCGCTGTTCTTGATAGTGTCCCTGATCTCCAGCAGGACAGTGTGGCTCTGTCCGTCCGGTCTGCCTCTCTGCCTGCTTTCTGTGGAGGTGGAGCTGAGGGTGGGTGTGGGTTGGTTCCTGGTGGTCACTGCTTCTTCTTGCTCCATGTGTGTGATAGCATAGGATGTGCAGCTATGTGTGTGAGAGCATAGGATGTCCACATGCTCCAGCATAGGATGTGCAGCTGTAGGGGGGGTCTCTGTCGCGGGGCACTCTGTGGACACCTGCCCAGACACGGTCACTGTCTCCTGACCAGAAGAGAAGTGGCTGTCTGTGGGCTGCCTAGAGTGAGGGTAGACAGAGGGGCTGCTCCTCGTGGCGGACCTCACCCTCGAGGAAGCTGCACTTTGCCATGACATAGGTCTCCCGGTCGGTGAGCTTGACCATGGCCTGGCCAGACCTCTTCAGGTGCAGCTTCCCGTACCAGGTGTGCATATGCTTCCACCACCCGAGGAGGACATCAACAGTGTAGCCCAGGCTCCGCCTTCTGTCTCCAAGCCACCTGCTTTCACTTGGTGTCGCAATAGAGCCTGTAGCCCTTCCTCCACATATACTCGTTCTTCCTCAGCCACTCCAGCACCTCCTCCTCATGCTCCTCTGTGATTGAGTACAGCTTTCTCTCTCCCTTCTCCTTCTCCTTGCCTTGCCTCTTCCTCCCTCTGGCAGGGCCTTCATCATCAGGGCTTTCAGGCTTTGGGGCTGGTCCACCACAGCAGCAGCAGGAGAAGCAGCAGGAGAAGCAGTAGGAAAAGCAGCACCAGCACCAGCAGCAGGAGAAGCACCAGCAGCAGCAGGAGCAGCACCAGCAGCAGAAGAAGCAGCACCAGCACCAGCAGCAGAAGAAGCAGCACCAGCAACAGCAGCAGAAGAAGCAGCACCAGCACCAGCAGCAGAAGCAGAAGCAGCAGCAGCAGCAGAGTCAGTGCCAGGGGGTGGGATGGTGGATCTATCCCTCTTGCCAGGGCTGGCAGAAGATGGCACAGGTTTCCTCTTCTTCCCCATGGTCTCTGATGAAGATGTCTGTGGCAGCAGGTCTTTCTTCTGAATGGTGACCTGCTTGCAAGCTGCCTCCTTTTATATCTGTGGGGCTGATGCAATGCATCCTCCCCGCATGCGCAGTGATCCGCTAGGCATTCATTCTGCAACCGCTCTGCATCCACTATGCATCCGCGTCATCTGCTCTGCATCCGCTCTGCATCCGCTGCGCATCCGCTCTTTATCCGCTTCATCCACTACGCATCCACTCTTTCCGCTACGCGTCTGCTTTGCTATGCTCCCCCGGAAGCCCTTCGGACATGCCATCCGCTTCCATCCACTTTCATCCGCTAGACTTCCGTTGAGCATCTGTTTTACATCCGCGATACGTCCTCCTCCCGTCCGTTCTTTTCCATTCTCTTTATGCAAATTTGGGGCACTTTTGAGAGCGGATAACAACGGATGGAAAATTTGCTCATCCGCTCTGTCCTTTTTACATATGTTTTGCATCCGTTGGGCGATGTGACCTGGCCTTAAGAAAGCAGGCAAGGAGCAGAGATCAGTAATATTCAGTTACTTTTAAGAGTGTCTGACACTATAGTTAACATTTAAAAGGATGTTATGGAAGAAGAACAAGTTTCACCAGGCAAGACAGAATGAGCTGAAAGTGGATTTGAAAATGACAGTCTATAAAAAAGATGTTACACTGTAAAAATAAAAGAATGGCTGATCTTTTCATGATTACAATACACTTAAAATAGAAATACAATTAACAAACCAAGTGAGTTTGTTATTTTATGCCAGCTTTGGCACAAAAATCTTTCCTAGCCAAGACTACTTTCTGATTGATTATCTAATGCCTGCCTGTCCTTCTGGATCTGGAACTTCCACAGATTCTTAGCTCTATTATTCTCCACAATCTTCTGTGGAAACTCTTTGATGGCTGGCTGGAGAATTCTGGGAGTTAGTCCATACATTTTTAAGCTGAGAGACATTGATCTACCCCTTAAGTTCTATCTAGTGTGGTAAATCTCTGCTTCTATGGATCTGGTGCTTAGTGCCTGTTCTTGTGCCTCCATGATCAGTAATCATTGCTGCCTTTTACACACACACCACTTCAGGAATAATTATAAAATTTATGATTTCTCACTCATTTCTTTACTAATAGGTGAAACAAAATAAACAGCCATAAATGTCACCTAAAGTTGGAACCCAAAGTCAGATGTACACTAAATGTAGACTGATTTTTAGTTACACATCTTCCCAGCAAACAGCAAATTTTGAAGTTCCAGGTAAATAGGATTCATTTTAGGGTGAGTAACCACAGTTTGCATGTTGGAGGTTCCTAAAGGAATTCTGGGAAACTCTGTATTTTAAAGAACATTTGAGTGAAGGGTACAGAATAGCCCTTCTCTGCCTGAGGCTGTAGAGACCTGGCACCAATCAAAACTCTGTGAAGCAACTAATCAACGCTGACAGGGTAAGCCACTAGTATATGAAAATAAAAGCAAACTCCATTCCCTTCCAGTACTTATGACATTACCTAGTTTGGTAATGAAATGTCTGCAAGAAAACCATCAAGTTCAGAGACCCCACAATTCAACCATGAGCTTCTCTTCTATCAATACATACTTTTTGGTTAGAGGGACTCACAGACTGCTTTATATGAGATGGGTCCAAGTGGATTTCATTCTAAATTTTGATATGATTTCTGTAAATAAAGAATGTAGAATTATAATGGCTGAGTATTTGATCCTTCATACATAAAAAATATACAAAGTTAAGGGATAAACAAAAACAGATTTGAAAAAAGAAAAGCCTCAGAAAAGAAAAAGTGAAAGTGTAAGAGAAAAAGAAGGAAAACCAAAAAAGAATGACTTCCAATTTTCTTTGATACATATCAAACTCTTACTCGAAGATTAACATTTGTGTAGATTATTTCCATAATCCCATATCCAATCATCAAAGCTCAGATCAACTTTTCATTTCAGTTTCTCACAAAAAGTCCAGTAATGGTTCATGTCACTTTAATCACCATTTATTAAGGAAATCACAACTGATTTATTTAATTGCACCAAACTCTAAATAAAACAGGAATGGAAAATCCTAAACTATAGTGTAGGCAGTGGTGGGATTCAAATTTTTAACAACCAGTTCTGTGAGCATGGCTTAAGTGATGGGCGTGACTTGGTGGTCATGTGACTAGGTGGACATGGCTTGGTGATCATGTTATTGGTTGGGTGTGGCCAACTCAATATCACTCACATCGAGGCGCGCATCTCCTTGCCTGGCCTCTCATGACTGTGGGGATACTGCAACAGTCGTAAGTGTGAAAAATGGTCATAAGTCACTTTTTTCAGTGCCATTTAATTTTGAATGGTCACTCCACACAAGCAAAGTACCAGCAAAGGAGGAAAAAAAAGCTCCAGAGAAGCTCTGGAGACAGGAAGTCTAGTTCTGCCAAGAATGTAATAAGGGTTAATGGAGAGGCAGTTTCTGTAAGCAACACCAGAATATTTCTTTCCTGCCTTCCTTACAGGATTAGGCCAGTAATTTCTTCTAACAACTGGTTCTCCGAACTGCTTAGAATGTTTTTTTTTTTTTATAAAGAATTTTATTAATTTTTAACAAACAAACATGTACAAACAAACACAAAACATAAAAAACATAAAATATCTTTTTGGACGGCAGTTTGATCCCGAGTTACATCTTTTTGTACAGAGATAAATTCAAGTTCATGCTTGGCATTTTCTATATAGCTTCTCCTCTCTTTTCACTCTCTTAATTCTATTATATTTATTTCATCTCAATTTAAATCATTATACTTATATCCTTTGTCTGTTCTATTTCAGCTAGCTATTTATCTTTTCTCATTAACACAAAGTTTCTTCTGTAATGACTGATTGGAGTATAATACCTTGTCATACTTATCCCTCCCCTAGTTTTAAAGCTTAACATGACACATAATTTTCATTCGGATTCTGCGTAGTACATTCTAAAGATAAACTCAATATTTTGAAACTATATTTAAAAAATATAATATAATTAAAACAACAATCCATAGCAATTAAAGTTATATCATTCAAATTAATATTCATTTAAGTCTTAAACATTTTACACAATCCTTTCTAAATAAGTATCATGCTTCTATGGGAACACTTATAGATTTTACTTAATTCCCCCTATTTCACTTATATTTTAAAATATTAAACAATAACAATGTTCCCATTTTTCTTTAATTCAATTCTCTCATATTTGATTTCATTTATTTTTATTTAAAAAGAAAAAATTTCGCTAAGTTACATTAAATATTTTGTCCCATTTTATAATCATATATTATTCCAATTTTCTAACATTATTTCAAATACAAATACAACAACACAATCTTATGTATCTTTGCAGAATCTCTTTTTCAGTTATATGTTTACCCATTATCTCTAAATAAATTCTGTTTCTTTACATCTTGTTTCAAACCTTTGTAACTTCTTTTCCCTTCTTTCCTCCCTTGCTTCTCCATTCTACCTTTTTTACCCCCTTGTCTCTTAATCTCCACCTTCTTGTGTATTCCTCTTTTCTGTTGCTTTCTGATGTTGTGTCCACTTTTCACCTTGTTTTTCCCTTTTTTGGTTGTTTTTTTTAGTCTTAAATTCTCCACTCTCTTTCTCCCCTTTCCCCTTTCTTCCCCAAATAAAGTTGCTTGTTCATTAAGGATGGTTTCTTCTTCATCCCAATCTTCTTGTTCTTGTAGTTTCTCATATGTAGAAATTGCCATTTCTAAAAAATTAAAAATAGAGCCAAAAGAATCCTTCCCTTCTTGTTTCTCTTGTTTATATTTTATAAATTCCATTTTCAGTTTTTCCATAAGTAATGCCATTGTAAAAGAAAAAAAGAAAAAAAAATTCAAGCGATCCAAATGATTTTAATCATTCAAATAAGAGTTTCCAGAAGTCCCAAAGTCAGCAAACAATCCAAATACACAGAGTCTATTTCATTTCACACTTTCTTCTTCTTTTTTTTTCCCCTTTTTTCCACTTTAATGCTTCAAAAAACTTCAAATTCTTTTAAACCTTCAGTCCATCTGATAGAGTAGCCAATTATGATCCAAAATGGAAAAATCCAATAATAAAAATGGCCCAAAGCCAAAGAAGAAGAAGGATGAAATAAAAAAAAATAAAAATATTACTAGAATTGAAATATACAAAAAGGCTGGCGAGTAGAGATTTCACAAGTATATATATATATATATATATATACACATACACATACACATACACACACACACACACACACACACACACACACACACACACACATATATATATATATATATATATATATATATATATATATATATATGGACTGCACACTGCACTTTGTTTATTTATCCAAGGCTCTTATTATGACTCTCTTCTCCAGCAGCTTCAAAGCCAAGCCTCAAGTGTTGAAACATTGATAAGAGTCCAGGAAAACACCTGTAATAATATTTTTCTGTGCTCTCCCTCCATCTTATCACATTAAAATGTCCTTGAGAAGGAGTGTTTATACATTTCTCCCCAGTTCAAATAAAATATTTTCAAGCCTCTAGTTGGCAGTGTTGCACAGTCTCTTAATACTTTTTCCCTCCCTCAGCCAGAAAGAAAAGTAATGTATACAAAACTCAGAGGGAAAAAAAAAAACAAAGGGGGCCTCTATCCTAAAGAAAATTAAAAAATCAAAAGAAGCATAAAAATATATATAAGAAAAAATTCAATCTGATTAGCTACAAAATCACATTAAATTCCTCAGAGAAAAAAATAGTAAGGAAAGAATCCAAGCCTCAATTTGACATCACTTTAAAAACCGCCGCTCAAGGAGATTCCAGTCAAAGAAAAATAAAGGTTTCTTCTTTGTTCAGGATATCCTTTCAGGTCTCAGCCAATTTGCAATACAAAAGGAAGTTTCTCACCCAGCCGACACACCCTCTCTCCAGCCTCTTTCTTTTCGGAGCTGTCCCGACTTCAGCAGCTTTGGAGGCTGCCTTTTCACCGCCAGCAAAAGGGCTTCTCCCGGATCAAACCAGAGATTTTGCGATATCTCTGGGATCCTGGGACTGTGCCCTTCACAATCCCCGTCTCTATGGGACGGTTTAGGTCCGTTAGGACCGACCAGGGGTGAAAATATCAGCTGCGATCTCAGAGCCCCGAGATCGCAGCTGTAGCACTGAGACGAGGCTCCGCCTTCTCCCGAACTGCTTAGAATGTTAATAACCAGTTCTAGCGAATAGGTGCGAACCTGTAGAATCCAACCCTTGAATGTAGGCCCATGCTTCTCAACTTTGGCAATTTTAATGTGCATGGACTTTAATTCCCAGAATTCCCAAAGCAGCATGTTATTTGCCCATCTTAAACTTGCCATGACTGAAAAATGCTGATGTACATTCCTCTGGAATGGAAAAACTGGTTCTTACTTATAAGCAAAATGCAAAATCCTCACTTCCACCCCATTCCAGAGCAACTACCATTCTCTCACTAACTTGCTTTCCAGCTCCTGTTTGCAGGGCAACTGTTAAGCCTGGGTTCCCCAACCAGAGTTAGGTAGACAAGCTAAACAGAATGTGCAGCGTTAGTCAGATAGGCACACAGATAAATGAGTGAGCTAAGCTTGTATGTTTATTAACATACAGTAAAAATAACAGATACGCTTGTGCTATCAAGAATATATTTTATTCCATTATAAGTTAATAGCATAGTCAAATAACAGTCCAATATTCATTTACCATGTAGTCAGTCCATTCAGGGGTATTCAGTTAGCAAAGTCCATGTAGAATATCCTATGTCAGTTCACATAAAAATCAGTCCTTTGTTGTCTCTCCCGTTCGAGCAATGCAGTCTTGATTCCAAGCAGTAATCAGGGATCATCAAAGCCAGAGAGAGAGAGCAAGCCGTAGTCTTGCTACTTTTATATTGTTTTCTTAACCACTCCTTTAATTGCTATTTCACAGTTAAAGCTGTATACACTCTAACATACACTAACTATGATTCATAGTTATTATTTCACCTAAACCAGTTAGGGTAAACAATGTTATCCCCAACAGCAACAAAAGAAGACCATGCAACTACCAGTTTAAAAAAGGTTCAAAGACCTTCGAAAAAAGAAGTTCTTCAAAAACAGAAGTTCTTCCAAAAAGTAAGTTCCAACTTCTTTTTTGGAAGGTCTGACTGAATTTTTTTTAAAGTGGTAGTCACATGGTCTTTTATTGCCCTGCATGGAGGAGAACGGGAGCTGGAAAGCAGGTTAGTGAGAGAATGGTGGGTGTTCTGGAATGCCTCCATACAGGGCAATGAAAGTAGACTGTTGAGGTAATTCCCCATTAGGAGAATGAGCACATACAGTGAGACATATTTGAGAGTAGTGTTTGAATAATACACACACAGCACACAGATACACTGTACAGTAAATGTAGATTTTTACTTCCAGAAAGGTTTTAGCAAAGTTCAAAACACAGTCCAAAGTCATTCACAGGTTAAATCAGTCAGTTTTCAATCCAGGGATAATCCAATAACAAAGTCCAGTGTCAAAAGCAGTTCAGTATCAGACTTACATCAAATCTAGTAATAGCAGTAAATTAGGAGGAACGGCAATACTCTCCAACAGAAGGAAAACAGAGACTCACTGAGATACACTCTCTTCTGAGACAAAGACTAAGACTAAACAACCCATGTTTCTGGCTCCATCTTATGGCCGTTTGAGAAACCACACCCAATTACAATTTTAGCATTCCCTTAAAGAGTATTAAAATGTCTATCCTGGTTTATATATTTCTATCCCAAATGCTGTTAGGTGACTCACGTTCCTAATATTCTCCCCTTTTGGGTAGGACAATACATACAACCTTACATTCTAAGTCCATAATCTTCACAGCAAGCCTTATGCTTTATAGAGCCTTGGGCCTTTGTAAAATGATCTGCTATATTGTTTTCTGACATACAGTATTCTAGCTTAATCATCTTACTTTGCATGCATTGTCTCACATTTACATATCTGAAATCTGTGTGTTTCATTCTTGTTTTAACAGCAAAATTTGAAGCCATCTGTATTGCCGATTGGTTATCTTCATAAACAACAATAGAAACTGTTACATCAATTCCCATATCAATTAATAATTGCTTATACAAAACTAAATCTGTACATAATAAAGACAAACATGAGAATTCAGCCTCCATTGTTGACAAACTTAGATGTTTCTCTCTCATAGATCTCCATCCAATCAATGCTTTCCCCAGTAATATTATAGGACCCAATGTAGATTTTCGTGTATTTATGTCTGCAGCAAAACTCGCATCAGCATATGCAGTTAAACTCAGTTCATCTTTAGGCTCCAAATACAATGCATAATGCATTGTTTGTTTCAGATATCTTAACACATGTTTAGCAGCTTGCCAGTGCCTTTTAGTTGGCTAAGCATTAAATCTCGATAATTGATAAACACTGTATGCTATATCTGGCCTTGACCAATTACTGAGATAAGATAAACTGCCAATCAAGGACTGATAAATGTTCTTATCAAAAACAGGACTTTGAACATCACTATGGCTAAACTCCTGGCTCATTGGTGTTTTAGCCAGCTTACAAAGTTCCATTTTAAAACTTTTAGTAATTGGTTAATTTTATCTGCTTGAGAGATTTTGTATCCTCCCCTAGTTCTATCTATCTTTAAACCAAGATATTGTTTGATTTCTTCTAACTGTTTTATCTTAAATTTCTTTTCTAACAGTGAGATTATTTTAGTAGCTTCTTGTTCAGTTTTGGTGATTAATGCTTTGTCATCAGTAAATAATAGCAATAATGAAATTACACCATTACTTTCTCTTTTAAACAAACATGGATCAGCCATGCCAGCTACAAAACCTATGTTAGTTAATTCTTTTTAACTATACATTAGTTCCACTCATATCCTGATTGCTTTAAACCATAAAGACTCTTTCAATTTCCAGCAATCATTATCAGTATTATCATTTTTGAGACCTAAAGGTTTCTTTAAGTATATAGTGTGTTGCAATGGTGCATGCAGATAAGCTGTCTCTACATCCAAATGATTTACAATGTATTTCTCCTTAGCTGCCCACACTAATGCTGCCCTTAATGTAGTAGCCTTCAGACTAGGTGCAAACACTTCATCATAGTGATTTTCTGTCTCATTGAATCCTTTTGCTACTAACCTGGCTTTATGGGTAACAGTCCCATCTACACCTGTCTTCAGTTTATATATCCATTTTACATCCTGTGGCATGTTTACCTGGTGGTAACTTAACATTTTCATATACCTCCAACTTTTTTAATGATTCCAGTTCCTTATCCATTGCTTTCTGCCAAGCAGCCTGATCCTTAACAGGATGCAGTTTTAGTTCACTATAGTTACTAGGAACTGTATTCAATTGGCATACAACACTCTCCTGTTATCTATCAGGTGGTCGTGTTGCTCGGGTTGAACGTCTTGGTGATACAGGGCTAACTGGTGGACTCACCTGTGCCACCTGCTCCTGTTCTTCTACCTCCTCCTGTGCCTGTTCTCCTACTTCCTCCTGTGCTTCCTCTTGTGGTTTACTTATTTTTTATTTAGGGACGATTTGGGTGTCAATAATAATATCATTACTAGATTCCTGTTCCACTTTATCCCACCCAACGTGCTCAAGAAATTTTGCACAAGATTTCTACAATAAACATTAAACTGTGCCTCGATCCCAGAATCTAAATGATCTATGGTTGGCCTCATAACCTACAAAAAATAACTTCTTAGCTCTATGTTGCCCTTTCAGTCTTACTTGTGAGGGAATATGCACCCATGCTGGAGCTCCAAATGTGTGTAAATAACTTAAATTTGGCTTTCTGCCATGCCAACGAGTGAATGGCAATTCACCAGTTGTTGTATTAACTACATTGTTTAAAACATGATTATGACACATTATGGCTTCACCCCACAGTGTTTCAGGTAAACCTGAATCAGATAACATAGTGCGAGCCATGGCTTGTAATGTTTGGCCTCTTCGTTCAACCAAAGAGTTATGTTGTGATCTGTAAGTTGCAGAATGTTTATGTTGAACACCAGCCAATTTCAGCATTGTTTGGAATCTTTTGTAAACAAACTCAGTCCCATTATCAGTTACTAAAGTAACTACTTTACTTTTTATTTTTCTTTCAGCAAACCTTAGCCAGTTAAAGAAATGTTAGAATGTTTCTGTTTTGTTTTTCATAAGATAATAGAAACCGTACTTTGAGTAATGGTCCATAATACTCAAAATATAGCGGGCACCTCCTAAACTTGGTTTCTTAGGACCAATTATGTCAGCAAAAACAACTTCTAAATGTTCTTTGGTCTTAAACCCATCAAGTCTGTTTGCTGGACTAACCTTGCTCTTCTCTTGGCTACAAGCATTACAGTTTAAATAATTGCTACAGGGTTTCAATTTTACTCCCTCTGACAATTGAACAGTTTGTTTGAGCATTTTGAAATTAATGTGTCCCAGACGTCTATGCAGCAAATGTATACATTCATCATGTGCCTTAACATTGTTATAGACTGAGTTAGCTATCTTCAACTGATCATCATGTATTACATATAAATCATTCTCTAAAGTAGCAGTAACACTTTTACCCTCTTTCTCTATTATACAGTTATCTTCCCTAAAGGTTACTACAGAACCAATATTAACTAAAGCCCTTACTGATTGCAAATTAAATTTCAGTTTAGGTACATATAACATAGTTAAATGTTCATTTATACAAGAACAATATGCAGTACCTTCACCTGATGCTTTAATCTTCCATCCATTTACCAATGATACATGTTGCTTACTCGTAGACATCTTTACAAACCTGTTTCTATCTTTAGTAATGCATCGCAATGCTCCACTATCAACAATCCACAAATCATGGTTTACAGTTGAATTGCTAGACAAAGCTAAATTAACATACTTCTTGGCCTTATGGTGATTTCCAGTATTCTGTTGTTTTCCCTTCTTACAGAATCTAGCTATATGTCCCCTGGCCTCACAAGAAAAACATTTCCTAACATTATAGGCAGTTGAAGACAAATCTTCTTGTGGTTGTTTCTTTCTCAGTTGGTCCCTATCCAGCCATCTTCTTGCTTCTTCTAACAACCTTCCGGTTATGTCAGTCAATGTCAGTTTATCTCTGGGCAGGACTTCCAGTGAAGATACATAATCATCATAACTTTCATCCTGTGAGGAAAGAATGATGTAAACTTGTTGCAGCTCTGAAAACATCAGTTCCTTTTCATGTAGCTCTTGAAAAGTTCTTTTCATGAAGTTTAAATAAGCTAATATATCTCCACCTTTCAGAAGACATGCTCTAAAAAGTTTACGTGTAAGATGTATGTGTGCACCTATACTGTCACGAACATAAATCCTCTTCAAATTCGCCCAACACCTCGCAGCAGATTCTTTTCCACAAATATGGACTAGCTGCTGGTCACTCAGTGTTAGTCCAATTATACAAAGAGCTCGTTCGTTGTTCTGTTTAAAGTCAGCAAGCTTTTTGGCATCGTCCTCATTATTAGGATCCCAAGCATTTATTACATCCAGTGGATCTTGAACTACATTCCATAAACCTTCTCTACGCAGAAGTAGACTGCACTTCACAGACCAGGAAACATTGTTCCATTCAGCCGGGTTATCAGTGATAGACTTGTGCCATCTTTACCAGGATAGTAACCCACAATTAAACAGTAAACAGCTGTCTGTATACAGTACTGTGTATTCACACCAACTCTCAGTTATCTGAGCCTGGTATGGCCTGGGCCCATAACCAGTGTTGTGGTAATTCCCCATTAGGAGAATGAGCACATACAGGAAGACGTATTTGAGAGTAGTGTTTGAATAATACACACACAGCACACAGATTCACTATCCAGTAAATGTAGGTTTTTATTTCCAGAAAGGTTTTAGCAAAGTCCAAAACACAGTCCAAAGTCATTCACAGGTTAAATCAGTCAGTTTTCAATCCAGGAATAATCCAGTAACAAAGTCCAGTGTCAAAAACAGTTCAGTATCAGACTTACATCAAATCCAGTAATAGCAGTCAATTAGAAGGAACGGCTATACTGTCCAACAGAAGGAAAATGGAGACTCACTGAGATGCACTCTCTTCTGAGACTAAGACTAAGACTAAATAACTCATGTTCCTAGCTCCATCTTATGGCCATTGGAGATACCACACCCAATTACAAATTTAGCATTCCCTTAAAGAGACATTATTAAAATGTCTATCTAGGTTTGTATATTTCCATCCCAAATAGCTGTTAGGTGACTCACATTACTAACAAAGACCATGTGACTATCAGTTTAAAAAAAGTTCAGTCAGACTTCCAACTTCTAAGGGAGGGAAATATCTCCCTGTAAGGTCTGACTGAAATGACTAATTAATCTCCCAGTTAATCGGGACTGCTGTTCCATTGCTGCCTCATGATTCCCAGCCATGCAAAACACATTCTTCTCCCCCTGCCTAAAATGACCTGAAGCACATTCCTTCCCCCTCCCTATTTCCCACAAGGTTCAGCAAAGCAATGAAACCCCATGGAAAGAATCCCTTCCAAGCCTCCCCCTCCCCCCAGAATGGCAGTGTTCCGATAGAGACCTGACAAAAAGAAATGATTGATATGTATGGTAGAAACAGAAGCATTGTGTATTTTCTTGCACTATTGAGTCTCATCATCAATAATTCCAAGATCTTTTCTAAGTTCTTCTCGAAGGATTGGTAACTTATTTATGAATTAATTATTTATGGAATTCCCATTCTAGGAGTCATATACAATAGTGATGGTAGTGTTCCATGTTCTATAATGACAACAATATCAACAGTCATATTCATCATGTCACATCATCTTATCAATAGCCCCTTGCTGTACCCTTTATTTCTTAAACTTGCTGTGCCCTTCCTCATTCTAACAGCATGGACATACTCAGAAAGTGGTCCTAAATATTGACCATGGGCAGAAAAGTAAGTGGAGGAAATAGAACCAAAACATAAAATAATACAATTTAGAAAAGTAAACATACAATATTTTTTTAAAAGGTAGTGTATTTAATATTTGCAGAAGGAGCATAATAATCTCATATATGGTTTTGCTACTGTATTGCTCTTTATCTTGCCTTAATTAATTATTTCCCAATGGAATAAATAACATGTGCAAGTATCTTTCTTTGGAACAGAATGCTATGTCTTACCTCTCTGGTGCCTTCTCGCTCTGACAGACAGATGCATTTCCTAGTGGCCAGACTGATGGAGATGACAGAAATTATAGCCAACAGATCTAAAAAGCACCACATGAGAAAATCTGTTACTTATTGTTTACTATATTATAAGAAATAATGGGAATCTTTAAACAAAAAATAATATTTAGTCACTGAGGTAATTGAATTATCATGAACTAGCATAAATTAACATTTTTGAAGCTACATACCAAAGCAAAAAATGAATATTTCAACTTTTGGCACATTTTCCCCATTTTTTTCTACTCTAAAGGGGGAAAGTAATTCTGATTCCAGGTTGTGAAATTATTCTGCAAATATGAAAAAAAAAATTAAAGAATCGAACATGGCTAAGAATCTAAGCAAATTTTGGACCAACGTAAAATCAGCATTTGGTCTGTTAATAGTCAGAATGTTTCATCATATCCCCACAAACAATTACATTCTTTTTAATGGGAGAGAGCAACTTTAATTTATTATAAGTATTTTTTTTCCCAGGAAGTTTGTGCTGCTATATTTAATCCAGCAGAGGGCAGTGGAATACAAACTCAGAAATGAGAAATTGCTTCAGAATAATTTATTTGTGACTGCACATTTTATGTCTACATATGTGTGTGTATGTATATATATGTATACACAAACATGCACACAGCTTCTTGCAAAGTTTATTTTAGTTATTTATTTTTATTAGTTTTTTAAATAATTTAACTTTGAAAATAGCTCAAATTTGCATATCAGAATTGCAAAAGGACATAAATATTGCCAAAAATGATTGCACAATAGTTGCTTTGAAGTTGCTTTGTTTTAGATTTCTATGATCTAAAACCTGGTATCAATACATTACAACACTATATATGTTGCACAATTCCTGCCAGCTTAGAATCATCTGCAAATTTGATAAATTCCCTTTCTATTCCCTCATCTAAGTTGTTAGTGATTTGGAAACATTTATGAACTTTTTGCCAAAAATGTACAAAAATAAATTGAACTTGGGATTTTCTTATTAAAACAACTAGCCATAGAAAAAAGGGAACTGTCAAATTCATCATCTTCATCTTGGCACCTCACTGGCATTCTGCCATCAACTGATGATGAGAGGGGGGAACTAATGAGCAATAAAGCTATATAACTTTATGATGAGAAATTGGAAGGGGCATTGACAGTTGAGAAAGAATAGAGTGTTTTGTAATCTGATCCATGTCAGCAACTTCAAGGCCATGTATGCTGAGTGGAATTTGACCAGCTTAAACATCTCAGTATTCCCAATACATCTCAGCAGTGCCAGATTGGCTGCATATGAATGGGCTATGGAGGAGGGCCAAGGCAATCAAGGGCTTACTTTTGTATTGACACGTAGGAACAGATTCCTCCTGACTCTATTGCAATCAGCATTTGTTAGAAAAAGTGCCTTTTCACTTCAATCAGATAGAATCAAGACTTTTGCTTTCAGATCAGGGAAGGTCTGTATTAGGAGAATATGCAACTGTGGTCAACTCAAAAACAGCACTGTCTCTACAGTGGGGATCATGCATGCAATATCAGCTCAAGCGACCAACGAGGAGGAGATCAAATTCTGGGAGAAGGTTTCATCTAGATCCCCCCCTCTGTGATTGGACCTCTCTGTGTGGACAAGAAAGGCAAAATGCTGTGGCATCTTGGCAACTCACCAAGACCCAGGTGGTCCCTGGTGTAGAGAGGAAGACAGAATAAGGAGACCAATGGAAATTACTTTCATCCATGGGAGCTATGGGAGCTACTCACAGAAACAGTGGATGGAGCTGGAAGTGTTGGAGAAGGAGGAGGAAGAGATGGGTGGAAAGCATGGCCAGGTCAATTGAATGATGCAGCAAGCCATGGTAAAGATGACACAAGACCCATCAACAAGTCTATCACTGATAACCCAATTGGATGGAACAAACTACATTTTCTGGTCTATGAAGTGCAGTCTACTTCTATGTAGGGAAGGGTTATGGGCTGCAGTTCAGGATCCACCGGATGTAAATGCTTGGGATCCAAATAATGAGGATAATGCCAAAAAGTTAGCTGACTTTAAACAGAACAACAAACGAGCTCTTTGTATAATTGGACTAACACTGAGTGACCAGCAGCTAGTCCATATATGTGGAGAAGAGTCTGCTGCTAAGTGTTTGGGAGAATTTGAAGAGGATTTATGTTCGTGACAGTGTAGGTACACACATACATCTTACACATAAACTGTTTAGAGCACATCTTCTGAAAGGTGGAGATATGTTAGCTCATTTAAACTTCATGAAAAGAACTTTTCAAGAGCTACATGAAAAGTAACTGATTTTTTCAGAGCTACATCAGGTTTACATCATTCTTCCCTCACTGGAACTTCAACCAGTTCAGGAAGCACTCTGCAAAGGTTTCAAACACCCCCTTGTTGACCATAAACCTACATCCATGGTGGTACAGTGGTTAAAATGCAGACCAGCAGTATTATTTTGTTGTCTCTAGAAAGCCACTAGGGATGATTATTTGAGCCACAGTGGTGCAGTAGTTTGGGTGTAGTACTGCAGGCTACTTCTGCTGCCTGCCGGCTGCCTGCAATTTGGCAGTTCAAATCTCACCAGGCTCAATGCTGAGCCAGTCTTCCATCCTTCCAAGGTCAGTAAAATGAGGGCCCAGATTGCTGGGGGCAATATGCTGACTCTGTAAACTGCTTAGAGAGGGCTGTTAAACACTGTGAAGCAGTATATAAGTCTAAATGCTATTGCTGTTGCTAACAGCAATGAAACCAACAGCCAGGGCTAAGAAAGTGTGGCTGAGTACACTCAGGAGTTCCATGACCTGGCCTGAAGGCTCAATGACTGAACATCCTGATTGCTGTTTCAAAGATGGGCTAACCAATGAGTTCTGTAACAACTGTATCTCCAGGAATGTTCCTTTCTGGTGTGTTCTGGCTGAGGAAGCAGAGATCGACTTCACCCAAAAACAAGCATCACCCAGGAAGGGATGGCGAAAATTCTTCCTGGAGAAGAAAGAAGCCCAAAAAGTGCCAACAGGTGTCCAGAACTGTCAGCAACACTCCATAGCTTGCTTCAAGTGTGGGAAGAAGTGCACCAGGCTGCCAAGTGCAGATCCAACCAACCTGCCCAGAAAACAACCTGGGGCCCACCAAGAAGCCTGCCAAGCCACTAACACAAACCTGCAAGATAGCCCTGGAAGGAATGGAGGTTGTAGAGGTCACCCCATCCGCCAAGGATTTCAAGTGAACTCTGACTAACCTAGCAGAAGGCCTGGGAGAGACTGACACTGATTCAGATGACAACCGTAAATGACCCAATCACCCCTGGTCAGGGTGGTTGGTCCTTAAAATCTTATGGCTACTCAGCTGTATGCTAAATTTTCAAAATGTGAGTTCAACTAGAGTAATATTGACTACATGGGCTGATGTATCTTCCATGGGGAGATAGAGATGGATCCTGATAAAATTAAGGCAGTGCTACAGTGGGCTCCACTCCACACCAGAAAAGCAACTGCAAAGCATTTTGTTCACCCAGACCATCATCATCATCATCAACTCGTTAAAGACAAATGGGGAGAAGAAACCCAAACCCGGCTAGCCACTGAAGTGCACAATGGAATGCCAGGCAGCATTTGAATAACTGAAAACATTTGTTTGCTACCAAACCAGTGCTGAAGATCATAATGTCCTATTTATTATTCAGGTGGATGTTAGTGATGTGGCAATCAATGGTGATGATTTTTTTTACAAAGGAACAGCGAGAATGTCCTACAACTGTATGCATATACCACCAGAAAACTCATGGTGGGGAAATTACTTAGCTGATGCATTATCCAGGATGTCTCCATACAACAGCTCCAAACAGGAAATAGTCAGACCAATTATTCCCTCCCGCCAGCTTGCAACAATTGCCATCACAGAAGTGCAGGTGAAGATGAACCCCCAAATTGGAGGAGGCATAGCAGAATCCTAAAGGCAGCACTAGAGGGGGACAAGTGGTTTCAAGCTTACAAAAATAAATGTACAATGCAGGTTAGTCTAGTATGGGTGTGGGCCAAGCTGTACATTCCTGAAATCCAAAGATTATTACTCTTGGAGAAGAGCCATGAGTCAAAAAACGCAGGTTATTTTGGCTTTGTAAAAATATTACACTTAATTATATGCCAGTTTTGGTCACCATAGCTTGAAAAAGATAATCAAAGTTATGTCCAGTTTGCCCTTCAAGCAACTGGTGGCAGGAGAAAACACCAGGACTCCTCCAGCCAGTGGCAGAGCCTTACACCCCTTGGAAGGAACTTTCTATGGACTTCATAGTACAACTACCAGAAAGCTTCGGAAATCTGGGTGATCACTGATTTATTCTCGAAGCAAATGCATTTTGTGCCCTGCCAAAATTTCCTTCTGTCCACACCTTGGCTAAATTGTTCATCTACTATGTCTACAAACTGCATGTAATGAATAATCTCTGACTGCGGAGTGCAATTCACTTCAAAATTCTGGAGTTTTTAAAATTTCTTGCGATGTTCCGAGGGTTTAGTTCCATTCATCATCTGGAAATGAATGGAAAGTGTGAGCATACAAATGTAATATAAATTACCAGTAGAACATTTGGACAGACCTCCTCTCATTTGCTGAAGTAGCCTATGATAACTGTACATCACAGCACCTTAGAAGTGGCCATGGGACAGGACTTTGTACCTATGCTGGAGTTGCTCCTGCACCTCTCTATTACATCAGAAGTTGTGGGAGCTTCATCACTGGAGGCTTTCAAGAAGAGATCGGACTGTCATTTGTCAGAAATGGTTAGGATCTCTTCCTTGGGTAGGGGATTGGATAAGATGATCTCCAAGGCAGGGGTGGGATTCTACCTGGTCAGACTGGTTCTATAGAACCTGTTGTTATGATTCTTCCCAGTTCAGAGAACCAGCAAATCATGCCTCTGGCTGCCCCTGCCCCTTCCCCCAGCCCACTCACTCCTTATCCGGCATGCACACAATCAAACTTGCTTGCGTTTGGTAAGTTTCTATTTTTCCTTTTTTTTTTTCCAGATCATCAGCTGTTCTGCTGTGCTGGGAGATTTAGATTAGCTAGAAAGCAGGAAATCGTTAGATTGTTTGCTTTCTAGCTCATCTAAAAGCAGAGCTGAACTTTCCTTAGGACTGAAGCTTCTATTTTTCAGTGCAGACTCAGGTAGCAGATTGCAGAATCATAGATCTCTAAGTGAATCTGTGGTTCCGTAAGCAACTCAATTTGCCTGCCTGCTTTTCCTGATTTTAGGTAAAAGTTGTTCTTTTTTATATAAAAAAAACCAATATTTACATAAATATTTATAATATTCACATAGAAGCCATCACCAACCAGTCACATGACCACCAGGGCATTCCCAGTCAACAAGTCATGCCTACCCAGTCACATAACCACTAAGCCACACCCATAAATTAGACCACAGCCATAGAACTGGTTGTTAATAAATTTTAATCCCACCTCTGCTCCAAAATCCTTTCCGACTCTGTAAATCTGAAAGGATCTGAAAGGACATATTTTTTTTATAAAAAAATTATTTTTTAAGACAAAACATATACAGACAAAACATAAAAAACATAAAACCATCTTCTAGTTATATACATACAGTGTGTCAGTTGGTTACAAATATTTTGTGCTATCCTTTCATAGTCCTTACTCATAGGTTGTACAGATTCTCATATTGTCAATCTAACATATGCTTATATATTTATCAGTTATTAATAATTTGTTTGACTAAATTATTATTCCATCATTTTATACGAGATATTCTAGATTTTATTATACATTTATATGATGCATTCATCCAATGGTTATATATTTTTAATATTATGTTCTATATCAATCTATTGGTCTTTTTAATAAAATTTTCTAGTCTATTTCATTACCATATCTTTTTATCTAACCATTGATAAAATAAGTTCCATATCATACAAAATTGTTTATCTTCTTGTTCTCTAATTTCAAATGTCAATTTACTCATTTCAGCACAGTCCATAATTTTCTTAGTAACTTCCTCCTGCATAGGTATTGTTAGGAATGTAAGTCACCCAATAGTTGGGTTGGCAATAGAGAAACCAAGATAAACATTTTAATACTGTCTCTTTAAGGGAATGCTAACTTTGTAATTGGGTGTTGTTGAGGTAATTCCCCATTAGGAGAATGAGCACATACAGGGAGACATATAGAGATTAGTTTTGGAATAATACACACACAGTACACAGATACACTGTACAGCTAATGAAGGTTTTTACTTCCAGAAAGGTTTAAGCAAAGTCCAAAATAGGCAGTCCAAAAATCATTCACAGGTTAATCAGTCAGTTTTTCAATCCAGGGATATTCCAGTAACAAAGTCCAGTGTCAAAAACAGTTAAATATTAGACTTACATTAAATCCAGTAATATCAGTCAATTAGGAAAAATGGAGCAATGGCAATATTTTCCAATAGAAGGAAATAAAGATACACTCTCTTCTCTTCTGAGACTCAGACTAACAGAAACCAGGTTTCTGGCTCCATCTTATGGCCGTTTGAGAAACCACACCCAATTGCATGCTCTTGCATTTCCTTAAAGAGATAGTACTAAAATGTTTATCCTGGTTTATATATTTCTAACCCAAATACCTGTTAGGTGTTTCATATTCCTAACAGGTGTGGTTCCTCAAATGGCCATAAGATGGAGCCAGAAACCTGGGTTGTTTAGTCCTGTTGCTGAGAGTATTGCCATTCCTGCATTTCCCTATTGACTGTTGCTTATCATCATTATTCTTGGATTTGATGTGAGTCTTTTACTGAACTGTTCATGATACTGGGCTTTGTTATTGGATTATCCCTGGCCTGAAAACTGACTGCTATAACCGTGTATGACTTGGACTGCTTGTTGAACTTTGCTTAACCATTTACTGGAAGTAAAAACCTACATTTTACTATACAGTGTATCTGTGTGCTGGTTGTGTGTTATTCCTCACCACTCTCACTATGTCTCCCTGTGTGCACTCATTCTCCTAATGAGGAATTACCTCAACAGGTATTTTTTCAATTTTTCCAATTCTTAGCAAATACTAGTTGCGGTTAAAACATTTACAATATTTCAATTCTTTATTGAATATTTCCGATATAATTCCCAGTAAAAATATCTCTGGTTCAAAGTCTATGTATTGTTTTATCATTTTTTTCAACCATATGTGGATTTTAGTCCAATATTTCTTTGGGTCCGAACATGTCCACCACATATGGTAATATGAACCAGGTATCTGATGACATTTCCAGAATTTATTCTATTTATTCTTAAACATTCTCACAAGTCTCATCGAGGGTAGATGCCACCTGTAAAACATCTTATACAAATTTTCTTTATAAGCAGTTGACATTGTCATTTTATAGTTTTGAGACCACAATTTTTGCCATTTTTCGAAATCAATCCCATATCCAAAATTTCCCCCCAAGCAATCATTGTTTCTTTAACTTATTCTTCCTCTAATTTAAATTCCAATAAATGTCCATAGAGTTTTTTAATTATTTTTTCATCAGTACCTGTCAAATTTTTATCTAAATCAATCAACTTATCATAGAAACCTTCTGTTTTAAGATCTTTTTTAAATCTAGATTGTATTTGTACACATGAAAACCAATTCATTTTTATACCTTGTTTTTCCAGTGCTTGCATAAATTCAAGTTCACCCTTTTCATTCAATATCTCACCATATCTAACTGTTTGTTCCTTTTTATGTTATTGGATAAGAAAAAGCTTTGACAGTGGATAACTATAATGGAATTTTTAAGTAATACTGCTTTTTTATCTTCTACCAATTTAAAAACAATGCCTCTCAAATATCATGTCTTGTCAGCCTTCAAGATTTTCTTCCTTTGCTTTGCATCTTTTGGCTGCCATAAGTAACGGGGGGAGGAGGGGGGGGAAGTATGGGAAGTGAGCTGGAAGTGTTGCAAACTATTACTGTATAAACTGAGGGGGGGGAGAGTACATTCTTGTTTAGGTTTCTATTTCTTGCTTAGCTTTCTATTCTCTGCACATCTGCAAACCTTTATCAAAATATGCCAAGGTCAACAGACAGAAGCCTCATCATCACCTGAAGATATCCACATGATGACATTCACAACTTTTAATTGGAAGAACCATTTGAACGATTGGGGGTGGGAACATTGCCATCACTTTGTATATGTGATTTACGCGCCTATTTTTTCAGGTTCAGAATTCTTTTGTTGCTACCACTTGACTTCCAGTAAAAGATATCTTTTCTCTAATTAAGAGAATCTAAGTATTTCTTTCTTGGATTTTGAATGTGGCACCAGCTGACATGTCTTTTAAAATACCCCTGTGTTTTGGTTCCCTTATACCAGAGGAAGGCATGCCATCCCAACAGCAAGTCATGTCTGAAAGGACATCTTTGATGGCCAGTTACAACATACCTGGCCAGTGGTCAGAAAATCATTGGAGGAGGCAAGAAATTTCTATAAAAAACATGTGGATAAAAAATGGACAAATCCCAAAGCATCTCTTAGTAAAAGTGCTTGTTCACTTCAACCAAATAGAGTAAAGAGTTTTGTTTTCCTAGGAGATCAGACTGGGACAGGTCTGACAGGAACTATGTAATGTAATTCTAAAGGGTAGAAATTGTAAAAATTTGTATTTCCAAAAAAGATCAGAAGCAGTTTTTTTTATTTTCCCCCTTTTTATATGTACTGGTTCTAGTACTTTTTACTTTTTTATATTTTTCTTGTTTATCTCTTTTTTATGTAAAAAAACTATTAAGAAAATACATACCATAACACACTTAGCATATACCTACTATAAGATTCCTATTGAATTATAAGAATTATATGGGTTTATAACTTTATATATTCACATATTCTCACCTAATTTCTATTCTTATCATACTCTATTCTAATTGCAGACTCTACTTTAAAGTCCTAGATATCTGTCTATATCTTAACATCAGACATTTACTATTTCTGAGCAAGGTATAAACATTCTCATTTTGCTTAGCTGTAAACAATTAGCCAACACTTTCTCTCCAAATATTACTTACTTGTATGAGAAAATTCCCATGTCTTTTTGCATAAACATAACATATGTAGAAGAATACTTGTGCAATCATCTATGATGTCCTAACACCTATCTATATAGAGCCATAGTTTAAGCTTCTGGTAAGAGTAAAGGTACTAGTTAAAAAAAAGTTAGCTATCATTTTTAAATGCACTGGTCAGTTCAAGCAGGCATGCATGCAGGCAGATATGCAAAAGCAGAGTTGTCCTGAATAATCTACTTAAAAGCCTAAAAAAACCCCACCCGAAACATGCACAGAATTGCACCAGTGGTGGTATTCTATTGGTTCAACCCAGTTTGGCCAACCAGTAGCTTCAAGGATCATCTGTGAGTGAACCAGTTTGCTCCAAAGATAAGATGCTGGGCCCGCCTGCCTGCCCCGGCTCTATACTGACCTTTATTTCCTGGTTTTGAAGCTCAGCTGCTTCGCGCGGCACAGTAGATTACCATGAGTCAGCTGTTGAAGACACAGGGAGAGTGCAGGATTGTAGAAGTTCAGCAGCAAACCCACAAACCACGCCCACAGAACCAGTGGTAAAAAAATGTGAATCCTTCCACTGAATTGCACTCATAGAAAAAAAGTGAATGGAGGAAAAGACTGGACTTGGAGAGAAAACTTGGAATTCAAACATTCATTTGGATGCAAAGTTTATTCTCGTGAGTTCTGCTGAGTTCTGTCAACAGTTGCCTTTGTTTTACTGAACAATCAGCACAGCATGGAGACAATTTTGTTGATATAGACTGCACTGTTTTTTTTCAATATTGGCTGTATTGTTCGTTTTTTTTATAAATTTGTATTGGTTTTTAAAACAAACAAAAACAAACAAAACATAAAAACATCAGGCCATCTTCCTTATATGAACATACAGTGTGTCGGTTGGTTTACAATTTTTTTCTGCTTCCATTTGATAGTCTTTAATTACAATTACATTATATATGATCTCGTATTTTCAATCCAATATTAAGCCCATGTCACACTGAACCAATGGATGCAAAGAGGATGTAAAATGGACAAAAAACCTTGCCATCTGTTGGTTAATGCGATGTATCCGTTCTGTACTCACTGCCTCCGTTTGGCTTCCTCTCTATCCGTCCAGCAACCGTTTATGGACGTTTCATCCGCTCCAAAAGTTTTGGGCTGCCTAAAACTTTTGCGCGGAAAATGTATCCAGTTCGTCCGTTCTGCATCCACTACGCATCCACTACGCATCCGTTACACATCTGTTACGCATCTGCTATATCTGCTAGGCATCCGTTCCGCATCCGCACAACGCGCATTCGCCCGGACGCAGAGAGGAAGCGGAACGGATGCGGAACGGATGCAGAATGGATGCAGAACGGATGCAGAACGGATGCCTAGCGGAAACAAAGCGTTTAAAGTGGAAAAAACGTTCGCAGAGGGGACCTATCTCGGATATTAAGGATGTCTAGAGGATGCTTAGAGGATGCCTAGAGGATGCCTAGAGGATGCCTAGCGGAAAACCTATACTGCCTATAAAAAGGGGGAGCAACTCACCTGCATCGAACTTTCAGAACAGCAGCCCAGCGGTGCAGACTTCTGCAGCCTTCATCTGCCTTTTCCTCTTCCACAGCATCCACCGTGGATTGTAACAAAGTCCTTTCGGCAGCCACCATCGTTCTGCAACAGTGCGAAGCCATCTGCAGGCTCTGTGAACACTACTGCGAGAAGAAAAGGAGCCACCCAAAAAGAGTCTGGGTCCGAAGATGGTTCGCCAGTAGAGCGGAGGATGGACTGTACAACAAGCTGATGGTGGAGCTCAGGAGTGAAGACACTTGGGCATTCCAGAACTTCATGAGGATGCCTCCAGCCATGTTTGACGAAGTTGTGCAGTGCCTGACACCCAGGTTGACCAAGGCAAACACCAGCTTCCGGCCCAGCCTGGAACCTGGGCTCAAGGTAGCACTCACTCTGCGCCACTTGGCCTCAGGGACTCCAACTGGAGCATGCAGAACGGCTGGAGGGTGCCATCCAACACCATCAGCATTGTGGTCAGAGAAGTGGTGCAGGCCATCATCAAAGAATACAAGGAGGAGCTCCTCCAGTACCCCTCCACTGAAAAAGGATGAAAGAAAGTTGCAGAGCAGGGGTATCAGAAGTGGAACTTCCCACACACCGTTGGAGCCATAGATGCCAAGCACGTGGCCTGCAAATCTCCAGTCAACTCGGGGTCCACTTATTTCAACTACAAGGGCTTCTTCAGCATCATCCTCTTCGCCATGGTCGATGCTGACTACAAGTTCATGTACATCGATGCTTCAGGCAACGGCTCATCTTCAGATGCCCAGGTATACAATGCCAGTCACCTCAAGGAGGAGCTGGAAGGCAACCTCATCGTGGGCTTCCCAGATCCAGACCCCCTGCCCAACGACACGGAAGATGTGCCCTACTTCATCGTGAGGGATGACGACTTCTCCCTCACAACCTACCTCATGAAGCCCTACACCTCCAGACTCCTCACCCGTGAAGAGAGGATCTTCAACTACAGGCTGTCCAGGGCAAGGCGGGTGGTGGAGAACGCCTTTGGCATCCTGGCCAACAGATTCCAGGTACTTCTCACTACCATGCAGCATCGCCCAGAGACTGTGAGGAGGATCATGGAAGCTTGCTGCATCCTGCACAATCTCATGTGCACCCACTACCCAGTCTTGCAGAACAGGCTCATGGACCTCCAACAAGCCAATGGGGTCATGGAGCCTGGGGAATGGAGGCAAGGGTGAAACCTGATCGACACTGAGGATGTGCTAGGCCCCAACAGAGCCTCACGTGAAGGGAAGAAGCAGCGCAACCTCCTGAGACAATGGTGCAACTCCCCAGCTGGAGCAGTGGAGTGGCAAGACAGGATGGTAGATGCTTAATGGATGCTTCCTTCAGCCTGTCTCATCACACAGATGAGATTGGGCCATGTATGTTTGGTTGGCCTACAATGAACAGGGCGTTTAATAAAGAGTTGTGTTTATGTTGACATGTGTGGATAATTGATTACATGATTATTGATAAAAAAGGGCCATAGGTGTGGCACCTGGGAGGGTGGACCATACAGTCCCACTATGCTTACACTGGAGGTTTATCTCTCCCCACAGCTATTATCCATCCCAAAGGTATCCCTGCCCATCCCACAGCTATCTTAACCCATCCCACAAGCATGCAAAGGCTTAAACCATTTCTAAAAGTTTCCAGCAAGACTTTATTAAAAAAAAGAAATGAAGCAAGTGTGTGAATCAAAAATAGACTTTACTAACAACAAGCTATAAGACAAAAATGAGTCTCTGGCACTCCTCTTGGTCGCTCAGTCTCAGGGGTGAAGGGTCCAGGTGCTGTGGAGGTGGCTGGTGCTGGAGTGCTTGTCATCAGCTCCTCCAGAAGCAGAAGAAGCAGAAGCGCCAGCCCCAGAAGAGCGAGCCCGTGCTGCAGAAGCCCCAGCATAACCAGAGTGAGGGCCAGGGGGCGGGATGGTAGCCCTGTCCCTCTTGCCAGGGCTGGCAGCAGATGGCTGAGGCTTGCTGTGCTTCCGCATGGTTGTGGGGTTGCTGGCTGGCAGGGAGGCTGGCAGGAACCAAGGCTGGCAGGCAGGCTGGCAGGCAGGCAGGCACCAAGGCTGGCAGGCAGACATGAACCAAGGCTGGCAGCAAGGCAGGCAGCAAGGCTTGCAGGCAGACCGGCTGGCAGCAAGGCTGGCAGGGAGGCTGGCAGGGAGGCTGGTAGCAAGGCTGGCAGGCAGACATGTAGGCAGGGCAGGCAAGGCAGTCGATGTGTCCGGCAGCAGGTCTTTACTCTGAATGGCGACCTGCTTCCGAGCTGCTTCCGTTATATCCGCAGGGCTGATGCAATGCATCCTCCCTGCATGCGCAGTGAACGCCAGGCATCCATTAGGCTTCCGCTGTGCATCCGCTGTGCATCCGCTTTATCCGTTTAGCGTCCGCTGTGCATCTGCTGTATCCGTTCCGTGTCCGCTTTGCTGCGCCCCCCCCTGCGGATGTGCCACCCACTCCCATCCACTCCCATCTGCTTCCATCCGCTAGGCTTCCGTTCCGCATCCGCTTTGCATCCGCCCTGCGTCCTCCCCGCCTCCGTGTTATCCGCTCTGGTTGTGCAAATTTTCGCCCCTTTTGAGAGTGGATAAAAATGGATGGAACATTTTTCTCATCCGTTGTGTCCGTTTTGCATCCGTTGGCCAGTGTGACATGGGCTTTAAATGCATTAATATCATTATTAATCAATAATTTGACTATACTTATTATTCATTCATGCTTTAAGAAATAATCATATTTTACTCAGTTTATTTTGTGACAATTCATATTATCATCCCAAATCTATCCTAAAATCATTTTGTAGATATAATTAAAAAAAATACATCTTTATACATTTAGTATTTTCTAAAAGTCTACACATTTTGTCACTATATTTTATTGTCTAACCATTGATAGAATATTTTTTTTGTTTTTTTTTTAAGAATTTTATGAATTTTCTACAAACAGACATAACATACAAAACATTAAAAACATCTACTCTCATATATACTTCCAGTGTGTCGGTTGGTTCATCAGTTTTGTGCATTCATTTTATAGTCTCAATTACAGTTATATTACATAACCACTCATATTGTCAATCCATATCCTAATATTACCAAAAATAATTAAAATAAAGTCTTTTTCTGACTATACTTTTAATCATTCATGCT
>BLBF01000037.1:15889489-15917745 GCA_015471245.1 Laticauda colubrina
ATGTCAATTGAGTCTGTCAGGTCTCCCTCTATCATTACCTTTGCCGTTTGCTCATGATATATAGCTTCTATTGCTTGGATAAATTTTCTAGTAAAGCCCATCTGTTCCAACAGTAATAACATGAATCACCAATTCACATTATCAAATGCCTTCTGTGCATCTAGAAATATCAAAGCCATTTGTTTTTCAGGATGTGCCTCATAGTATTCCAAAGCATCCAAGATTACTCTCATATTTTCTTTAATTTGTCTCTTTGGCAGAAATCCATTTTGATCAGAATGAATAAAATTATTTAAGTATTTTTTAAGTCTATCAACCAATATTGAAGCAAAAATTTTATAGTCTGCGTTTAGTAGGGAAATAGGTCTATAGTTCTTGATTTGTAATGGATCGGTCTCCTCTTTTGGAACAAGTGTGATATAAGCTTCTGACCATGATTTAGGTATCCTCTTCTTTAACATAATTTCATTCATAACTTCTAGCAATTCAATGATTCTTGTAATGTTTTGTAAAATTCTGCCGGAAGTCCATCTGGGCCTGGTGCCTTTCCATTGTTTTGCTTCTTAAGTGCTTCAGTTAACTCCATCATTGTTATATTGCTTTCAAACATTGTTTCAATCTCTTTGGGTATCTGGGGTAAATTTGCATTCTGTAAATACTGTTTAACTCCTTCCTCATCAATATTCTCTTGTGTGTATAGTTTCCCATAATAGTCTCGAATGATTTCCTTCTTCTCTTTATGACCATAGCAAACTTGAGCTTGGACATCTATTTATTGCAATATTTTCCTTGATTCTTTCTCCTTTTTCAGTTTATATGCTAATCATCTACCTGGTTCATTTGCATCTTCAAATTTATTCTGTTTACCACCTCTAATTTTCTGTGCTAGTTCTTCTTTTTCTATTAAACCTATTTTATGTTTAATTGTATCCATTTTTAGCTTAATGTCCTTTTTCTGTGGCATTTTCTGTAGCTCTTTTTCAAGTGTTTTATACTCATCTTCTAATGCCTAAGAGGCTAATCTTTTCATGGTATTTCTTTTCTTTGTATAGTCTATTACCAAGCCTCTAGTGTATGCCTTCATTGTATCCCATACATTCTGAATTGATGTATCTTCTTTTTTGTTTTCTCTGAAAAAAAAAGAATTCTTTCTCCATCCACTGTGTGAAATCTTTTTCCTTTAAAATAGTATTATTTAACGTCCATCAAGATCTTCTTCTTTGTCCTTTCCATTTAATTGTCAGTGGATTATGATCTGCCCAAATACTTGATTCAATATTTATTTCTTGAATATTAATTAACAATTCTGGACCATGATAAACGTCTATTTGAATAAAAGGTGCATTGTTTAGTTTTAGCATTTCTTTCTCTCCATGTATCTTTTAAATTTATTTCATCTACCATTTTGAAAAAAGATTTAGGGAGAGTCTTTCTGTTTTGCTTTATTGTTATCTGTGCTGTATAGTCCAATTTGTTGTCTATAATTCCTGTAAAATATCCCATCATAACTATATTAGCATAGTCCAGTTCAATTATTTTCATATGTAATTTTTTATAAAATTCTTCTTGTTTGTCATTCAGGACATAGATTGCAATCAGGAGTGTTTTCATATTGTTGTCCATTATTTCCACCATTAGGATTCTTCCGTCGTCATCAGTATCAATCAATTTCGCTGGAATGGTGCTTTAATATATAAAACCATTCCTCTTTTCTTACATTGTGTCAAGGAGGTAAATATTTTCCCTAATTTTGGCTGTATCAACAATTATTCATATTGCTTTTTAATATGTACTTCTTGTAGACAAATTATATCAAATTTTAATTTATCTAATTTATGGAAAGTTTCTTCCCTTTCTAGACTGTTTTTGAAGAGTTTGATCTCCAGATGAAGATAACTGGACATTGGGTCCATTTATATGAATTGTAATCAATTTTTTCTCTTCCATGGTTATATTTTATAATTAGGTTTGGCAGCTCTCGTAGATCTTGGTTCACGTTGTTCTTTGGCTTCCTCTTTTCCATCTACTGCACCTTCTTCTTTTTCAGTCGTCATTTGGCACTCCTCTTGGAATTCAATTAGTGAAATTTCTTTTTCTGCCTCTTCCTCTTTTCCTCTGAAAAAATCTGTGTAGAATGATTCAGCTTTCTCGATTGAGTCAATTCTGTATCTCTGTTCTTGCCATGTGAACATGAAACCTTCTGGAATCAGCCATCTATAATTTACTTCTTTTTTAAGTAGCAATTTGGTCAAAAATCGGTGTTCTCTTCTCATCTCTCTCACTCTTCTGGGTACTTGTTTCAGAACCACAATCTCCTTATCTTTATATTTCAATGTTTTCTCTCTTGCCACTTCCAATATTTGAGTTTTAATGGCTTTCTTTGTAAATCTGATGTGAACTTCTCTTGGTAGGCTATTTCTCATTGCGTATCTTGTGAAAACTTGATCGACCTCATCTATTCCATCCATCATATTCTCTTCAGATATTTCCAAAGCTTCTGCCAATATTTCTATCATTATCTCAGCTAGATTTTGTCCTTTTTCTTCCTCTATGTTTTGAAATCTAAGGTAGAATTCTGATCTATCCATCTCCCATCGCAACATACCATTTTTATCTTGTTCAACCACCATTAATCTGTTCTCAATGTCTCCAATCTTCTTATCTCTTTGTTTATCTTCTTCAATTTTAATAGTCTCTCATCATACTTTATCATCATTTGTTGGATGTTCTCCACTTTTTCATTGGTTTTCCCTGTTCTTTGTTCAGTGTTCTCTGTTCTTTGTTCGATGTTCTCAATTCTCTTTTCAGTATTCTCAGATCTTGTTTGAATGTTTTGAATTCCTTGCAAAATCATCTGCAGGGTTGCTTTTTCTTTTTCTTGTTCTTTCTCTTGCCTTAACATTGTCTGTATTGAGCGTTGTCCTCCAGATGGTGGAGAGGAGGAAGTGGAAGTTGAAGAACCAGGAGCTGTTAGTTTCCTACTCATTTCAAACAATTCAAAATTTTCAGGTTCTTCTGAACCTTAATCTAATTATGAAAGAACCAGTTGCAATTCCAAATAAAAATAGTAGGGGGAAAAAAGCCAAATAGTAATAATGATAAAAAAAGAAGAAGAAAAAAAGAAAAATTTCTTCAGGTTCTTGTATACCTTAATCCAACCCGTTGAGTAAATAACAGTAAAAATTCAAAAATGGAGAAAAAGACCATAAACGCACACAAAAGAGAAAAAGTTATAAAATCCCAAAGGAGATGGAAAGGTGAGGAATAAAAAGCTAAAAAAAAAAAAAAAAGGAAGAATTCTTCAGGTTCTTCAACACCTTAATCCAAATTAAAAGGTCTCAAATATAAAAGGCTGCATAAGAGAAGAGGAGGGGGGGAAAAAAGGCCAAAAAGATAAAAAAAAGAAAAAATCAGTATGGTAGGTAGATGGAAAAACAAAAAATACCAGCAAGGCAGAAAGAGGAAAAGAGGAAAAGAAAAAAGAGGTTACTCCCTTAAAAATAATTATTTTATTATAAAATAAAAAGCAAGCATAAAAATTTAAGTTATTTCAAAAAACAAACTGTTGAGGAGTGGTAGCACAGCTTAGGAGAAATTTTAAAAAAAACCACTGCACTTTATTTAATTATCCAAGGTTCTTATTACAGCACTCTTCTCCACAGACTTATCATCTTTCTTTTCCTATAAACTTCAACACCAGGCTCCAGCAGTTCATATAAACCCAGAAGAGCACCTGCAAGAATACTCTCCTGTGCTCTTCCCTCTATCTTATCAAATCGCAATGTCCTTGAGAAAAAAGAGTCTCAGTTCTTTCTTTCTCACATTTGTCTGGTCACAAGAGAAATAGAATATTTCCAAGCCTCTAGTTTGCAGTGTTACAAAGTTTCTTTGCTTTCACTTTCCCCCTCCTTTCCCAGCAAAATATAATAAGGATTAATGAGAAAAAAGAAAGAAAAAGATATTTAAAAAGAGAAATAGCTAAAGGGAGTATCTGGCCTAAGATGTTGCAAAATCAAAAAGGAGAAAGAAAATTAATGGGAAAAAAACCCCAGTCCAATTTCAAAATATAAGATCATAGAAAATCCAGCAATGAGAAAAAAAACCATTATTTTGACATTCCTGTTTAAAATCGCTGCTTAATCACTTCTGTAAAAACTTTTACATATTCTTTCTTTTCCCTAGGGTGTCCTTTCAGATCTTAGAATAAAGAAAAAATTCTCACCAAACCTGCACACTCTCTCTTTCTGTTCTCTTCCGTTTCGGAGCTGTCCCAACTTCAGCAGCTTTAATGGCTGCCTCTTTGCTGCTGGCAAGAAGAGCTTCTCCTGGATCTACCAGGGATTTTGCAGTATCCCTGGGATCGACAGGTTGCACTCTTCACTTTCACCATTTCTTTGGGATGGTTCAGATCCAAATGGACAGTCCCGGAGCAAAGATATCAGCAGCGATCTCAGACCTCCAAGGTCGCATGCTGTATCATCACAGCACCAGCTCCGCCCTCTCAGGCTGCATTGTTCGTTGTACCATGTGCATACTTACACAGATATGATTGCAAAATGAATTAGAAACAGATCTGTTTGCATGAGTGTTCTCCCCTCATAATAATGAATGAGACTGGGGAGTCAACTGGTAGTCAGCAGAAGTATCCTGCAGTACTGCATTCTAACCATTGAGCCACCGTGGCTCTTTATAAAGATTTATATAACATTTATATGATTACAGTCTTTACTAACTAAATAATCATGAATGAATTAAATATAATTTTTTGTACATATTGAATGTTCTTGAAAAATCTTGAGTGATCATTTTATAAAGTCGTTATAATTATTTCAGGAAGAAATAGAATAGATCATAAACTTTATTGCCCTCATCGTAAATTTTATTGCCCTGAGTTGCAATTCTCACTCTACTCTCATTTGTGGAATATAGTCAGTGAAATATTTTTATAATATTTTAAAATATTTTAAATATCTTTGTGGATTTTTGTTGACTTCCTTTATATAATCCTTACACTGTATATTGTATATGTTTACATTTATATAATCTCTTTTACACTAACAACAAGCTGAAATTTCATTTTTTACTCTCAGATGAGATACTATTTTTTTTTCTTTTCAGCTGGGTTTTTGTTTTCCTTTTCAAATTTTATCCATCTGTCATTTTTAAATACATCTGTGGATTACAAACTGTATCAAGAGGGCAACATCAACACTAGCCACAGGAAGGACCAAAAGGAGAACTCAGAACTCCTGGCAGAGTGAACAATTAACCAGTGGAACAGCTTGACTTCAGAAGTGTGGGTACCCTATTACTGGAGGTTTTTGAGGAGATTGGACAGCCATTTGTCAAAAATAGTATAAGTCCAATTGTTACTTTATTATTCTAAAAGATTAACATCTAATAATAGAAAGTATCATGGCAGACAATAAGCAGCAGCTGTGCAGTTGAATGGAGCACCCAGAGCAGAGACAGAAAGCGGCATGGTGGACCAGCAGGGACTGAGAATTGCATGGTAGGCCAACTGAACGGTGATGATACAGAGCTAAGTATAACTGCAGGCTGGTGTCAACCCTGAAGCTAACCTGGGAGAAGACATCTTGGAGCTTTAGTACGGCCACACTGGAGTGAGGGATAGGGAGGGAAGATGAGAGTTAGCTAATATTTTCTCTTGGGAACTAAGGACATTCTCATGCCTAGCTGGAGGAAGGAGTGATGTCACCAGACCAGCGGACACTACATTGATTGGGCTATGTAAATGATTGCTTGGGGTTGAGGGAAAAACTTTTACTTTTAACTAGGTGGAAACCAAGGAGGCCCTCAGAAGTGGTTTTCACCAGATATGTGCCAATATGATATTTTCAAGAAAGCTATTCTTTGAGGAATTCACCTGCCTCAGATTTCTTGCTTGCAATGGATTTATTATTTGGAATCCTGCCTGACATTGAAATAATTCTCTCTTAAGGCCCAGTCCCACTGGCCGACGGACGCAAAACGTATGCATAAAGGACACAGCAGACGAGCAAAATTTTGGGGGTGGCTCCATCTGTTGTCATCTGCTCCCAAAAGTGGTGAAAATTTGCATAAACAGAACGGAAAAGAACGGTAAAGAAAGACGTGAGTAGTATGTTGCGGTGATGTTAAATGGATGTTCATAGGAAGCCTAGCGGATGAAAGTGGATGGAAGTGGATGACACCTCCAAAGGGGTTCTGGGGGAGAATTTTGAAGCAGCCCCTCTGAGACCTCTCTCCCTCAGACAGCCCACAGACAGCCAGTTCTCTTCCAGCCAGGAGCCAGATACCCTGTCCAGGCAGATGTCTTCAGAGGGCCCCACAGCCGAGACTCCCCCCCCCGACAGCTGCACTCCCCATGCCGGCAGACTTGGAGGATCCCGTGGAGGATGACGCCCTGCTGTCACAAATGGAGGAAGAAGCAGCAGCCACCAGAAGTCAACCCACCCCCACCCCCAGCTCCAGAGGATGCAGGCAGAGAGGCAGAGTGGAGGACCAGGACCACAGTGTGCTGTTGGAGATCAGGGACACAATGAAGACCAGCACAGAACTTCTCTCTCAGCTGGTCCATTTGGACAGAGCATCCTCGGGCCGGAACACCTTCAAAGCCAGACCCTGAGGGACCTGTCTGAGGTCCAGTACCAGGTGATGAAGCAGAAGATCACAGCACTTCTGCACAACCCTCAAGGCCCAGCTGAAGCTGCTCCTACCCAGTCCAGGTCTGCTCCTCCACTCCAGGTGATGTCACAGCCCTTACACGGCTTTCAAAGCCCCTCACCTACCAAGGCTATGACTACCAGGACTTCCCACAGCAGAAGCAGAACTTCCCAGTCCAGGCCCAGGTTCATTGGACACCACAGACGCCAGTCCTCACCCAGCTGCAGACCAGACAGCCCCACTACACTCCTCCCAACCCTTCCTCCACCCCACAGCCAAGCCTGTCAATGGGCAATCTTGCATCAGTATTGGGCCTGACATCTCAAATCCTTGATGAAGGGCCTCTCAACCTCACAGGACTGAGTCAGCTCTCGGATAGCTTCCTGAACACACCACCTGTTGTACCCAGGGCCAAACACCCCAATGGTGCCTCAGACCAGCACTCAAGACACAGCCACCTCCACAGTCCACCTCCACCTCCACAGCCACCTCCACAGTCCCTGCCCGCTTAACAGCTGAGACCATGGACATGACTCAGAGTGACTGAGAATAGTTTCAGAGACTGAGTTGTTTACTTGTTAAGTTTATCTTTGCTTAAGACACTTTACTTGGTTCATTTTGCTTATTTAATACAGTCATAAAGTTTACCTAAGAAAGTTTATCTTTGCTTAAGACACTTAATACAGTTTACTTGGTTCATTTTGCTTATTTAATCAAGTTATAAAATTTACCTCAGAAAGTTAATAAAGTTTATCTTTGCTTAAGACACTTAGTTTACTTGGTTCATTTTTTTTACTTAATAAAGTGTTGGTGAAAACTTTGAAAACATGGTTAAGCCTTTGCATGCTTGTGGGATAGATAAGGATAGTTGTGGGATAGATAAACCTCCAGTGCAACCATAGTGGGACTGTATGGTCCACCATCCCAGCGATCCAGACGATTTTCTCCCCCTTTTTATAGAAAATATCGGTTGTCCTCTATGGGGCCTTCTACATACTCTAGACATACTGCAGACATCCTAAATATACGAGATACATCCCAGATACAAACGTTTTGTCCATTTTGAATACTTTATATACGAGATGCATACGCTTACATCCTTTCTATTTCCGTGCTACTAATGCTGTGAAGACGTTCCGTGTACCTTTTGTTTCCTCCCTCTTTCCATTTTCAGCTGAAGCGGATGTGAGTTGAGGGGATGGCCAGAGGATGCAGAGAAGATACAGCGGACATTTAACGGATGATAACGGACATAGAACGTTTCTTGCCAATATATGTTGCGGATGTACATCGTAAGCGGCGGAAAGTTCATCCATTCACAAAGTTTTGTGCAGCTCAAAACTTCTTGCGCGGATGAAATTGCAGTGGACAGATGCTCGACGGATAGAGCATATGAAACACGTATGCAGTGAGTACACAACTGATGCATAGCGTTTTCCAACAGATGGCAAGCTTTTTTTAATGTTTTACATCCTCTTTGCATCCGTAAGTGCAGTGGGACCAGACCTTAAAACTTTAAATAAACATTCTGCTTTATCTGGAGCCACTATCTGGGGTCCTGAGCCCTGGCCGCTTACCCGGGCTACCAGGCAGCAGGAAGATTCATGGAAGATGGAGAAGATGGCGAGATTGCTAAGAGTCTACAACCCCTCTTGTGTTTTCCATCATTCCTTTTTTTTTTTTTTATTAGTTTTCAATAAACAAACATACACAAACAAAACACAAACATCAAAACATAAAACTTATTTTTGGAAAGCAGCTTAGTCCTGGGTTACATCTTTTTATACAGACATAAATTCAAAATACATGCTCACTTTTTATCCCATTTCATATCTTATTTACCATTCTACATTTTCTATATAGCTTCTCCCCTCTTTTCACTCTCTTAATTCTATTTTATTTATTTCACCTCAATTTAAATAATTATGCATATTTCTTTTGTCTGTTCTATTTCAATTTTCTATTATCTTTTCTCATGAACACAAAATTTCTCCTGTAATCACTGATTGAAGTATGACGCCTTTAAATCTTTCCCCTAAATTTAACACTTCAAATAATATATACTTTTCATTCTGATTCTGTTTAGTTCATTCCAAAGCTACTTACTATATTATAAAATAAAAAAGAATAATAAGTTTATAATATAATTAAAACAATAATCCATAGCAAATTAAACTCTATTATTAAATCCAGTTTTCTAACATTATTTCAGATATAAATACAACAATATAATCTTATGTACTTTTGCAGAGTCTCTTTTTTAAATCATATTTTACCCACTATTTCTGAAATCTCATTAACACAAAGTTTCTCCTGTAATCACAGATTGAAATATAATACCTTTAAATCTTTCCCCTAAATTTAACATTTCAAATAATATATACTTTTCATTCTGATTCTACTTTGTACATTCTGAAGCTACTTACTATATTATAAAATAGAAAAGAATAATAAGTTTATTATATAATTAAAACAATAATCCATAGCAAATTAAGCTGTATTATTAAATCCAATTTTCTAACATTATTTCAAATATAAATACAACAATACAATCTTGTGTACTTTTCTTTTTTTTATCATATTTTTAGCCAGTATCACTAAATAGATATTGTTTCTTTACATCTTGTTGTAAACCTTTGTAACTTCTCTTCCCTTTGTCCCTTCTTTTCTTCTCCAATCCTGTCTTTTTACCCCCTTGTCCCTTAATCTCCATCTTCTTAATCTCCACCTTCTTCTGTATTTCTCTTTTCTGTTGCTTTCTGACATTGTATCGATTTTCACCTTATTTTTCCCTTTTTTGGTTGTTTTCTTAAGTCTTAAATTCTCCATTCTCTTTCCCTTTTCTTCCCCGGCTAAAATTGTTTGTTCATTAAAGATGGCTTCTTCTTCATCCCAATCTTCTTGTTCTTATAGTTTCTGGTAGGTATAAATCACCATTTCTAAAAAATGGAAAACAGATCCAGAAGAGCTCTTCCCTTCTTGATCCTCTTCTTTTAGCTTTTTAAATTCAATTTTCAGTTCATCAACAAGTAGTGCCATTGTAAAAAGTTTTTTTAAACAACCCAAATATTTTTAGTCTTTCAAATAATAATTTCCAAAAGTCCCAAAGTCACCAAGCAATCCAAATACACACAGTCTGTTTCATTTAACACTTTCTTCTTTTTATATTTTCTCTTCCTAGGGTTATAGTTCAGTTATAAAGCTCCAGTTAAAATATATCTTTTAGAAGTTTTGTTACAGTTTCGCTCTAATCTTATAAATTCCAAGCAGCCTCCTCCAAGAAAATCTTAATATTAATTATTTTCCTCTCCCTTCCTACTTATAGCAAAAAAAGTTTTTTTTTTCAATGCTCAGAAATCTTTATTGTCCCCTTGGCTTCAATTTTCAATTCAATTACCTGTTGATGCCAAAACGGGTTTTTCTGATTTCTCCATTCATTTGCTATCACTGTAGGGAAGGAGAGTGAGAAAAAACTAATTTTCCCTTTTTACTTTCATTCGCTGCTTCTTCCGTCTTCATAGGGAACGATGTATCTTTAATAAAACTTACATTCCAGGGTATTTAAATATTACTTGTCATCCTGGTTAAATATTACTTGTCATCCCGTTTTTTGTCATACCAAAAACTTTCACTTTCTCAGCTTCCTACTGCACATTTTTATCCAGATGAAAGCTTCTTTGTGGCGGGCATTGATGACTGCTGCTCCACCACTTTTGGAAAAGGGAGTTAAGCCAGCTGAGGAGGGGGGTTGCGATTCCCCTGCAACCTTTGCTGAGTCTCCTCTATCTTCAGTTACCTCTACGGGGTATATAGCTCTCAAATCCAGCTGGATCGGGGGCACAACAAGTTTTTGTGAACTGAGACTCAGTTAAAACCAAACAGAAGTCTCAGATGATGGTAGCTGCTGTGCAAACAGCAGCCAAGAGTGAAGTTAGGAAAAACAGGGAGACCCAGAAGTCAGATCCGATGCCAAGGTGGAAAGATGAAAGATCTCCCAGCAGTGAGTGGAGACCCCCAGTTAGGCGAGGAAGTCCAGGGGGCAATTGAGGCGGTCGATTCCAACGGCCGTCCCAGAGTAGGACTTGCTTCAGATGCGGGAAAGAGGGACATTTTGCGCGCGAATGTCCCAAAACCCCAGAGAAACGAAGCTATGCACTATACAATTAGGGAGGTTCCGGCTTCCCAAGAGGGACCCATGGGGAGCCATTGGTAAATGTGTTAGTGGGTCCTGACCATCAGGAACGGCTGTTCCTGATCAACACCGGCGCAAGCCGGACATCTGTATGCGATCCGGTAGAGGGAGCATGCAGGTCAAAGTAGACTTTAAAGGTGGTTGGGGTGAGTGGGAAATCCCAAGAGGTCAAGATTTTGGAAGAGGTGAGATTGGAATTGAATGATGTGGTTACTGAAACCGAAATATTGTTTATTCCGGATTCAGGGGTGAACTTGCTAGGAAGAGACTTGTTGGATGTTTTTGGAATAGAATTGTGGGATAGAAGAAAGGAAGTTCACATGTGTATGTTAACAACGGAAGATGAGGAGAAGATATCATCAGATGTGTGGGCAGGAGGTGAAGGGGTTAGTAGGAAAAAAAAAGATAAAATATTTGGGACATTACATTCAGCAGGGGGTTAGGTCCTTGGACCCTGAAAGGGTGAAGGGGATCATGAGCTTGGCTCCTCCCAGGAACAAGACAGAGGTGCAGAAAGCATTGGGATTATTGGGGTATTGTAGAATCTGGGTAGACCAATTCACAGTGTTGGCACAGTTTTTGCATAGAAAGTTGCCTGGAAAGGGAGAACACATAGAATGGGAGGAGGGAGATAGTGAAAGGTGGGAAGAGCTGAAGAAAGCTTTGTCAACCACTTCGGTTTTAGCCTTGCCAAACCTGAAATTACCATTTCATTTGTATGTGGTGGTGGCTCAGGAAACAGCAGTGGGAGTCCTTGCCCAAAAGAGGGGGGGCAGTACCAGCCAGTAGCCTTCCTAAGCAAGGGTTTCGAGCCGGTTGTGAAAGGATGGCCAGTTTGTGTTCAGGCTGTGGCAGCAACAGCGATGTTGGTGGTGGAGAGCAAAAAGTTAAACTTTGGGGGAGCTTTGGTGGTGCATTCGCCTCATCAGGTCAACTCAGTGTTGAGCCAGTTGGCTACCACTTAGATGACCGAAGGGAGGATATTGAAGTATGAAACCATTTTGAGAACCAGTCCTGATGTGGTAATAGGAACAGACAAGAATCTAAATCCAGCAGAATTCTTGGAGGGGAGAAGGCAGACATGGGAACCAGAAGACCATGATCGTCTATTGCAAGTGGATCTCATGACGAAGGTTAGAGAGGACTTGGAAGAGACTCCATTGGAGAAGGGAGAGAAGTAGTTTATAGATGGATCTAGCAGGGTGGAAAATGGAAAGCGAAAATCTGGGTTTGCAATAGTAACTGGGGAAGGTGAGGTAAGAGAAAGGGTCACTCCCAGCTGCTTGGTCAGCCCAGAAATGTGAATTGCTTGCCCTGACCAGAGCCTTGGAATTGGCTGAAGGGATGGAAGTAACGATTTGGACTGATTCCAAGTATGCATGGGGGGGTTGCACACTTTTGGGAAAATCTGGAGAGAAAGAGGGTATATCAAGGTGGATGGGAAGCAAATAGAGCAGTTAGTAGAGCAAGCCTTAGAGGCATTGCAACTCCCCAGCTGAGTATCAATTGTCCATGTGAGCGCACATCAGAAGGGGAACACACTGGAGGTTGTGGGAAACCGATGGGCGGACAAATGGGTGAAGGAAGCTGCAGGGGAGATAGAGTTGGTAATGGTATCTATACCAATACTGGAAAAAGAGGACGAGAGGGAGGAATGGGAGCCAGAGAAGAAGGAAAAGTTGGAGTTGGAGAAAGAGGGATGTGTCAAAACCCCAGAGGGATGGAAGACATCGGAGGGAGTCAAGGTGGTGTCACCCATTGTCATGAGGGGAATATTGGAGAAAGTTCATGAAGGAGGACATTGGGGAACGGAGGCCTTGGTCATGTCCGTTAAACCTCACTATTGGAGTCTGAGGATGTGGACGGTAGCTCAGAGCATCTGCTGGAAATGTTTGATTTGTTTGAAAGTAAATAAGAAAGCGGCACGCAAGAAAGAGATGGGAGGATGACCCCTAGTGGGTTGGCCTTTTCAGAGAGCACAAATTGATTTCACTGAGTTGCCAGAAAAGGGGGGTTGGAAAGAATCTTCCCTTAGCTCTGCTCAGGATCAGAACTTGTCCAAGGAAAGACACAGGGGTTTCTCCCTTTGAAATGCTGATGGGGAGACCCTATTTGGCCAAACTAGGCAATCCCATACTAGAGTTCAGGGACTTGTTCCTTCGGAAATATTTGCTGGCACTGTCTCAGTCTTTGCTTTCTCTTCACAAACAGGGACTGTTGGTGCAACGACCACCTTTGGCTGGTAGCCAACACTGGAGGCTGGAGACTGGGTCCTGAAAAAGACTTGGAGAAGTGAAAAACTGCAACCTAGCTGGGAAGGTCGGTACCAGGTGCTACTGCCGACTGAATCTGCAGTCCATACTCAGGAAGGAGGCTGGACGCATTACAGCAGAGTCAAGAAAGCACCGGAACCTGAGAAATCTTGGAAGGCAATCCCAGTGGACAGTCAGCCGCTAAAGGTAACTTTGAAGAAATAGCCAGCAGAAACCACCATGGAGATGTCGGCTGAAGGACTATTTGTTGCAACTATATTTACATTAATACATCAAAGAAGTTCACAATATGTTGGACCTGCGGGTGACTTGGAAACAGACTTGTGGGATGACAATGTGTTCATAAAGGATCTCAAGAAGGTCTCATATTCCTTGAACATCACCAATTGCTGGTTATGCATGCACATGTCAGGAAGAACAGGTGAACTGGAGTGGCACATGTACAATCGGGTATGTGATATAAACGTGATGGCCTTCCCCAAGGATACGTAATAAAAGAGACTCAGAATCTGGCCTTACCCAGAGACTCTGGACCCAAATCTCCCATGGTATAATAACACCATTGGGAGTAGCCATGAACTACCGAGATATACCTATTCTAAATAACTTCACGGTAACAATGTTCAATGATACAATAAAGAATATTAAAATGATTAACACTGAGCTTTCTGAAGTAAGACAGGTTGCTCTACAAAATAGGTATGCTTTAGACATTGTATTAGCTACAAAAGGGGGTGTGTATGCTCTGATTCATTCATATTGCTGTGTATACATCCATGATTTCCAACCCAATATTACAAAGACAGTAAAAGTAATGGAAGAACGTATTCACTCTAATCCATTATCACAAAGAGGTGATTCCTCATTGCCAGACCTGTGGGGAGCACTATGGTCTTGGCTTCCCAGTTCCACTTGGCTTAGATCTACCATAATGGGAATGATATTGATTATTATATGCTGTGTATTGTTGTGTTATTGTCTTCAGTGTCTCCCTAGTGCAATTACAACGTGTGGGAAGATAGGGAAATCCTTGTGTTCAAGATTTGAGAAGAAGCAGGAAGCAGAACCTCTAATGATGTATCAGAGAGAAATCACTCTGAAAGAAGCAGAGGATCTGCTCTTTGAGTTTGAGACAAGAGTGGAAAAAGAAAAAGGGAGGATTGTGAGCAGAACCGAAGTCATGTTGGATGATCCATTGAATTAAATAAGAAAGTGTGTCTCAAACTCAGTAGCTCTGCTAAATAAGAAAGTGTTCCAGTTTGTGCACAAGAGAAAAAAACAAGATAAGGCTAGAACAATGGGGAATTGTAATAAAGTGCTGCGATGTCAGAAACCGTGTAACTGCTTTTGCTAGATAGGGAGCTAGTATGAACCTTCGAAATATATGTGTCAATTTGAAAACAGAAAGAATGTGAGCCAAGCCCTCGTACAAGGGGGCGGACAGTTAGGGTATAAAAATGCTGCCTGAATTTTGCTCTGGGTTCCTTCAATGCCTGAGGGAACCTGTCTCTGCAGACACATGAATAAAACCTTGTTTTCCTTGGATCAACGAATCAATCTCCAAGGATCAATCTCCGAGGCCCATTTTCAGTCGTCAGAGTGCTGCAGGAGCTGTGGAGGCTGAAAACTCATGCAGCCAGCCCCCTGTGGCTCATTTGGCTGGCAGAAGCACTGCTGGGCAATCCTTTGATATTTCCAGGCCAGCTCCACAGGCCAGATTTAAGCACCCCATGGGCTGGATTTGGCCTGTGGGCCTTGAGTTTGACACCCCTGCTATAAGTTAAGGAAAGTTGAAGAAGAGCCTCCACCTCCCATTTTAGTAGCAGGTGAGGAACAGTATGACATCAAGAAGATATTGGACTCAAGGTATTTTAAGGGAGATTACAAAACTTAGTGCAGTGAAAAGGATATCCCTCAGCCGACACTGACTGAGTTTGGGCCCACAATATTAGTGCAGGCAAGTTAGTACTGTTCATGTTGGCCAATCAGAAAAATTGGTGGGGCTCCTCAGGCAATCTTCACCTCCTCCCTTCATCACCTAACAGATTACCTTTGTTCTAATGAGAAAGTTCAATGTTATTTTGGCAATGCAATCCAACCTCCCTCCTCCCATACAGTGTGGCAATAATGAACAAGGGTGTGAAACTTGATTTCATTGAGGGCTGCACCAGGATTGTGTTTGACCTGCTGGGGCACGGGGGCACGACCAGGGTGAATGTGGCCAGGGTGGGCATGACCAGATCAACTTCACTCATGTCAGGGGCACCTGTAGCGGCCTGGGTGGGGCTCCATTGTCTCCAGTGAAAAAAGGCTAGATCAGGGAGAGGGTCCTGGTTGAAAACCAACTCTGAATCTTTCCCGCAGTTTCAGCATAATTAAAATCAGTAATTATCCCTTATCCCCAGTGTCACTGGTCTAGCAATGCATTCCAAACTCCCTCCCCACCTCCCTATACAGTGTGGCAATAACAAACTAATAGTCCCCATGAATTAGGATGATTAAAGTGCCTTCAGCCAGAAAATATATCAAGAAGAAATCCTGATATATCATTATAATATGCAAAGTAATAAAGTTACAACTACTCAAAGGACATACAATGGGTATTGCCGTTAGTCATCCCTGACTATTAGTCATGCTTGCAGAATGAAGAATTCAATAATACTTGATGGGCCATTGGCTTCCCAAGTCTACAATAGAATGTCTTTCTTTTACTATGCCTTTGAGCATTTCTCCTATAATAAATCCTTAAACATGGTGAAAGTGGTGTGTTACTGAGTGCCAGCATTATCATTTACACCAGGCAGACTAACAGTATGCTTGTATAGATTATCACTATATGTTCTGATTTAACCTTTTAATTATATCATGAATAAAGAGACATATTTTTGTGAGACATATTTTATTTCTATCATATCCTCTTTTGTTCTGAAAACTCAGATATTTCCATATTTATGATTTATAGAATTGTTTGATCATGACTGTTGAAATATATCACTGTTGAAGAGAAGCTGTATCACCGCAGCAATGGCTAGGTGACACTATAAATTATTAGTGTTCAACTGCTCCAGGATGGAGTACAGTATTAGACAAAGCAGTTCATTGGTAGTAGATTTGTAATGATTTTTTGGGGGGTGGGGTGGGGTGGGGTATCTGAACAAAAATATCAATGACACTGCTCTTTTCAATTGTAGATCTTCCCCACCTCACCTTCTTAAATATTCCAATATTTGAGGGGCTGCCACAAAAAAGAAGGGGTCAGCCTATTTTCCAAAGTACTTGAAGGTAGGATAATAAGCAATGGATGGAAACCAATCAAGGAGAAAAGCAATCAAGAACGAAGGAGAAATTTCCTGACAGCAAGGATAATTAACCAGTGGAATAGCTTGCCTCTAGAAATTGAGTGCTCCATCACTGGAGATTTTAAAGAAGAGATAAGACAGCTATTTGTCTGAAGTGGTTATAGGGTGGGGGGTTGGATTTGAGGATTTCTGGCTTCCCTTTCAGCTGTATTATTCTGTTATGTTTTTCTGTTATTCATTCTATGATCACATATATCCATCCCATCAAGCGCAAAGGAAGTCCGGAATGTTATTGAATCTCCTGCCATAGGCAAAGGGTTGGATTAGAAGACCTCCAGGGTCCCTTCCAACCCTATCATTCTACATTCTATGTTTTAAATTCCAAAGCAAATGCAGTGCACCCTGCTCTCTTTTTGATTTTAGGGCAGTGTTATTGTATAATTATATCTGAAGCTAAATCAAAATAAAAGCAATGTGTCAGCTTTCCAAGTAATGTACTTATAGAAAGCAGAACTCCGAGGCAGGTAGATTCTTCAAGGAACAGTTTATTGGCACAACTGGTGAAAACCGACTCTGAAAGTTCCTATGGTTTTCACCAGATTAAAAGTGAAAGTTTCCCTCTTCCCAAATCATCAGTCACATTGTCTAACCAAGGTGCTGGCTGATTGCTTGGTTACTCCACTCCTCCTCTCCCTAGCCACCTGTTGGAATGACCTTGGTTCCCACAGTTTCTTTTGACAACAACCCTCCCCCAGCTCCCTCCTCCCTGTCCCTTCTTCTTCCTTGTGGCAACCCTGAAGCCTCAAAGATGGCATCAGCCATGTTTGCTTCAGGGTTGACACGCTGCTTCTTGGCTTTATTCTGGAGATTTTCTGAAGTTTTTGAAAATATCACCCTGTAGCAAATGGAATACAATCATTCTCAGTAGGACTATGAAACTGGACTCTCAAACATGAGCACTCTTGCTCATGTTTGATAAGACATGTTGTTTTTATGATCATTTCCACCCCTGCATTTATTTATTAACACATAATACACACAAATCAAATGTTCTATTTGATTTTTAGTTTTAATTTCTTTTGCACATTTGCTGCATAAAAATGATTCAAGTCAACATGTTTCATCTGAGATTTAATATTTTCCATCTGTGAAATCTAACTACATCCCTAGTTTTCTTCAAACATTTTAGTTGGTTTTGGTTCAGCAATTCTGTTGGCATATATTCTGCTCCTGTAGCCAAAGAGTAACTATTAGCTATTCCCAGATGGTCCAATTGTGAACTCCACCTCTAAAAAAAAAAACTTTAAAAAACCCACCAGATGTTCACTTATAGTTTGCTCTGACTTCGATGTTGTCAGTTTTCATCCAGAGGCAAAACTGGAATCAGGCAAGTTCAGAAGAAATCCAAAAATTCTTGGTAAGTAATCTTTGTTCTGTTTTTTTAAGAATTAGCTCTCGATACACAAATAACATAAATACCTTTTAATTACTTCCTATCCTATGAAACAAAATTCCTATTTTGAACAGGCTCACCGATTTCCATCTGTCTCTTATTTTTGCAAGAATCAGATTTGCTGTCATGTTTTTACTAATTGTGTGAGAATATACCCTCAATAGCATAATCTCATCAACATTGGCAGTGTGAGACACAAATATGCTGTTTTACAGGTATTCTTTTTTATTTTTGACTACAATCCAATATTTTTTAATTAGAGAACCCACTTTTCTATTTAAGCCCATGTCCCACTGCACCAACGGATGCAAAGAGGATGTAAAACATTAAAAAAAGCTTGCCATCCGTTGTAAAACGCTATGCATCCATTGTGTACTCATTGCATACATGTTTCATATGCTCTATCCGTCAAGCATCCGTCCACTGCGATTTCATCCGCGCTAGAAGTTTTGAGCTGTACAAAACTTTGTGAACACGGATGAACTTTCCGCTGTGTACAATGTAAATCCGCGACATCCGAGCGACAAACGTTCTATGTCCGTTTATCATCCATTAAACGTCCGCTGTATCCTCTCTGCATCCTCTGGGCATCCCCTAAACTCACATCCGCTGCAGCTGAAAACGGAAAGAGGGAGGAAACAAAAGATACACGGAACGTCTACACAGCATTAGTAGCACGGAAATAGAAAGGATGCGCAGTGAACGGTTTGCATCCGATATACATCTGCTAGGCTTCCTATGAACATCCATTTAACATCCCCACTACATACTACCCACGTCCGTTCTTTTCCGTTCTGTTTATGCAAATTTTTGCCACTTTTTGGAGCGGATGACAATGGATGGAGCCACCCCCGAAATGTTGCTCATCTGCTGTGTCCTTTATGCATACGTTTTGCGTCCGTCGGCCAGTGGGACAGGGCCTTAAGATCCCAACATCTAAAGCAATGTGTGGAATTATCACTGTGGTTTATATACAGAAGCTTTCCAAATGTCTTTTTATTCTGACAGAAGCTCATCAGTTTCATTCTGCCTTATAAATTCTGCTCCAACTGTTGCATTAATTTTCTTATATTTTTTAAATCCCAGACATCCATAATTTTTTGGTCTTCTGTGTCTGACTTAGAGAGGTTTTTTACCATGCTATGGGTACTCCTCAACTTCTGACCATAAATTAGCCTGGCAATTCTGGTTATAAATCATCACAGTTGTAAAGCAGGTGAATGCCCTGTCACACTGCCCAATGGATGCAAAACGGACACAACGGACGAGCAAAATGTTCCATCCATTGTTATCTGCTCTCAAAAGGGGCAAAAATTTGCATAACCGGAGCGGATAACACGGACAGGGGGAGGACGCAGGGTGGATGGAAAGCGGATGCGGAACGGAAGCCCAGCGGATGGAAGCAGATGAGAGCAGATGGCACATCCACTGGGCTTCTGGGAGGCCTCAGCAAAGCGGACGCAGAATGGATACAGCGGATGCACAGCAGAAGCCTAGCGGATGCCGAGCATTAATTGCGCATGCGGGGAGGATGCATTGCGTCAGCCCTGCGGATATAACGGAAGCAGCTCGGAAGCAGGTCACCATTCATGGGAAAGACCTGCTTCCAGACACATCGACTGCCTTGCCTGTCCTGCCTGCATGTCTGCCTGCATGTCTGCCTGCATTTCTGCCTGCAAGCCTTGCTGCCAACCTTGCTGCCAGCCTCCCTGCCAGCCTTGCTGTCTGCCTGCCTGCCAGCCTTGCTGCCAGCCAGTCTGCCTGCCAGCCTTGCTGCCTGCCTGCCTGCCAGCCTTGGTTCATGCCTGCCTGCCAGCCTTGGTGCCTGCCTTCCTGCCAACCTTCCTGCCAGCCTTGGTGCCTGTCTCCCTGCCAGCCTTGGTGCCAGCCTTCCTGCAAGCCTTCCTACCAACCTTGGTGCCTGTCTCCCTGCAAGCTGCCTGCCAGCCTTCCTGCCAGCCTTGGTGCCTGTCTCCCTGCCAGTGTGCCTGCCAGCCTTGGTGCCTGCCTGCCTGCCAGCCTTGCTGTCAGCCTTCCTGCCAGCCTTGGTGCCTGCCTTCCTGCCAGACTTGGTGCTTGCCTGCCTGCCAGCCTTGGTGCCTGCCTACCAGCCTTCCTGCCAGCTTAGGTGCCTGCCTCCCTGCCAGCCTTCCTGCCAGCCTTGGTTCCTGCCAGCCTCCCTGCCAGCCAGCAACCCCACAACCATGCTGAAGCACAGCAAGCCTCAGCCATCTGCTGCCAGCCCTTGCAAGAGGGACAGGGCTACCATCCCGCCCCCTGGCCCTCACTCTGGTTATGCTGGGGCTTCTGCAGCATGGGCTTGCTCTTCTGGGGCTGGGGCTTCTGCTTCTTCTGCTTCTGGAGGAGCTGATGACAAACACTCCAGCACCAGCCACCTCCACAGCACCTGCACCCTTCACCCTTGAGACTGAGTGACCAAGAGGAGTGCCAGAGACTCATTTTTGTCTTATAGCTTGTTGTTAATAAAGTCTATTTTTGATTCACACACTTGCTTCATTTCTTTTTTTTAATAAAGTCTTGCTGGAAACTTTTAGAAATGGTTTAAGCCTTTGAATGCTTGTGGGATGGGTTAAGATAGCTGTGGGATGGGTTGAGATAGCTGTGGGATGGGCAGGGATACCTTTGGGATGGGTTATAGCTGTGGGATGGGTAAGGATAGCAGTGGGATAGATAAGCCTCCAGGTCAAGCATAGTGGGACTGTATGGTCCACCCTCCCAGGTGCCACACCTATGGCCCTTTATTATCAATAATAATGTAATAATCATCCACACATGTCAACACAAACACAACTCTTTATTAAATGCCCTGTTCATTGTAGGGCCACTCAACATACATGGCCCAATCTCATCAGTGTGATGAGACAGGCTAAAGGAAGCATCCATTAATCATCTATCATCCTGTCTTGCCATTCCACTGCTCCAGCTGGGGAGTTGCACCAGTGTTTCAGGAGGTTGCGCTGCTTCTTCCCTTCACGTGAGGCTCTGTTGGGGCCTTGCACATCCTGAGTGTTTATCAGGTTTCGCCCTTGCCTCCATTCCCCAGGCTCCATCTCCCCATTGCCTTGCTGGAGGTCCACGAGCCTGTTCTGCAAGACTGGGTAGCAAGGGCGCATGAGATTGTGCAGGATGCAGCAAGCTTCCATGATCCTCCTCACAGTCTGTGGGTGATGCTGCATGGTGGTGAGAAGTACCTGGAACCTGTTGGCCAGGATGCCAAAGGCGTTCTCCACCACCCGCCTTGCCGTGGACAGCCTGTAGTTGAAGATCCTCTCTTCACGGGTGAGGTATTTGGAGGTGTAGGGCTTCATGAGGTAGGTTCTGAGGGAGAAGGCGTCATCCCCCACAATGAAGTAGGGCACATCTTGTGTGTCGTTGGGCAGGGGTTCTGGATCTGGGAAGCCCACGATGAGGTTGCGTTCCAGCTCCTCCCTTGAGGTGACTGGCATTGTATACCTGGGCATCTGAACATGAGCCGTTGCCTGAAGCATCGATGTACATGAACTTGTAGTCAGCATCGACCATGGCGAAGAGGATGATGCTGAAGAAGCCCTTGTAGTTGAAATAAATGGACCACGACTTGGCTGGAGCTTTGCAGGCCACATGCTTGCCATCGATGGCTCCAACGGTGTGTGGGAAGTTCCACCTCTAATACCACTGCTCTGCAACTTTCTTCCATCCTTCTTCAGTGGAGGGGCACTGGAGGAGCTCCTCCAGGTATTCTTCGATGATGGCCTGCACCACTTCTCTGACCACAATGCTGATAGTGTTGGGTGGCACCCTCCAGCCGTACTGCATGCTCCTGTAGGTGGTCCCTGAGGCCAGGTGGCGCAGAGTCAGTGCCACCTTCAGCCCAGTTTCCAGGCTGGGCCAGAAGTTGGTGTTTGTCTTGGTCAACCTGGGTGTCAGGCGCTGCACAAGTTCGTCAAACATGGCTGGAGGCATCCTCATGAAGTTCTGGAATGCCCGAGTGTCTTCGCTCCTGAGCTCCACCATCAGCTTGTTGTACAGTCCGTCCTCTGCTCTTCTGGTGAACCATCTTCGTACCCAGACGCTTCTTGCCCGCTCCTTTTTCTTCCTGTAGTAGAGTTCACAGAGCCTGTAGATGGCTTCTCACTGTTGCAGAAGGATGGTGGCTACCAAAAGGACCGTGTTACGATCCACGGTGGACATGACTGGATGCTGTGGAAGAGGAAGAGGCAGATGAAGGCTGCAGAGGTCCGCACCGCAGGGCTGCTATTCTGAAAGTGAGATCCAGATGTGTTGCTCCCCCTTTTTATAGGCAGTATAGGTGTCCCTTTGCATCCTCTAGGCATCCTCTAGACCTCCTTAATATCCGAGATAAGCCCCCTTTTCCATTTTAAATGCTTTGTTTCCATGCTGCATCCGTTGTGCATCCGTTCTGCATCCATTGTGCATCCGTTCCACTTCCTCCCTGCATCCGAGCGGATGCGAGTTGCGCAGATGCACAGCGGATGCCTAGCGGATATAGCGGATGCATAACGGATGCAGAACGGATGCGTAGTGGATGTGTAGCGGATGCATAACGGATGAATTGGATACATTTTCCGCGCAAAAGTTTTGGGCAGCTCAAAACTTTCTGAGCGGATGAAACGTCAATAGACGGATGCTGGACGGATAGAGAGGAAGCAAAACGGAGGCAGTGAGTACATCATGTTAACCAACGGATGGCAAGCTTTTTTGTCCATTTTACATCCTCTTTGCATCTGTTGGTGCAGTGTGACAGGGGCTTTACCTCATGACTGGATTCATTAAAAGACAGTAGTCATACAATGAACACTGAGATCATTAAATAACACCTCAGTTATTAAATGAGCTCATTCTTTTCTGTGGGATGGGTTTTGCTAGCAAAACCATGGTCACATGACTTAGAGGTGCTGCAAATGGTGTTAAATATGAGCCAGTTGCCAAGTGCCAAAAATAGGGTGTGACATTGGAATTTCAAAATTGTATCATAGGGCCCTGGTGGGAACATCCTTGGTTCTCAGAGGAAATAATTTTATTTTGATTACAAAGCCCTCGCTATCTCTATCTTCCCCCGCCCATTCCTACAGCTCACCCAGCCACCACTGTGGCAGCCCTGAACACACCAAGGAAATAGCTCCAGAGTTGACATTGTGCTTTTTTCATGATTGTCACAAAGGGATGCTATACGTATATTGTCACTAAAGGGATGCTGTGTGCTTCCCAAAAGATTCTGAATTAAATTAAATCACTGCATTTCAATCTCCCATCATATATACCTTACAAATTTATTCACATCCAACATATAGCCTTTCATATCTAGGTTTATTTATCTTTTTCAAACTTACAATTGTTGACTGGTTCCCCTCATTCTCTTCCCTCGGGTATCTTGCCACATCCATTTCCACTCATTCATTGCTCCCAAAATGTAGGTATGTCTTACAAAATAGTCTTTAAATTATTCCAGTGTTTCAATTTCAGTTTCTTACTAATTGAAAAAAATGTGAATACCAGCAGTCAGCAGAAGTAGCCTGCAATACTTCACTCTCACCACTACGCCACCACGGGTCAGAATAATGTGTAGTAAGGACAGCGCAACAAGTGAGTCATCCTTTGCCTTAACATAACAAAAAGAAAGAAATTAGAGACATATATTTCACATTGAAACATTCTGTCTTCAGGCATCTAACAAAATCTTCATTGTTGATTTGAGATTATGCATTTGAGTTTCCAAGGCCCAGTTTCTTTTGTCATAAATTTAACACTTCTTATATGGGCATTGTTAAGAAGATTTAGATTTCATTCAAACAATCCACTTTGAATAGACTACTCACTTTGAGAGGCACTTCCTGAACTTTGAATTTTACTTATAGCATGTGGTGTTGAAAAGGACAATAATATATGCAGTATCTTCAAAAATCAATGTAATTCCTTTCATTTGTTCCTTCCCACTTTGCAATGCAATCTTACATGACGGCATAGAAATGGATCCAGGGAAAGTTCATGGCATTTTGGAATGAGCCCCTCTCTGCACCAGGAAACAACTGCAAAGTTTCTTGGGATTTGCTAATTTTTACCATCAGTTTATCTCTGCTTTTGCGAAGATTGTACTGACTATTACAAATCTACTAAAAACCAAAGGGGAGGTGAAACTGAAACCGAGTAAACCACTGGAGTGTTCCATGGAGTGCCAAGCTGTTTTTGAGAAGCTGAAATGACTTTTTGCCACTGAGCCAATAGTCAAGCACCCGGACATGGACACCCCTTTTGTAATCCAAGCTGATGCAAGTGTCATAGCATTGGGGGCAGTGTTACTACAAGCAAATGAGATGGGGACTCTGCAGCCATGTGCATATACCTCCTGTAAACTAACTGAGACTGAAAGAAGATGGGCCGTCTGGGAAAAAGAACCTTTTGTGGTTCGCTGGCTCTGTTAACCTGGAGGCATTTTCTAGAAGGGGCAAAACACCCCTTTGAGGTGTGGATGGATCATAAGAATTTGGAGGTTCTGAAAACATCTCAGAAGCTCTCCCCCAAGCAAGTTTGCTGGGCGCAGTACTTCAAATGCTTTAATTTTTCATTTAAGTACATTCCAGGGGGGAAGAACTTCATGGCAGATACTTAATCTAAATTATCTCAATATAATCATGCCCACCTGTAAGTGGTCTGGCCTATTGTCTCAATCAAACAGTTGGTGGTTTGGTTGGTCTCTCCAGTGGTTACCAGAGCCCAGAAAAAGAGGGAAGTTGATTTATCAAATGATTTATCTGCACAGTTAAAAGAAGCTCTGAAACTTGATGACTGGTTCCTGGTTCACTCAAATAACTGTATGGTTAGAGATGGATTGGTATGGGTGGGGGCCAAATTATATGTGCCAGCAAAGTTGAGAAACCAAATATTACAGCAAGCTCATGACTCTAAGCTGTTAGAATCTAAAGCTGCTGGACATTTTGGATTCATAAAAACCTTACACATGGTTAAAAGGCAATTTTGGTGGCCTACCTTGAAAAAGGACATTGAAACTGATGTGGCTAGTTATCCTATCTGTGCCTCAGCCAAACAGCCTCCTGGTAAACCAGTGGGCTTGCTAGAAAATGTAGCTAGACCAACTGCTCCATGGAAAGAAATTTCTATGGATTTTTTAGTGGAATTACCTGAAAGTGGGGGAAATACAGTTATTTGAGGAGTAACAGAGTTGTTTTCCAAATACTTCATACCTTGTGCAAAAATCCCATCTGCAAAAACATTGGCTAAACTGTTTATTTTACATATTTACAGGTTACATGGTGTTCCTGAATGCATAATCTCACATAGGGGTATCCAGTTTACCTCAAACTTTTGGAAGGAGTTCCTGAAGTTATTGGACTCTGCCCAGGGCTTAAGCTTCGCCCATCACCCACAAACCAATGGGGCTTGTGAGAGAACTAACTCAGTATTGGAAAAATATCTTAGATGCTATATAAATTATCAGCAAGATAATTGGGCTGACCTATTGCCATTCGCTGAGGTGGCACATAACAATTTGGTTCATAGTAGTACTGGATTTACTCCATTTAAAGTGGCTTGTTGACAAGACTTTGTACCCATACCCGAACTTCCACAGGAGAAATCTAACATTCAGTCATTGAATGAGTGGATAACCCAACTCCAGCTTACCTGGCTGGTTACCTGTAAAGCATTAGATGATGCTCATCAAGCTCATAAAAAAATTGCAAACAAAAAGAGAAATCCACAAAAACAATATCAAGTTGGAGATAAGATCTTCTTATCCACCAGATATTTGCAGATCACACAAAAATAAAAAAAAACTTGGACCTAAATATGTTGGACCTTTTCCAATTGAACGAATTGTGAATCTTGTGGCAGTCCAACTGCAATTACCAAAAACCCTCCAACGAATTCACCCCTGTCTTCCATGTTAGTTTATTGAAACCTGAACATACCTCCAACCTGAGACCAGCTCAGGTCTATCCCCATGGGCTATTGCTAATTGAAGGTGAACAATATTTTGAAGTTAAAGAAATTTTGGATTCCAGGAAACAAAGAGGTCCATTCCAATATTTAGTTGTCTGGAAACATTTTCCTCCTTCCCAGTCCGAATGGGTGAACAAGAAAAATGTTCAAGCTCCTTAGCTTGTCAAGGCATTTCATACTAAATATCCTGACAAACCCTAAAGCCCCTGTCACACTGCACCAACGGATGCAAAGAGGATGTAAAACGGACAAAAAAGCTTGCCATCCGTTGGTTAACGCGATGTATCCATTCTGTACTCACTGCCTCCATTTTGCTTCCTCACTATCCGTCCACCATCCGTTTATGGACGTTTATGGACGTTTCCATTTATGGACGTTTCAGCTGCTCAAAACTTTTGAGCGGAAAATGTATCCAATTCGTCCATTCTGCATCCGCTAGGCATCCGCTAGGCATCCGTTCTGCATCCGTTACGCATCCACTATATCCGCTAGGCATCTGTTCCGCATCCGCGCAACTCACATCCGCTTGGACGCAGGGAGGAAGCGGAACGGACGCAGAACGGATGCAGAACGGATGCCTCGCGGATGCAGCATGGAAACAAAGCATTTAAAATGGAAAAAACATTCGCAGAGGGACCTATCTCGGATATTAAGGATGTCTAGAGGATGCCTAGAGGATGCCTAGAGGATGCAAAGGGACACCTAGGGGAAACCTATACTGCCTATAAGAAGGGGGAGCAACTCACCTGCATCTCACTTTCAGACCAGCAGCCCAGCTGTGCAGACCTCTGCAGCCTTCATCTGGCTCTTGCTCTTCCACAGCATCCAGTCATGTCAACCGTGGATCGTAACACAGTCCTTTTGGCAGCGACCATCCTTCTGCAACAGTGCGAAGCCATCTACAGGCTCTGTGAACTATACTACGGGAAGAAAAGGAGGCGGCCAAGAAGCATCTGGGTCCAAAGATAGATCAGGAGAAGAGCAGAGTATGGACTGTACAACAAGCTGATGGTGGAGCTCAGGAGTGAAGACACTCGTGCATTCCAGAACTTCATGAGGATGCCTCCAGCCATGTTTGACGAAGTTGTGCAGCGCCTGACACCCAGGTTGACCAAGGCAAACACCAACTTCTGGCCCAGCCTGGAACCTGGGCTCAAGGTGGCACTCACTCTGCGCCACCTGGCCTCAGGGACCACCTACAGGAGCATGCAGTACGGCTGGAGGGTGCCACACAGCACCATCAGCATTGTGGTCAGAGAAGTGGTGCAGGCCATCATCGAAGAATACCTGGAGGAGCTCCTCCAGTGCCCCTCCACTGAAGAAGGATGAAGAAAGTTGCAGAGCAGTGGTATCAGAAGTGGAACTTCCCACACACTGTTGGAGCCATAGATGGCAAGCACGTGGCCTGCAAAGCTCCAGCCAAGTCGGGGTCCACTTATTTCAACTACAAGGGCTTCTTCAGCATCATCCTCTTCGCCATGGTCGATGCTGACTACAAGTTCATGTACATCGATGCTTCAGGCAACGGCTCATGTTCAGATGCCCAGGTATACAAAGCCAGTGACCTCAAGGAGGGGCTGGAACGCAACCTCATCATGGGCTTCGCAGATCCAGACCCCCTACCCAATGACACACAAGATGTGCCCTACTTCATCGTGGGTGATTATGCCTTCTCCCTCAGAACCTACCTCATGAAGCTCTACACCTCCAGACTCCTCACCCGTGAAGAGAGTATCTTCAACTACAGGCTGTCCAGGGCAAGGCGGGTGGTGGAGAACGCCTTTGGCATCCTGGCCAACAGGTTCCAGGTACTTCTCACCACCATGCAGCATCACCCACAGACTGTGAGGAGGATCGTGGAAGCTTGCTGCATCCTGCACAATCTCATGTGCACCCGCTACTCAGTCTTGCAGAACAGGCTCGTGGACCTCCAACAAGGCAATGGGGACATGGAGCCTGGGGAATGGAGGCAAGGGCGAAACCTGATGGACACTGAGGATGTTCAAGGCCCCAACAGAGCCTCACGTGAAGGGAAGAAGCAGCGCAACCTCCTGAAACACTGGTGCAACTCCCCAGCTGGAGCGGTGGAGGTGCAAGACAGGATGATAGATGATTAATGGATGCTTCCTTCAGCCTGTCTCATCACACGGATGAGATTGGGCTATGTATGTTGGGTGGGCCTACAATGAACAGGGCATTTAATAAAGAGTTGTGTTTATGTTGACATGTGTGGATGATTGATTACATTATTATTGATAAAAAAGGGCCATAAGTGTGGCACTTGGGAGGATGGACCATACAGTCCCACTATGCTTGACCTGGAGGTTTATCAATCCCACAGCTATCTTCACCCATCCCAAAGGTATCCCTGCCCATCCCACTGCTATCTTTACCCA
>BLBF01000037.1:15917755-15945352 GCA_015471245.1 Laticauda colubrina
TCCCAAAGGTATCCCTGCCCATCCCACTGCTATCTTTACCCATCCCACAAGCATACAAAGGCTTAAACCATTTCTAAAAGTTTCCACCAAGACTTTATTAAAAAAAAGAAATGAAGCAAGTGTGTGAATCAAAGATAGACTTTATTAAACAACAAGCTGTAAAAGAAAAATGACCCAAGTCAAGTGTCCAAATAAAGTCTACAGGTAGCCAGCCAGCCAGTCTCTGGCACTCCTCTTGGTCACTCGGAGGTGTGCCCAGTCTCAGGGATGAAGGGTCCAGGTGCTGTGGAGGTGGCTGCTGCTGGAGTGCTGGTCTGAAGCACCACTGGGGTGCCTGGCCCCGAGAGGACAACAGGTGACGGTGTGTTGAGAAAGCTCTTGGACAGCTGGCTCAGACCCATGATGCTGAGAGCTCCTTCCTCCATGCCATGGGGTGTCAGCCCCAGTACTGATGACAGATGTACTGAGGCTGGGCTTGGCTGTGGGGTGAAGGAAGGAGTAGTGTAGTGGGGCTGTCTGGTCTGCAGCTGGGTGAGGACTGGCGTGGGTGGCATCGGTGGCGTGGGTGGCATCACTGTTGTCAGTGGCATCGTTGGTGTGGGTGGCATCGGTGGCATCGGTGGCATCGGTGGAACCGGTGGCAACGGTGTCGCCCGATGACTCTGTGCCTGGGCTGGGAAGGGCTGATGCCTGTGCTGCTGGACCTCCTGGTAGCCGTAGCTCTGGTAGGTGAGGGCCTGTGGGAAGCCTTGGTATGGGAGGGAATCACCTGGGGTGGAGGAGCAGACCTGGACTGGGTGGGAGCAGGTTCCTTGGGGTCTGGAGGGTTGTGAAGCAGCTCGGTGATCTGGTCCTTCACCACCTGGTACTGGGGTTCCTCCATGTTCTTGAGGGTCTGGTTGACATAGGTGAGGAAGGGCTTGCGATTGGAGGATGAGGAGTCGGTGCTGACCAGCTGAGAGAGGAGATCTATGCTGGTCTGGATGGTGTCCCTGATCTCCAGCAGGACAGTGTGGCTCTGCCCCTCCTGCTGTCTGGCTCTCTGCCTTTCTGTGGAGGTGGAGCTGGGGGGGGTGGATGCGGGTAGGGCTGTGGTGGACGCGCCATCTCCTTTCTCCCGCCGCACCAAGGAGTCCTCCACGTGCTCCACCACGGTTACAACACCTGTCCGCAGGTCCTCCGCTGTGGCACGCTCCACAGAAACCTGCCTGGAGACAGGGATTGACTCTCGGCCGGAAGAGGACTGGCTCTCAGCAGGCTGCTGGAGAGAGAGGGTTATGAGAGGGGCTCCTGGTGCTCCTCGGTGGCGGATCTCACCCTCCAGGAAGCTGCACCTGGCCATGACATAGGTTTCTCTGTCCGTCACCTTAACCGTGGCCTGGCCAGATTTCTTCAGGTGCAGCTTCCCGTACCAGGTGTGCATGTGCTTCCACCAGCTGAGGAGCACCTCCAAAGTGTAGCCCATACTCTCCGCCTTCTCTCTCCAAGCAGCCTGCTTCCTTTTGGTATCCCTGTACAGCCGGTGTCCCTTCTGCCACAGATAGTCATTCTCTCTCAGCCACTCCAGCACCTCATCCTCGTGTTCCTCCTCAATATAGTATTGCCTCCTCTCCCGTTGTCGCATACGCCTATTCCTCTCTTTGGCAGGACCAAATGGGCCCTCATCAGAGGGGCTCCCAGGTAGTAGGGGCTGCTCCTCCACACCACCAGCAGCAGCAGCACCAGCAGGATCATCATCATCATCATCATCATCATCATCATCATCATCATCATCACCAGCAGGTTCATAATCATCATCATCATCATCAGCAGCAGCAGCAGCAGGATCATCATCATCATCATCAGCAGCAGCAGCAACAGCAGCAGCACCAGCACCAGCACCAGCACCAGCACCAGCACCAGCACCAGCAGGACCAGGATCAGCAGCAGCAGAGTAAGCACCAGCAGCGCCAGCAAGACCAGGAGCACGAGCAGGACCAGGAGCACGAGCAGGACGAGCAGGACGAACAAGACCAGGAGCACGAGCAGGACGAGCAAGTCCAGGAGCACGAGCAGGACCAGCAGGACCAGCAGCAGCTTCAACAGAGTAAGCACCAGCAGAAGCACCACCGCCAGGAGCAGCGCCAGCAGAAGCTCCAGCACCAGAAGAGCGAGCCTGAGCAGCAGAAGCCCCTGAGCAGCAGAAGCAGAGTCAGGGACGGGGGCAGGAGGGTGGCCCTGTCCCTCTTGCCAGGCAGGTTGCTGAGGTTTTCGTTTCTTCCACATGGTTGTGGGGTTGCTGGCTGGCAGGGAGGCCTGCAGGTACCAAGGCTGGCAAGAAGGCTGGCACCAAGGCTGGCAGGAAGCCTGGCAGGCAGCCAGGCACCAAGGCTGGCAGGCAGGCAGGCACCAAGGCTGGCAGGAAGCCTGGCAGGAAGGCTGGCAGCAAGGCAGGCAGGCAGCAAGGCAGGCAGGCAGACTGGCTGGCAGGGATGCTGGAAGGCAGGCTGGCAGCAAGGCTGGTAGGCAGGCAGAGAGCAAGGCTGGCAGGGAGGCTGGCCAGGAGGCTGGGAGGCAGGCTTGGAGGCAGGCTGGCAGGAAGGCTGGCAGGAAGGCTTGCAGCAAGGCTTGCAGGCAGGCATGCAGGCAGGGCAGGCAAGGACTCGATGTATCCGGCAGCAGGTCTTTCCTCGGAATGCTGGCCACGTGTGAGCTGCTTCCCTTTATATCCACGGGGCTTACGCAATGCATCCCACCCGCATGTGCAATTAACGCTCGGCATCCGCTCGGCTTCCACTGTGCATCCGCTCGGCTTCCGCTGTGCATCCGCTTCATCCGCTGTGCATCCGCTGTGCATCCGCTTCATCCGCTGTGCATCCGCTGTGCATCCGCTTCATCCGCTCGGTGTCCGCTCTGCATCTGCTGTATCCATTCCGCGTCCACTTTGCTGAGGTCCCCCGGAAGCCTAGCGGATGTGCCATCCGCTCCCATCCGCTTCCATACGCTGGGCTTCCATTCCGCATCCGCTTTCCATCCGCTCTGCGTCCTCCCCGCATCCGTTCCTTTCCGTGTTATCCGCTCCGGTTATGCAAATTTTTGCCCCTTTTGAGAGCGGATAACAACGGATGGAACATTTTGCTCATCCGTTGTGTCCTTTTTACTAACGTTTTGCATCCGTTGGGCAGTGTGACAGGGCCTTAAAATATAATATTGTTGTGTTACATGTATATTATTCTTTTTTTTTTCAACAATTTTATTGATTTTTAAAAAGCAAACATATACAAACAAAACACATAACATAAAAACATAAAACATCTTTTTTGAAAGAAGCTTGATCCTGGGTTACATCTCTTCATTCAGACATAAATTCAAGTTCATGTTCACTTTTATATTCTATTCCATATCTTATTACCATTCTACATTTTCTGTATAGTTTCTCCCCTCTTTTCATTCTCTTAATTCTATTTTATTTATTTCATCTCAATTTAAATCATTATAGTTATATCCTTTGTCTGTCCTGTTTCAGCTGTCTATTATCTTTTCTCATTAACACAAAATTTCTCCTGTAATCACTGATTGGAGTATGACTCCTTTATATCTTTCCCCTAAGTTTAACACTTAAAATAATACATAACTTACATTTGGATTCTGCTTAGTACATTTTGAAGCTACACACTATATTTTAAAAAAGAAAAAATTATAAATATATAATATAATTAAAACAAAAATCCATACCAATTGAACTTTATCATTAAAATTAATATTAATTTAAATCTTAAACATTTTATACATTCCTTTTCAAATAAGTATCATGCTTCTATGGGAACACTTATACATTTTGCATAGTTACTTCCCCATCATTTCACTTATATTTTAAGACACTGTATAATTAAAATGTTCCCATTCCTTCTTAATTCAATTCTCTCATATTTCATTTCATTTATTTTGTTTAAAAAAGAAGAGATTTTCACTAAATTACATTGAATATTTTATCCCATTTTATAATCATACGTTGTTCCAAATTTTCTAACATTATTTCTAATACAAATACAACAATACAGTCTTATGTACTTTTACAGAATTTCTTTTTTAGTTATATTTTACCCATTCATTATCTCTAAATAAGTCCTGTTTCTTTACAACTTATTTCAAACCTTTATAGCTTCTCTTCCTTCCTCCCTTGCTTCTCCACTCTACCCTTTTTACCCCCTTGTCTCGTCATCTTCATTTATCTCTTCTATATTCCTCTTTTCTGTTGCTTTAATATTCATTTAAATCTTAAACATTTTACACATTCCTTTAAATAGGTATCATGCTTCTATGGGAACACTTATAAATTTTGCATAGTTACTTTCCCCCCCTCCCCATTTCACTTATATTTTAAGACATTATGTAATTAAAATGTTCCCATTCCTTCTTAATTCAGTTCTCTCATATTTCATTTCATTTATTTTGTTCAAAAAGGAAAAAAAAATTCATTTAATTACATTGAATATTTTATCCCATTTTATAATCATATGTTGTTCCAAATTTTCTAATATTATTTCTAATACAAATACAACAATACAGTCTTATATACTTTTGCAGAATCTCTTTTTCAGTTATATTTTTACCCATTATCTCTAAATAAGTCCTGTTTCTTTACATCTTGTTTCAAACCTTTGTAGCTTCTCTTCCTTTCCTTCCTCCCTTGCTTCTCCACTCTACCCTTTTTACCCCCTTCTGTATTCCTCTTTTCTGTTGCTTTCTAACATTATATCTACTTTTCACTTTATTTTTCCCTTTTCTGGTTGTTTTTTTGGGTCTTAAATTCTCCATTCTCTTTCCCCCCTTTCCCCTTTCTTCCCCAGATAAAGTTACTTGTTCATTAAAGCTGGCTTCTTCTTTGTCCCAATCTTCTTGTTCTTGTAGTTTCTCATAAGTCGAAATTGCCCTTCTTGTTCCTCTTCTTTATATTTTTTGAATTCCATTTCAGTTCATCCACAAGTGATGCCATTGTAAAAAAATTTTAAACAACCACCCAAATGTTTTTAATCCTTCAAATATAATTTCCAAGAGTCCCAAGGTCACTAAGTAGTCCAAATACACACAAGCTGTTTTGTTTTAACACTTTCTTCTTTTTTCACTTTCTCTTCCTGGGGCTGCAATTCATTTACAAAGTTCCAATTAAAATGTATCTTTTAGAAGTCTTGTTACAATTTAGTTTTAATCTTTTAGATTCCAAGCAGTCTCCTCCAGCTAAATCTTACTCTTATTCTTTTCCTTTCCCTTCCCACTTACAGCAAAGAAAAAAAAAAGTTTTTTCAGTGATCAGAAATCTTTATTGTCCCCTTGACTTTAATTTTCCAGTTTAATTACCTGCTGATGCCAAAGCAGGTTTTTCCAATTTCTCATTCAACTGCTGTCACCATAAGGAAGGAGAGTGAGAAAAAAACAAACTTTCCCTTTTCACTTTCATTCACTGGCTCTAGATTTTCTTTGGGAGCGATGTATCTTTTTTAAAAATTTAAATTCCAAGAAATCTTGAATGTTGCTTCTTATCCTGGATGAGTGCTTCTTTGTGGTGGCCATTTCTGACTGCCACTCTTACTGCCTTCAGAAAAGGGGGTTAAGCCAGCTAGGGAGAGGAGATGCGGCTCCTCTCGAACCCTGCTGGGTCTCCCCTATCTTCAGCCACCTTTACGGGGTGGCTTTAGCCCCGAAGCCAGCTGGCTTGGTGCACTCCACTGGCGAGCGCAAGCAGAAACCGTTCACAATCACGGATTCCTGATGCCACCGAAGCCCTGCAAACCGGAAGTCACATGTATATTATTCTTTTATCTTGTATTCTTTTATAGGGCTAACACCCCTTTTGCAGGAAAGCTGAATGTCAGCCTTCAAGATTTCCTTCCTTTGCTTTGCATCTTTCAGCAAATAAGTAACGGGGAGAGAAGGGGGGACATAGTTATGGGAAGAGAGCTGGAGGTTTTACAAATAAGAACTGTATAAGTTAGGAGGAAAGTTTCTTGCTTATGCTTCTTTCCTATGCTATGTGCAAACGCAGCTCTTTATCAAAATATGTCAAGGTCAACAGACAGAGGCCTCGTCACCACCTGGAGATGCCCACATGATGTTACACACAACTTTTAATTGGATGAGCTAATTAAACTATTGGGGGTGGGAACATTGCTATCACTTTGTATTTGTGATTTACACACTCATTTTCTCAGATTCAGAATTCCTTTGATGCTACCACTTGATTTCCAGTAAAAGATATCTTTTCTCTAATTAATGGAGTCTAAGTATTTCTTTCTTGGATTTTGAATAGAGCACCAGCTGACACTGCCTTTTTTAATGTTCCCCCAAATGTTTCATTCTCTAGGAGGAGGGGACGTCCCAAAGCTGGCAGATTTAAGTTTTTTGTCTGTTTCTACATGTTGTTGCTCTTATTACTTGAAGATTCTTTGTCTTTAGACTGTAGCATGACTGCTTTCTCTCCAGTAGTTCCTTTTCCTGCATTTAATTTACATACACTTGGGGCTACTGTGAAGATGATGTCTTTTATCTGACTCACCACTTTTAAATAATTCTCTTTACCATTTCCTGTTTTCATCTTTGCATATATTAAAAACTTTTGCATAGTTTATTATAAATAATATCTCCTCAAATGGTGATGAAACATTTGCAACCAAATTGTCAAGCTTGGAGCTCAAACCAACAGCCCATTTCCCTGATTTATTCATTCAATTTATATAGTTGTCCACCTGACATATGTGACTGTTAGGGGCTTAAAATATAATAGATAAAACAAATAAAATAATAGAAAAATAAAAATCACATAGCAGCCAACAATCACAAAATGACCATCAAGAAAGCCAAGCCATTTCCGACTGATGTCGCAGTGGCATGGAAAATAGCAGACCATCAAGAAAGCCAAGCCATTTCCGATTGATGTCGCAGTGGCAACAGCTGGAAAATAGTGGAGCACCACTGGATTCAATGAAATGCAGCCGGCAACTGCTTGCTGGGAGACCCTATGGGGTTAAGCCACCCTAGAGGAATGGAGAAGAAAGGAGAGGTGCTTCGTCAATCACAAGGAAACTGCAATATCCTCATGATCAACGAAGAAAGCTCTCCTGAACAGCAGTAGGGACGATGACCATTTTGGCCTGTCACAAGCTGGGACAACTGGGACACTAAGATCTTGTGCTGGAAAGGTGCGTGAACAGAGCAGTGAAACTGGGTGACATAACTTCTAACCCCTACACCAAAGATTTAACCCAAGCTAAAAATTATAAAAAAAAATAAGCTCCAAATAGTAAGAAAGCAGCGATTGGATTTATGGAGAAGGATTAAAAAGTAAAAATTAAAGAGAAAGACTAAAGATTAAAGATTCGTATGCAAAAGAAATACTCAAAGAATGTTTCAAACTAGAGAAAGATTGGCAATAGTTGAACAACATTGTGAAAAGTGACTATTGGGAGAAATTGCTTTTTCAAACTTTATTTTTAACTCCCTTGAATGGATGACTGTCAGTTGTTTTGACTCTTATATTTTGTTAAATGTTGGATTTGGGAGAAGGAGAACCATATACTGGAGGAAGAAGATTATGGCAACATGAGAAATTTGAAGAAAAGTGCTGAAGGAGAAAAAACAAATAGCAGCTTGAAACTATTTGACCTTGACTTTATCACTGCAGACAATTAGGAGACCTGGAAATATTTGCCAAGCTGTCTGAAGATGAGGCAAATTGAACTATAAAAACTAAAACCTCATTGAACTGTTAATGAAAAGAAGAGAAAAGAAGAAGAAAAGTTTTATTGGATGATAGATGGGTTTAGCTGCATGTCGAGATGCACAGAGTGTAATGTGTAGTGGGGACAGAACAATCTGTAAATGCTAGTGGATAGAAGCATTGGCTAAAACATGTCTCCAAAAGGATTTTGATTGATTGATCCCTTCCTTAACAGAAGGGAATTAGGAAAGTATTTGATACTGGCCATATGTGGAAACCTGTTGTTTGGATATGGCTTACACAAGAGGTCCTGAATAGAAGAAAAATGTCTTATTTTAAAAAAGTCTTTCCCAAGTAGTGCTTTTTAAATTTATTTTTATTTATTTTATTTATTATTAATGCAATTTCTATAGATACTCAAACTCTATTGGATGGCTTACAATTCTAAAATTATAAATAATTTTGAAACATTTCAAAAATATAATTATTTACACAATGGCCCAAATGATGAAACAATCAGTATCTTAATTATTCCATCATTGGTCATTAGAAAGATAGGATCAGTCATTACATACTTTCTGATTTGCTGTCCATAGCCAAGAGATGGAATATTTAGCTTGACTGAGTGAAATAATAATTTACAAACAGGTTTGTTTTCACTTATCTTTTACATTCTATTCTAAGGAGGAGGGAAGAAAACATAGCAACCTGACCATATGGAAACCTCTTTGTATATCCAGAATATTGATTTTATTGGCTTAATAAGAGCATTTCTCATGAAAACCTTGCTGGCATGCAAAAGTTGATTGTGCAGTCTTCCTTTGTGCTAGGAGTGGCACAAAGATGTGTTTTTGGAAGGAATATGAAAAGCACTTTCCATAGCAGCAGGAGAATGCATAGAAACGTATATTACACCACATAGGTAACAACCACAATTATCAAAAGTGGTTATAATAACCCCAAACTGGGAGTTTAGCAAATAGAAGAGGGAGAAACTAGTTTTAGAACTTCTGGATTCAATATGATGGTATTGTACCAGCAAACCTAATGCAGGAAAGTCCTTCCACAGTGGAAAAACAAATTTGAAACTCTCATCACTGTAGAAAGTCAGTTCTCATGCACCCTCCTAGAGAATAACATATTTTGGGGAATATTAAAAAGGCAGGATAGAATATTTCCCCTAAAGGAGAAATGAGAAAAAAAAATCTTAAGATAGCCAGAAACTGGCACCAGTTTCCCTGTCCCAAGCAGAAACTAAGGAGGCCAGCTTTTAGAAATATAGATTTGGTAATCCATTCAGAAAGACTGGGTCAGACATAAACTTCAGATAAGCAGCATAATAAGCAAAACAATCAAGCTAAAAGTTGACAAAATTAGTTCAAACACCTAGGATTTGCATTTCCCCTTTTGCCTATAGAGACAACCATGACCCCTACATGACCACATAGGAATCCAGAAGGTATAAAAACCCCACCCACTCTAAACTCAATTTTATCAGCTGTTCCAGAATCACATGTTATTCTGCTTCACGAATAAACTTTATTTCCAATTAGCCTCCAGCTTTCATTTTATTTCCAGTACCTTTCTCCCGGATTGGAACAGGACATGGATATTTCTTCCAGCATTACTCAATGGATTGAATACTTGATGTAACTGGCAACTTCTGAACATATTGCAGTGTAAATTATATATTGATGTTTACAGTGAAATATGGCAGTCTATTTAAACTATTATGTGTACACACAAACACAAACACAAAGAGGTGGTTGGCAGTCTCATATTTTTTCTGACCCTCCTTCCCATGGTAGCCATTTTATGACACTGCCCTATGCTTTTAACATTTTGAAATATTCTTACCACCACATTATCTATTCTTTCTTAGTCTACAGCTCCTAAAATGGTAACGATAGTTAAACATTCTGGGCATTGTAATGCAACACATTTGAGGTTACCAGTCTGGAGAAAAGTGCTTTCAATTATAACATTGTTATAATGCAGAGAAGGCCTTTGACAACCTGAATTGGGGCTTTATGTTTAAGGTTGTCATGCCCCTGTTATAGTCTGAATCCAAGAAGGAAGATGAACAGCTGACAGGGAGTGGGAGTGTGGGTCCATTGGCTGTGGAGGAAACAGGGGAAGGGTAAAGTCCGGCTGAGCAGAGTAGTGAAGAGGTAGAACAAGGGAGAGGGAGTTCAGAGGAAGACCCAGGCCCACACCCTCTTCATCCTAGGACACCCAGGGAGGAATGGAGAAGGGAGCAATGTGAGTTGTGTGGCTTACGGGGAAGGAAAGGGCCCAGAATCCCTTCATTAGCCACAGCTGGGAAGAGAGTTTAAAAGAGATGCACACTGAGTGTGGCAACTTCTGGGAGCAAACATGAATTTATCTTGTGTTGACTTTGGTTATCTGTGTTCTTGGTGTCTTCCCAACCATGTTGAGTTATTGCCATGCCTTCATGTCTGAAATTCTTTCTCCTGCCCTGCCAGACTATTTCCTAATTTTGCCATGATTGGACAGATAATTACAGTTTTTGTTGACCACATTTTGAATTTGATTCTCCGCAGCCAAAAGCTGTTCCTAAGAGAGTTTTTCTCCAGCCAGAAGGTAACTAGGACATTAGGGGCAAAATTGGAGCTAATAAAGGGACTCCTACTGAATATCTGACTGTGTTGCCTTTGTTCTACACTCCAGGTCATCACAAAGGTGCTGTAAGAAATGGACTTTGGAGTAAATTTTATTCAAGGAATTAAAGCGATTTATACATCACAGAATGCAAAAATTGTCATAAATGGTGATTTAACTAATTCATATAAAATTCTAAAAAGTACAAGACAATAATGTCCTTTGCCCCCTCTGCTGTTTATTTTGGTTTTGGAAGACTTGAATAGATATATCAGACAGGATGACAAAATTAGGAGTGTAAATATTAAGAAAGAAATTTATAAATTGAGAGCCTTTGCTGATGATTTGGTTATATTTCTACAGGAGCCAAAAAATAATATAGCCTATTTGATGAGGAAATTGAGTGAATTTGGGGCTTTGGCAAGTTTCAAAATAAATAAACAGAAAACAACAATGCTGATTCAGACTATGTCTTGTCAGGATAGTGATACTGTATATTAAATAAAAAATTGAGTTTTAGGGTGAAGAAAAAGGTGAAATATTTAGGAGTTATGTTGACAAATAGAAATATAAAACTCTTTGAAAATAACTGTGTCCCTCTCTGGAAGGAATATGAAACAGGACTTACAAAGATGAGATAAATTGCATTTATCACTACTGGGAGGAATCTTTGAGATTAAGATGAATGTTTTACCAAAAATATGCTTTTTTATTTCAGACGTTACCAATACTCACAACTGACAGCCCATTTAAACAATGGCAGAAGAATATCTCTAAGTTTATATAGCAAGGAGGAAAAACCAAGAATTAGATATAAGTTATTGCAAGATGCCAAGAAAAGAGTTGTGTCCACCAGATATGAAATTGTATTTTGATGCATGCTTTTTGACCTGGGCAAAAGAATGGGTGAGCCTTCAGAACAAGAGGCTACTAAAATTAGAGGATCATGAAATAAGGTTTGGATGGCATGGGTACTTATAATATGACAATGTTGATTTTAATAACCATTTTTTTGTCATGAAATACTAAGAGTTTGGTATGAATATAAAACAAAGCTCTCAATGAAGCTGCCCCTTTGGGTGTCACCACAGGAAGCTTTTTTAAGAAAAGAAATCGTGGCAAAGCCAGATTGGCTGACATATGGTAAAATTTTATCTTTTAATTCTGGTAACCCAATACTAAAGCTGAGAGAAGAACTTGAATCAGAATGTTATGCTTGCCACTGGGTTATTTACCAGCAACTGAAAGAAAAGTTCAAATTGGATTAAACATGCTATGGATTTGACATTAAAAATGAATGGGAACTTACATTATGTGGCAACAATGAACATATTATTGCCAAGATTTATAAAATATTATTGAAATTGAATCTGGAAAATGAACATGTAAAACATTGTATAATTCAGTGAGCAAGGAATTTTAGATATACTGTGATGCTTGAACAATGGGAAAATATGTGGACAAAGGGTTTAAAATTGAATTAAATTATAATCTAAAAGAACTTCTATAAAATGGTGTATCATTGGTATTTAACACCAGATAAATTATCCAAGATGTATAAAGGCATGTCAAATGAATGTTGGAAATGTAAAAATAAAGAAGGTACTTTTTATCATTTATGGTGGACATGTGATAAAGGAAAGAAAAATAGGAGTATGATTCATATTTTAATACAGAAAATTCTAAAAACAGAGATAAAAATGAAACTAGAACTTTTTCTGTTGGGTCTCATGGAAAAAGAACTGAAGAAAAAAATTGGAAGTTTGTTACTATATATGTTTACAGCAGCAAGACAATTGTATGCACAAAAATGGAAGAACACTTTGAATTCTAGTGTTGTATATGACCAAATATGGCCAAGGAGTGGAGTCAGCTAATAGACTCCACTCATTGGCGCAGCCTCTGGTGGGAAAAATTAAGTCCTGTCAGTGGCTAAAGCTTTGGACAACGCTGGCTACAAAAGCCGGCGCCTGCCGTAGCTGAGCAGCTTTTTCTTAGACTAAGAGAAATAAAGGTTGTTTCCCTGCTCCCTGTGTCCTGCCTCTCCTTTACCACGCGGAACCCCCCAGAACACTGGTGACGAAGGTGGGATCCTGAACTGCAGAGAGAACAAAGGACATTTTGTGGGGTTGGCGCGATTTTCAACTGCAACCGACCAACGACATGGCACAGCGCGTGACCAGCTTGGCACACCGCCTGATGACCGTCCCTTATGATCCCGCTAAGGAGAAATGGTCATTCTACATGGGCCAATTTAACCTACACCTAGAGGTAATGGACTCCAAGCAACCCCCAATGCACAAAAAAGCACACTCTTCCTAACGTGCAGTGATCTATGAATGGCCGATGCCCTGGTCACGGACGATCTACAGACTGTATCCTGAGATGAGCTACAGCACACCCTCCATAGCCACTACGGTCCGTCTCCATCCTATCTGGCCAGCTGCTATGATTTCTACACACGAAGCCAGAGAGAGGGAGAAACGATTAACTCATTTGTGGCAGATCTATGGAGAATCGCAAAAAACTGCAGATTCCCAGATACCGAGGGGAACAAAGGTTCCTAGATACCTAGGAACAAAGGATCCCATGCTAGAAACTCCTGGCCCACGTGGAGGTCTCCTTCCAAGAAGCTGTCGATGAAGCCAGAGCCACCGAATCATCTGACAACTCAGCTGCATGGATCCAAGGGAACAGAAGAGTCCACGCAACCAGAACTGAGCACCTACAGTGGCCCAGTGAGTCCGCCTCCGACTCCAGTGACGACGGCGATGGCAGAGACATACATAAGCTGAGGTCCGGTAAGCCAGGCAGGAAACTGGGATACCGAGAGTGTGGCAGCTGTGGAAGAAACCACCTCCACTCCGTGTGCCATTTTAAAGACACCGTATGCCAGAGATGCGAGCATAGAGGCCACATCACAGAGGTATGCTGTGCAGCACAACCGACGAGCAAGCAGGGCTGATAATCCACATCACCTGCAAAACAACATGGCTGCCAAGGGGGAGGGTGGAAGAACTACAGTGGGAGATTCAAAAAGAGGGAAGACCCCCAGGAAGAGGAAGCCCACTTCACATTCATGGGCTATGCGCAAGCCAGAGTGAGGTGCACCAATGCTTTCGAAACAAACAAAATAATGGCCATGGTCAGAATTGAGGGCAAGCCTTGCTGTATGGAAGTGGACTCGGGGTCCTACATTTCCATGATATCATGGGACACCCTAAAAAACTCATACCTGGGCAACGACATGACCAATTGGAACCTCAAGCCATTATTTTAAGAGATTAACAGGGCCGTCGCATACTGGTCCTGGGAAAAAAGAGTGCATGCATGGAGTAAGGTGCCTTCCGCGGAAGTCTACCACTCACAATATTAGATCTGAGTCTACCCAGCCTGCTCAGCAGAGAATGGTTCGCGCCATTCCAGATAAGTGTCACCAGCATCCATGCAACAGAGACGATCACCCCCCCCAGACCGACCAGAGACATTGCAGAACTGGAATGAGAATTCAGCTATGTCTTCAATGACAAACTGGGCAAGTACAGAGGGACCCCTATATTATTTAATTTAGACCCCAACATCGCCCTGGTCCACCTCAAGCCACAGCAAGTTCTGTTCACACTCCAACCAAAAGTCGAGGAACAACTGGACAAATTAATAGCCCAAGGGGTTCTAGAACCAGTAGACCATGCCAAATGGGAGACCCCAATTGTGATCCCAGTCAAGCCAGATGGATCAATAAGAATCTGTGCTGACAATAAAATGGCCCTTAATAAAGCACTCCAGCAAAGCACCTAGCCAGTGCCCATAGTCCAGCACCTCTTACACTCCCTGGGTTGGGGGACTATACTTGCTAAGCTGAACCTGGCCCAGGCCTATCAGCAACTGCCTGTCAATGACGCTACTGCTGAGGTGCAAACCATCGTCACGCACAGGGGGGCATTTAAGTGCCAGAGGCTCCAATTCGGCATAAGCATAGTCCCAGGCCTGTTCCAGAGTATCATGGAGCAGTTGCTGCACAATATTCCTGAGGTAATACCCTACTTCGATGATGCAATTGTCTCAGCTACCAGCAGGGAGCAATTGATGGAACGTCTCAGGGCAGTCCTGGGAAGGTTCCAGGAGACATGATTGAAATTAAAAAGAAACAAATGTCACATAGCGGTCCCGCAGGTAGAATTTTTGGGATTCCTAATTGATGTCGCAGGCATCAGATCCACAAATGGGAAGCTTAAAGCAATAAGGGAAGCCCCTATGCCACAAAAGAAAGCAGAGCTGCAAGCGTTCCTAGGGGTACTGAACTTTTACAATGTGTTTTTGCCACAGAAAGTGACCATTACGGAACCACTCCACATGTTGCTTAATAAAATGGCGAGCTGGACATGGGGACAGCTGGAGGCTAAAGCATTTAAAAAAATTAAAAGCATCTTAACATCGGACAGTGTTCTCATCCAATACAGCGAGACACTACCGTTAACGTTAATGTGCAATGCCTCCCCCTACGGTATAGGAGCAGTCCTCAGGCACAAATTGCCAAATGTAACAGAAGCTCCTATCGTCTACTCTCAAAGACACTATCTAAAACACAAAAAAATTACAGCCAGATCGACAAGGAAGCACTTGCCGCGGTCGCAGGGGTAAAGCATTTCCACAAGTACCTGTATGGTAGGCAGTTCGACCTCATCACTGATCATAAACCCTTACTGCGCATCCTCACCAGCAACAAACCCACGCGAACATCCTGTCCCCGAGAATTCTGAGATGGACAGTATTCTAAGCAGCATACAGACACACACTAACCCACTGGCCAGGGAAAGACATTGCTCACGCCAACACTCTCAGCCGCTGCCCCCTTCCAGACACCGCCAAAGATCCAGTGCCATCCACAACAGTACTACTAATAGAGAACATAAAACCTGGGATGATGACATCCTCAGAGATCATGAGGCTCAGCACTCGTGACAAAACTATAGTGCAGATTTTGAACTGGGTGTGGAGGGGATGGCCGGAGGCAACACAAGGGGAAGAATACAAACCATACCAAAATAGGCAAACCAAGCTGTCAGTTCTGAAGGGTTGCCTATTGGGGGGACCGGGTAGTTATCCCCCCCATTCAGAAATAAAATGTTGGAGACACTTTATGAGGGCCACCCCGGGATAGTCCGGATGAAAGCCCTAGCCAGGAGCTATGTATCGTGGCCAGGGATGGACAAGGAGATAGAAACCTGGGTTGTCACCTGTACACCTTGACAAAAATCCAGACCAGCAGCCCCAGCTGCGAGACCCAGAAAATGGGAAACACCCTCCACACCTTGGGCCCGAATACATGTAGATTTTGCGGGGCCCTGCCAGGGACAGACATTCCTGATAGTTGTTGACGCTTATTCAAAGTGGCTGGAAGTAAATCTAATGCAATCCACCACATCAGAGGCACTCAGGTGCCTATTCGCCACTCATGGACTACCAGATTTCCTCGTCTCAGACAATGGCCCACAGTTCACTTTGAAACTGTTCAAGGCCTTCCGAGGCAAATGGGGGATTCGGCACACACTATCAGTGCTGGTCCACCCAGCCATGAATGGTCAAGCAAAGATAATGGTCCAGGCCACAAAGGAAACACTACAGCATATGGGCCAGGGGGATTGGCAGGAGAGGATCGACAAAAGTTTCCTCGCTCAGCACATCACACAATCACACTACAACACACCACAGCCCAGCAGAACTGTTAATTGGTCGACGGCTGCAGACTGTACTAGACCGGGTCCATCCCAACTACAGCACAGAAAAGCTCCCAGACTCCATGGGGAAATGCAGACAATTCACCATAGGGGACCCAGTCTACGCCCACAATTACACCGGGGGGCCAACGTGGGTACTAGCAAGGGTCTCAAAAACACAAGGCCGCGGTCTTATAGAATAGAGATGGAGGAAGGAAAGTTATGAGAGCGACACATCAATCAGCTACAGGACAGGGTCCCGAGCACAGACAACTGGCCAATCACCCGACACGCAGCAACAGAACAACACAATCCACAAGCACCAACCTTGCAGGCACAAACCCCCAAACAACAACAAGAGAGACACTTATCCTGTGAAGAGGAAGTCCCACGGAGTCCTTCTGAGGCCTCAGGCTTGCTGGTTCCTGCCGCACCAGTAACAAGCTTTGAGACGATTCCACTGGCGGGGACCGGAGCAGCAGCGGACCCGTCCACTCGGGCTGCCACTCCAGGAACAAGTGAGGTGCGCAGGTCCAGTTGCATCTATTGAAGCCCTGCCTATTTACACAATTACGTACAATAGGCAGGTGCTGATTGGAAGAACACTAACTAGGAGGGGAGAGGTGTTGTATATGACCAAATATGGCCAAGGAGTGAAATCAGCTAATAGACTCCACTCATTGGCCCAGCCGCTGGTGGGAAAAACGAAGTCCCATCAGTGGCTAAAGCTTTGGACAGCGCCGGCTACAAAAGCTGATGCCTGCCGCGGCTGAGCAGCTTTTTCTTAGACAAAGAGAAATAAAGGTTGCTTACCTGCTCCCTGCATCTTGCCTCTCCTTTACCATGTGGAACCCCCCAGAACACCTAGCATGGAAGAATGGTTGCCGAAATTGATGGAGTTGGCAAAAATGGCAAAACTGACTATTTTGATTAAAGAAAAGAACATAAGTACTTTGTTTCCATATGGGAAGCTGCTGAACCTTGTGCTTGATGTGGAAAAGAATATAACTCTGACTTTCGGTTTTACAGGTTAAGTTGATAGATCTTTATAGAAATGACTTGTTCATACTATTATGGAAAAGCAAAAAGCTGTGATTTGATGTTAATGCTTTATTTTACTGTAACCAAGTCAGAAGTCAATGCTTCTTTTCCTTTTTTCTTTTCCCTGTCTTCCCTCAATTCACTTCCACCTTCCCCTCGACTATATTATTTACTTTTTTATTTTGTATTTTATTACACTCTATAACTTAATAAAAACATTGTTCTAAAAGTCATTCATATAAAATAAAAATAGTCGTTCATATAAAATAAATTGTACTTAAAAAAAAACACATAAAACTTAAAATAATATTATTTATTTCTTAAAAAGATTAAACAGATGTTCACAGACCACACCCATATGTACTGATTGCTGTTCTCCCTGGTGATTTTTTCTTTTTTCTTTTCTTTTTTTCTTTCTTTCTTTTTAAATATGCATCAACATCAATACATGAATAGTGTGGCACCTGGGTATCATTTATTTTGGGACAAGTGGCAATAATACGTAATATTAAAAATATTAGTTACCTTAGTCAAACTTATGAAATCCTTTGTGTTATTGATTTTGTTCTGAGTTGTTAGGAAACTTGCTGTCTTCTGAAGTGTCATCAGTAGTGAGGTTCTTCGAATAGAAGATGTCAGGACCAACAAAATGATGATGAACAAAAGATGTCAGGACCAACAATAAATGCTGGTAGATGACTGTGCTGCCACTCAAGAATATCAGAAGCCACTTTATTGTGGTTCATTAAATATAGTGGGACAACTTTCTAAGTCAACTCTCTGCTTCTTAAAATTTAAAGCAGTCCTTTAAAAAGCCCCATCAGTTTGATTAATAGGGGAAAAGTGATCATAATTTTGTTTAGTAACTAAGCTTACATATTCCAAGACATTTTGAACCAAGACATGAGATTGTACAGATTGTATGAATTGTGCAAAACACATCTCCATACCAACTGAGATAAGTGCACAAAAGTTTGTACCAGAATCAATATTTTATTTAATGTGTTCCAATAGAAATGGAAATACAGACAATAAAATGTTAAGTAATGCAATCAATGTGCAACATTCCAGGTATTATCAAGGTTCTAATTTTAAACATTGAAGGAATCAATAGTTTTAAAAATGATGGTGAGAGCCAAGTTTTATTGAGATCCTAGAAGGAATCTCAGTAGCTGCTCCACAGATTTACAATTCACTCCTTCATGTTTATCAGATCTGAGATCTGAACATTTTTTCTATGATTAAAGGCCCGGTCCCACTGGCCGAAGGATGCAAAACGTATGCATAAAGGACACAGCGGATGAGCAAAATTTCGGGGGTGGCTCCAGCCATTGTCATCCACTCCAAAAAGTGGCAAAAAATTGCATAAACAGAACGGAAAAGAATGGAAAAGAACGGAAAAGAACGGACGTGGGTAGTATGTAGCGGGGATGTTAAACAGATGTTCATAGGAAGCCTAGTGGATGAAAGCAGATGACACCTCCGAAGGGGTTCCGGGGGAGAATTTCAAAGCGGACGCATAGTGGATGAAGCAGATGCATCACATACACCTAAAGGAAAGAAAGGGGATGCCACACGGATGTATATCGGATGTAAACTGTTCACTGCGCATCCTTTCTATTTCCGTGCTACTAACAATGTATAAACGTTCCGTGTACCTTTTCTTTCCTCCCTCTTTCCATTTTCAGCTGCAGCGGATGTGAGTTGCGAGGATGCCCAGAGGATGCAGAGAGGATACAGCGGATGTTTAACGGATGATAAACGGACATAGAACGTTTGTTGCTCATATGTCGTGGATGTACATCGTACACGGCAGAAAGTTCACCCGTTCACAAAGTTTTGTGCAGCTCAAAACTTCTTGCGCAGATGAAATTGCAGTGGATGGATGTTTGACGGATAGAGGGTATGAAACACGTATGCAATGAGTACACAACGGATGCATCGCGTTTTCCAACGGATGGCAAGCTTTTTTTAATGTTTTACATCCTCTTTGCATCCGTAAGTGCAGTGGGACTGGGCCTTAATTAATTTCAAAACTTTCTTTTTTATCTTTCTTGTGGTTGTTGTTTTGTAAAATATTAATTTACTTTCCGATTTACTGCATTTTGTTTCATATTTATGATATCCAGCTAATTTGTATCATGTTGTACACTGTATGCTTTCTTATTAGTTACATTGACCTATATTACCTGATAGGTAGAACTGCAGAGATTTTTGCAGTTTCCCCAAATGTAGTATTTATCGATGTCAGCTCTCAACTGCCATTGATTCTCAACAACCATGCCACATCTTAGTACTTCAGAATAATTATATTTGAAATCAACTGATGAGTGGGTGAGAGAAGTGTCATGGTTTGCAAAGAGTATTTAGTTTACTGTATAGCTTCATATGAATTTATATGAGGATATTGGCAAGAAAAAGTACTAAACTTAAAATTCACAATTTAAAATATGCACTTTCAAAAATATGACTTTTCTAAATTTAGTCATATACAGATAGTCCTTGACTTACAACATTTCCTTTGGTAACCATTTGAAGTTACAACAGCACTAAAAAAAAGTGACATGACAACTTTTCACACTTACAAACATTGCAGCATCCCCATGGTCACATGATCAAAATTCAGACACTTGGCAACTGACTCATACCTATGATGGTTGCAGTGTCCTGGGGCCTTGTGTGAACTTCTGACAAGCAAAGTTAATGGGGAAGTCAGATTCACTTAACAACATGTTACTAACTTAACAACTGTAGTTATTCACTTAACAACTGTGGCAAGAAAGGTCATAAAATAGGGCAAAATTCATTTAACAAATGTATCACTTAACAGAAATTTTGGGCTCAGTTGTGGTTGTAAATTGAGAACTGCCTGGAATTTCAATTTATATGAAATCAATGTTTCATATGTTCATATTCAAAATGTGTCATGCCCCTGGTGGAGACTGACTCTGAGGGAGAGGCGGAACAGCCAACAGGAACTGGAAGTGTGGCTCTGAAGGTTGTGGAGAAGGCTGGAGAAGGGCAGAGGCCCTCTGGACAGTCAGAGGAGGACCAAGGCCCATCCCTTCTCCATCCTAGGGCACACAGGGAGGAGAGGATAAGGGAGAGGCATGGTCTACTGGGAGGAGAGGGCCTTGATTCTCTTCATGGGCTGAAGCTGTGACAACTGGATAAGAGGACAGATATGCATATGGTTGTGTGCTGGAAACAAAGCGTGGAAATATCTCTAATTTATTGTTCCTCTCTGAGTTTGGCTTCCTTCCCAGTGTGTGTTCTGATATCTGTGGATGTCTTCCAGCCCTTATCTTTCTTGGTTTGTGCTGTTTTTTACTCTTTATAATTTAAACGGCATTTCCTCCTTCTTGTAACTGCTTGTGTGAGAGTTTTTTGTCTCCAGTCAAGGATATTTGGAGGTTTTGCTTTTTTGAAAATAAACTTGGTGAATAATGTAACATACAAATCAAATAAAGAAAGGAACAAGAAAACAAAAAAATTCCTTGGTTCATATAATCCAGTGTTCTGCATATTTTATATTTTCAGATATAAAATAAAGCCTATCTAACTCAATAGAGGGTTCTATATAGATAGATTTGTATCTAAATATAGAATTGAACTAAATATATTACTTATATTGTACACTAAAATTCATTTATATTTACAGAAAAAGCTGGGATTAATACACAAGGATTACACAAAATCTACATTTTAAATATAATTTCCATGATACACATTCACTAAGAATGTCTTCATATAACAGTATTCATTTATCCAATTCATTGGTCTCATAGAAGAAAAGTAAGGAAATTAAGATTACATGTATGTTTTTATTTACTTTTTCATTTAAGTCATTTTTACTGATATTGCATTATTTCATAAGAATTCAAATTGCAAACACAATTCAGAGGGAAAATATTTATGTGACAATAATGTATCCTTTATACTTCTAACAAATAAAAAATAACTTTTCTTTGCAATAGCAAAGCAATACTACCTTCAAATTTGTACTGTTTTTTCTTTCAACAAAAATCGTATTGGATTATTTTGATACAAGTTTCCCTGTGCAATATATAAATCAGATGCCCAAAATATATAATGATTATGTATGCCTTAAAAATAACTTACTTCTGATACATAAACACACACTAATTAATCAGCTGTAAATTCAATCAAGGACCTGAACGCTTTTTCAAAAATTGCCCAAAGGCATGAAAAAATTATCTCAGTGGTGATATTCACCCTGTTCACACCAATTTGGTCGAACTGGTAGCTAACTTTTGTGCAGTTTGGCAAACCGGCTGATCCCATCACTGGCTGGCCCCACCAATCCTCCCTCTCCTCCCAGCCACTCCTCACCTGTTCTGAGAAGGTAAAGCCCATGGCAGGGGAGGGAGACCCGCTCCAGGCTCACCACATTCAGCCAAAGGGCCATCTCCGGGGGCACATAGCAAGAGTCAACCACCTTTGGGTCCTCTCTGTTTCTGTGGGGCCTCTGGGCGGGAGGCCCAAGAGAAAGTGCCTGGTCTGAGCACACATCCATCCACGACAGAGCCTGTAAGCATTGGACTTTTTCCCTTCAATCAAAAAGAATGAACTTCTGAAGACCAGGTGTTTCAAAATGAATCCTTTATTGGAATGGATTTTATCTCAACACTAGGCAAAGTAGAGTCTAAAATATCCCCATGCATACAGTCATAGATAAAGGAAGTTAAAATCCCTCCCCTTATTCAGATGTGGATTTAGTCAAACAAAGAACCAACATGTTAATTCCCCCCTCCCCTTCTCTGGGAACATATTTTAGCAGAGTTCCCAGGAGTGTCTTTCAGAGCTGGATTTTTTATGGTTCCTTCTCATCTCATTATCTCCTCAAGAGGTGACAAGTTTCTGGACATCTGGCTCCACTCCTTCAGCTGTCTCTCATATGCAAGTTATACAGAATCAATATAGGAGTTAATATATTCAGATTATATCAAAAAGGATTACTTGTACCAACTTCCCCCCCCCCTTCTTCTTCCATTGAAGAATAGCAGATACACGGATCTAGAGCCCTTTCCACAGAGCCCTTCCCAGGGAGCGAGGTCTTGAATGACCTGATCTGTCCTGAAGGCTTCAAGGGGCTCCAGAGGTTCCATGCTCCTCTGCCAGCATGAGCACCCTGCCCTTGAGATCCCAATAGGACCAGTGCCTGGTGGCAGTGCTCCTGGTGGGCGGGTGGATGGTTGGATGTCCCCTGAGGCTGGCCTGTCCCAGAAGAGGCATCACAGGCTGGATGTGGGATCCAAGGCAGAGAGGAGGGTGAGCGGACAACAGTTGCCTGGAGGTCCTGTGGAAGATGAGAGCTGGGACCAAAAGGCAGCTGAGTCTCACCATGCCCCCCCGAGGCAGCCCTTCAGTCAAGTGCTGCAGTCTTGGAGTGGGTCTCTCTCCCCCGCCATCAGTGTTAACTTTGTATGCAGCCAGTGAGCACAGCAGTGCGAGCACTGTGGGCTGGAAGGTGAGCTTGGCATCTGGGTGTCCTTTCTTCCCAGGTCAAAGTTCCCTACTGCTTGGAGCCATCAAGGTAATGGGCTCCTCCCCAGGGGAGCAGGTGGGCTTGGATGAGGCTGTCTAGCTCTGCTCTCTCTTTCTGGCCTGTGATGTGAATGGTTCCAGCCAGATCACGTGAAATGACTTCAGCTTGCTTTGTGCCAAGCTGTGGATCTGGCCAGCAGAGGTCGAAGCTATTTTTCAGTGCCTAGACACTGACTGCAATGGCTCCATCACTGTATATGAGTTCATTCAGGAATTTCACAGCGGCATTCAGTTGCAGAGGCAGCAGAGCAACTGAGAGGAGCTCCCCCAGGGAAGAAAATCATGCATTCTCTAGCCTCCCCCCCTCTCTCCCTCTTTCCCCCACTTTCTCTCCTCCCATTTCTTATATTTAGGAACTGCCCATCTCCCACATAGAGTGACTCTGAGCAGTGTACAAATAGTATCATATATATTTTGCTCAATCATCAAGACTCATGCTGTATTTCTAACCATTGCTTCTAATTCTTTTAATTTAAATTAGGGCTAAATAATGGCATAAACCTGACCTTACTGGGGCTTTAACACAGCTGATTGGAGGTCACAAGACTTCCATGAATTATAATTTTAAGGATCTCAGATGTGTCGGATTGCACATTTTAGCCATCATTCTCAGCATGGCTCTACTGATTAAAATAGATGAATTCCTACATTTTGCATGCACAGTCACAATATTAAGACTTTACTTTTTAAACAATACTAAAAGTTTATACAATAAAGTTTGTTTGTTTATTTATTTATTTATTTATTTATTTATTTATACAATAAAGTTTATACAAACACTTTTAAAATGTATAATAGAATAACAAAGTTGGAAGGGACCATGGAGATCTTCTAGTCCAAGCCCCTGCTTAGGCAGGAAACCCTGCACCACTTCAGACAAATAGTTTTCCAATCTCTTCTTAAAAACTTCCAGTGTTGGAGCATTCACAACTTCTGGATGCAAGTTGTTCCACTGTTTAATAGTTCTAACTGTCAGGAAATTTCTCCTTTGTCCTAAGTTGCTTCTCTCCTTGATTTGTTTCCAACCTTTGCTTCTTGTCCTACCCTCAGGTGCTTTGGAGAATCGCTTGACTCCCTCTTCTTTGTGGCAGCCCCTGAGATATCAGAACACTGTTATCAAGGCCTCCCTAGTTCCATTCATTGGCTCCTCCTCTTCCTGGGCCTCCTGCTTTTTTCTTATCTTTGTGTCTCAATTTCCAGCTCTAAGTCCATGCTTCGCATTTTATTCAAAATATCCTCACATCCTCTTGTCCAAGCATCTTTTATTTCCTGAACATCTAACAAAATTTCTTAGAAAATTCCACTCATTTTTATTTTGTCCAAACTAAGTCCACTTTTCAGAGTAAAAAAATCTGATATCCAATGTCCAGGAATCTTTGTGTCCCAAAGTTAATGAAATCTATTCTTTAAATAGTCCATTCTGATTCAACTTTGTACATTCTGAAGCTACTTACTATGCTATAAAATAGAAAAGAATAATAAATTCATGATATAATTAAAACAATAATCCATAGCAAATTAAGCTGTATTATTAAATCCAATTTTCCAACATTATTTCAAATATAAATACAATACAATCTTGTGTACTTTTCTTTTTAAATCATATTTTACCCAGTATCACTAAATAGATATTGTTTCTTTACATCTTGTTTTAAACCTTTGTAACTTCTCTTCCCTTTGTCCCTTCTTTTCTTCTCCAATCCTGTCTTTTTATCCCCTTGTCTCTTCATCTCCACCTTCTTAATGTCCACCTTCTTCTGTATTTCTCTTTTCTGTTGCTTTCTGACATTGTATCGATTTTCACCTTATTTTTCCCTTTTTTGGTTGTTTTTTTAAGTCTAAAATTCTCCATTCTCTTTCCCTTTTCTTTCCTGGCTAAAATTGTTTGTTCATTAAAGATGGCTTCTTCTTCATCCCAATCTTCTTGTTCTTATAGTTTCTGGTAGGTATAAATCGCCATTTCTAAAAAATGGAAAACAGATCCAGAAGAGCTCTTCCCTTCTTGATCCTCTTCTTTTAGCTTTTTAAATTCAAATTTCAGTTCATCAACAAGTAGTGCCATTGTAAAAAGTTTTTTTAAACAACCCAAATATTTTTAGTCTTTCAAATAATAATTTCCAAAAGTCCCAAAGTCACCAAGCAATCCAAATACACACAGTCTGTTTCATTTAACACTTTCTTCTTTTTATATTTTCTCTTCCTGGGGTTATAGTTCAGTTATAAAGCTCCAGTTAAAATATATCTTTTAGAAGTTTTGTTACAGTTTCGCTCTAATCTTATAAATTCCAAGCAGCCTCCTCCAAGAAAATCTTAATATTAATTCTTTTCCTCTCCCTTCCTACTTATAGCAAAAAAAGTTTTTTCAATGCTCAGAAATCTTTATTGTCCCCTTAGCTTCAATTTTCAATTTAATTACCTGCTGATGCCAAAACGGGTTTTTCTGATTTCTCCATTCATTTGCTATCACCGTAATGAAGGAGAGTGAGAAAAAACTAACTTTCCCTTTTTACTTTCTTTCGCCGCTTCTTCCGTCTTCATAGGGAACGATGTATCTTTAATAAAACTTACATTCCAGGGTATTTAAATATTACTTGTCATCCCGGTTAGCCAAAAACCTTCACTTTCTCAGCTTCCTCCTGCACATTCTTATCCGAATGAAAGCTTCTTTGTGGCGGCCATTACTGACCGCCACTCCACCACTTTTGGAAAAGGGAGTTAAGCCAGCTGAAGTGGGGGATTGCAATTCCCCCGGACCCCTGATGAGTCTCCCCTATCTTCAGTTACCTCTATGGGGTAACTATAGCCCCCAAATCTAGCTGGATCCAGCGGCGAGCGTAACAGGAACCATACATGATCATGGATTCCTGTTGCCACCGAAGCCTTACAAACCGGAAGTCCCTCTACAAGTTAAGTCTTATATTGTAGCTTTCAGGGGTCTTTTAATAGTAAAATTTGAAAACTTTGGGGATCTGTTGTTCCTTCCTTTGACAACAGGTGGTGTTCTTAAATCCGTTTTTGCTTTGTCTTGTCTTGTCAAACTTCACTGATCAACTCAAATATTCCAAGAATAAGTACTATATTCTTTTTATATAGAATTCAGCACTTTTAAAAATGCCTATCCAATGCCAGTCCAATCTTAAAATCCAATTTTCTGTATTCTTTACAAAATTATTTGCTTCCTTTACTTCCTTTCTTTCATTTTTAATGTTTTATCACTTTACTCCAATAATTAGACCACTACCATTTTAAATATAGTTATAAGTCTACTTCTCTGAATATTCTTCTCAGGGTGGCATTCAAAGCAAACAGGATAGTTCTCACCCAGTTCCAGACACTGTCACCAGCTCCACTCCTGCACTCTCCTTAATTGTGAAGCTGTCTCCGGCTGTATGGTGGCCATTTTGGCTGCCTCTTCTCCACAACATGGCATATAGAGCAATAGACTTGTGACTCTAGAAGGGAGTTGCGTTCTCCCCTGGAACCTCACTAGACACTCTTCTTAGCTTCACCACCCCTCCAGGGTGGTTTTGGCTTTCTCCAGAGCCACAAACACAAAGAAGCAAGCACAGAGAATAAAGATCACCGTTCCCTTGTGACTGGTGTCATCACGACATCACTTTCATTTGCCCATGTGATCTTGATTCTATCGCTCTGTTTATGTAGCCTAGTTTAAATCTTTTGCTTGAACTTTATGCTTGCCAATTTGGAAAGGGATTAAGAATTACTGGAACTCTCAGCAGCACTATTTAAGGATGCTGTAAATTATAGATAGTTATTATAGATAGTTATTCTTTTCAGTTATACTTTATAGAACTTATTGCAAAGATGTAGTTAAATAGGTGTACATGTGGGTACAGTATCCTCTTTTAGAAGAACTATAAAAGAGGTGGAATGAGGTTTGTGCAGGAAGAGTTTGTGTAAGCATCTGCTTTTTTTATCTTAGTACCATTGAGAGAATATTTATTCTCATACTCTGGGGTCTAGCCACTTTGGTTTAATAAGACAGCCAATGGCTTCCAAAAAAACAAAATCACCAGCTTGATCCACAAAAACACACCAAGACATAACAGAGACCTAGAAGATCATCAGACCTATGGAACAGCTGTCCTGCCCTACATAAGAGGTACTACAGATAAAATCAGTAAGATACTACACAGGCATCACATCAAGACTGCCTTCAAAACAGACAAAAATATAGCAGCCATCCTTAGAAACCCCAAAGACAAAATTGACCTGGAAAACCAAGGCATATACGAAGTTCCCTGTACATCATGCACGGCCACATACATTGGACAGACCAATAGAAGAATAAGTACCCGCCTAGATGAACACAAAAATGCAGTAAAAAAGCTGGAACACACCTCCTCACTAGTCCAACACATGAAAACCACAGGTCACAACATCAACTTCAATGGCACTAAAACCCTAGCCACTATAGAAAACCCCAGCCACAGAATCATCAGAGAAGCCATAGAGATTGAAAAAAGACCTGAAAGCATGAATAGAAGAGATGATTCCAGCAGACTGTCAATCATTTGGAAGCCTGCACTCTCAAATAGAAAGATCTCCACACCACAAAACAGACAAACACCTGAGCACAAACAGACTCCCTCTGATGCCTCCAATTCAAACACCCCCCCACCAGACACCCAGGTGAAACCTAGCTTGCTGATGAATAACAGCCGTCCTTTCACACGAAGCCAAGCTGCACTGAAAGCCTCCAACACAGGAACAGAATGTTGCCAGCCAATCAAAGCCACAAAACAGAGAGAAGAAACCAGAAACATCAATCAATCAATCAAATTCCAAGTCCAGTGAACACAGACCCAGACTCCTAGCCAATCAGAATAGACCAGCCTCGAATTTGAAACCAGAAGCTGTGAGACCCACATCCATACAGAAGCCTGAAGATGGCAGATGAGATTCTGCTGAAACGTTGCTACAACTTTAACAGAA
>BLBF01000037.1:15951311-15989793 GCA_015471245.1 Laticauda colubrina
TAGTATTTCACCTAAAACAGTTAGGGTGAACAATGTTATCCCTAACAAAAATGTTAAAGTATAAAGATAAAGAAATTGTGGCATTGAAGCAAGTACTGAGAAGAGTGAGAGAGATGGGAAGAGAATACCTATTTCTGACTAAAGAGTTACTTAAGAGAGGAGTAAACTACAGATGGTTGACACCAGAAGGTCTCATGTTCACCTGACAGGAACAAAAACACAGAATTGACACAATTGAAAAAGCTGACTATTCTATCTAGAATATTTTAGAGGAAAAGAGGAAGATACAAGAAAAGAAGAGTCACTAATTCAATTCCAAGAGGAGTGTATAACAGCAATTGAAAAAGAAGAAGGAGCTGTAGGTGGTGTACCCAGAGAGTAATGAGAACCAAGATCTACTGGAGCAACAAATCCTTCTTATAAAGTCTAAAATGTGTGAGAGAAAATTGATTACAATTAATATAAATGGATTCAATTTAGCTACTAAAAGAAGAAAAGTATTTCATAAATTAGAGAAATTAAAATTTGATATAATCTGCTTACAAGAAGTACATATTAAAAAACAACATGAACGCTTATTGAAACACCAAAAATTAGGGAAATTATTTACAGCACTGACACAATGTAAAAAGAAAGGAGTGGCTTTATATATAAGAGATACAATCCCTGAAGAACAAATCTATACAGATGATGATGGAAGAATCTTGATGGAGGAGATAATGGACAATAATATAAAAATACTTTTAATAGTAATCTATGCTCCAAATGACAACCAAGAAGAATTTTACAAGAAATTACATATGAAAATAATTGAACTGGACTATGTTAATATTTGTATAATGGGATATTTTAATGGAATAATTAATGATAAATTGGACTACAAAACACAGAAAACAACAAAGAAATTTAAAAAGACATTACCAAAATCCTTCCTTTGAATGATAAAGGAAATAAACTTAAAAGATGCATGGAGAGAGAGAAATGCGGGAAATAAACAATATACTTTTATTCAAATAGACATGCATCATGGTCTAGAATAGATATGATATGGATGTCAACAGAGTTGTTTTCCAACATACAAGAAATTGAAATAGAAACAAGTACTTGGGCAGATCATAACCCAACAACAGTTACATGGAAAGGACAAAAGAGGAGATCTAGATGGACTTTAAATAATACTTAAAGGAAGTATTAAAGGAAAAAGATTTTAAACAGAAAATTGAGAGAGAACTGGCTTTCATTTTTAAAGAAAATAAAAAAGAGGACACATCATTACAGAATCTCTGGGACATAATGAAGGCCTACACAAGAGGTTTGATAATAGAATATACAAGAAAAAGAAACAGAAAACAGAAAAAAAAACTTTTAAAACACTGGAAGAGAGACTGGAAAGAGACTGGAAAAAGGGCTACAGAAATTTCCACAAAAAAGACACTAAAATTAAAATGGACATAACTAAACATAAAATGGGACTATTAGAAAAAGAGGAATTAGCACAAAAAATTAAAAATGCTCAACAGAATTATTTTGAAGATGCAGACAAACCAGGCAGATGGTTAGCTTATAAACTGAGAAAGGAAAGTGAATCAAGAAGGATAAGTCAATTAATAGATGAACAAGGACATAACTGTTATGGAAATGTGAAGAAGAAAAAAATTATACAAGATTATTATGGAAAATTGTATCATCAAGAGAATGTTCAGGAAGAAAGAATAAAAGAATATCTACAGGAAGCAAAGTCACTCCAGATAACAAAGACATTGAAATAATGTTAGAAGGGAACATAACAATGATGGAACTAATAGAAGCTTTTAAAAAAACAAAATATGAGAAAAGCACCAGGTCCGGATGGATTATAAGACATTTCAGGAAACGCTGAATCTTCAATTACTAGAAGTTATGAATGCAGTTATGTCAAAGAAGAGAATACCCAAAACATGGTCAAAAGCATATATTACACTTGTGCTGAAGGAAGACTCAGACCCACAGTAAGTTAAAAATTATAGACCAATATCCCTACCAATATCCCTCAGACTATATAATTTTTGCTTCAATTTTTGGCAGAAAGACTGAAAAGATATTTAAATAACTTTATTCATTCTGATCAAAATGGATTTCTGCCAAAGAGACAAATTAAAGACAATATGAGAATAATTCTGGATACTTTGGAATATTGTGAGGCACATCCTGAAAAGCAAATGGTTTTGATGTTTTTAGATGCACAGAAAGTCTTTGACAATGTGAGTTGGCAATTTATGTTATTACAATTGAAACAAATGGGTTTTGGTAAAAAAATTATGCAAGCCATAGAAACGATATATTACAAGCAAATGCAAATGACCAGATGTCTTCATGGAATATAAATCTGTCCAGAAAACCTCAATACAACAGCAAAAAGATTGAGGTTATAAAACCAATGATCCAACTGACCCAACTAGCAGCCAAAGTGATCACCTGGGCACAAGAGAAAAAAAAATCATCCCTGATTGAAGACACAATGATGTCAATATTTAAGGAGGCACTACTTAAGGACGACAGGATCCAGGCTAACAAAAACACTTGTTTAATCAAAGATGGACTGGCCTGAGTAGAAAACAAACTTTATGTCCCTGAAAGCCAGAGAATGGACCTCATGAAATGCTGCCACGACTCCAAAATAGTAGGACACTTTGGGTTTGTAAAAACCCTGCACCTCACCAAAAGACAATGTTGGTGACCACCCTCAAAAAGGACATTGAAAACTATGTTGCAAGCTGTCACATCTGTGCTGCTGCAAAGAGAAAACAAGGAAAATCTCCTGGACTTTTACAGACAGTAGCAGACCTTTCTGCACCCTGGAAAGAGATTTCTATGGATGTTATAGTGGAGCTTCCTGAAAGTGCTGGAAATACTGTCATTTGGGTTGTAACTGATCTTTTTTCCAAACAGGTTTTTATTCCATGCCAAAAGATCCCAACTGCCAAGGCACTGGCAAAGATGTTTCTAATACACATTTATTGCCTTCATGGAGCTCCCCAACGGATTATCTCAGATAGGGGTGTTCAGTTCACATGCAAATTTTGGCAAGTGTTTTTAAACCTATTAGGCTCTACCATTGGGTTATTGTCATCAAATCACCTTCAGAGAAACAGAGGTTCTGAATATTCAAACAGTGTATTAGAACAATATTTAAGATGTTTTATTAATTACCAAAGGACAGTTGAACTGACCTTCTTCCTTTTGCAGAAGTAGCATACAATAACTCAGTCCATAGCAGCATGGGGTTCACCCCATTCCAGGTAGCCACGGGCCAAGAGTTCAATCCCATGCCAGAACTATCCAGCAAAGAACCTGAAATCTCCTCCCTTAAGGTGTGGATAAATAACTTGCAAGCCATGTGGCCAGTGGTAAGATTAGCGTTACAGGAAGCTAGAGCAGCTTTTTAAGTTCAAGTGGACAAAAAACGCTGCGATCCTAAACCTTTCAAGATTGAGGACTGTGTACATTTTGTCCACAAAATTCTTAAAATCATTACAACCCTCTAAGAAACTAGGGAGAAAATTCATTGGCCCATTCCCCATCTCCAGAATTATCAACCCTGTGACGGTAGAGCTTTGACTGCACAAAACAATTAGGCAGATTCATCCTTTATTTTACTGTATCTTGCTCAAACTGGAGATCATTTCAAACCTCAGTCCTCCCCTTCCCACACCTCCAACTCCCATCATGGTACATGGAGAACAACATTTTGAAATTAAAGATATCCTTGATTCGAGCACTCACCATGGATCCACACAATATTTAGTAGCTTAGAAACACCTTCCTTCCTCAGAAAATGAGTGGGTAGCCAAATGACATGTAAAAGCACCCACATTACTATGAAAGTTCCACCTAAAATACCCTGATAAACCATCCTAAATTGCAAATGTAACACATGATTTTTGTTTTTTCCAGGTAGATCTATCTGTTTTTTAAGGAGGGCAGGATGTCAGATCCATGTATCTGTCATTTCTTCAATGGAAGAAGAAAAGGGGGAAGACTAATAAAGATATCCTTCTTGATGTAACCTGAATATATTTAATCTTATATTGAATTTGTATAACCTACACATGATACAATGGAGAGATGAAACCCAGATGGCCAGAACCTATCACCTCTGAGAGAGACAGTCAAGAGATGAAGAGACCATAAAATTCCACAGTGAGATGTGTCCTGAGAAACTCTGAAAAAGTTTGTTATAAAAAGGGGGTGGGGGAGGAATTAACATTGGTTCTTTGTTTCACTAAGTACACATCAAGATAAGGGGAGGGGTTTTAAACTCCCTTATCTATCTCTGCATGCCTGAGAGACCTTAGACGCTGCTTTTAACCTCTTCATGAATTGTCTCATCTCAATAAAGAATTCCTTTTTGATACGTTTTCAGAAGTTCATTCTAGTTGATTGAATGGGAAAAGTTCTGTAGCCTGACAAATCCTTTCATTCCCCACCATTCAGTCAGAGCTGAAGAAGCTTCTTGCATGAGAAGTGAAATGTCTTCAAAGAAAACAAGAAAGTCTAGTTGCCACCTGAAAAAGCACCTTTTGGGAGAATCATACCTGGATAACTATCTCCATAGCTATCAAAGGGAAAAAATATAAAAAATACACCACTATGGTGTCAATACATAAATGATTGAGGGAAGACTAAGATGTCAATACATAAATGATTGAGGGAAGACACCTCCCGAGAAGAATGAAATATTTAGAGAAATATTTAAAAGGTAGAATATTATAATTCCCTAAAGGAGGAATGGAGAAGCATGCTCTTGGCGACAGAAAGAGACAGCCCTCACTTTTCTTAATAGTCCCCAGCCAGATGTGGGATTCTACTGGTTTGGACCAGTTCTATAGAACTGGTTGTTATGATTCTGGGCAGTTCGAAGAACTGGAAAATTGTGCCCCTGTCTGGCACGACACCTACCCTCCCAACCCTCCTCTTCCTGCCCAGTCAGTCCTTATTGCGCATGCACAACATTGCGTGCATGCCTGACATCGCTGACTGCATTCTCCCTTGTCCAGTCACTCCTTAAGGTATTTCTTTTTTTTCTTCCTCCTGATGATCAGCTGTTCCCATGATCAGCTGTGCCATGATTCCCCTCACTTACTTACTGCTTCCCTTAAGAGGCTTCTCTGAGGCCCAGGAAGGCAAAAAATGGAAGGGGGCTACAGCCACCCCAGGAGGCTTCCCTGCAGCCCAGGAGGCCCCAGAACAGAGCAAGGGATGGGTGGGTGCTGCACGCCCCCTACAGGCTACATTTCTTTTTCTTCCTGAGCCCCAGGGAAGGCTTCTGGGAGCAAAAACACCTCCTCCAGGAGGCTTCCCTAAGGCCCAGAAACGCCTCCTCCAGGGCCCCAAAAATGGGGGGGTGTTTCAAAAAAAGCCATGCCACCCAGTCACATTACTGCGTCCATCTAGCCATGCCCACCTAGCCACACCCACAGAACCGGTTGTTACAAAATTTGAATCCCACCCCTGCCCCCAGCAGATTTTTTTTTTTGCCCATTAAGAAAAACTGTGCCATCCTATATATGAAACAAAAGACCTTCAACTCCAGGGTGAAGAGATTAAGACATGACCCTTCAATACATAACTGGATTATTACCCACTAAAATACAGAGCTTACTAAATTACACAATCTCCTAAAGACATTGTATCACCTTTACAAACTTCAACCAAACTTCTCAACCTACAAAGCCAGTATATAGTCCCATGGGAGTTTGATAACAGCCAATGGAATACATGTTCTTGCACAGGAACAGGAAGCTCAAGTTTAAAGCCCAAGAGAAGGTATAATTCCCTCTCCCCACTCTCAACTCCATGTGGTCAGTTGCATCAGAATTAAGCCTGCTTGGTGGTTCTGCTTCATTAAAGCTTCTTTCCAATAACCGTCCATGTTTCCAGTGTCTTTCTTCCAGATTGGAACTGAACCAGAGGGATATTTTTTCCAACATGTTAAAACTGATAATTATACATAATAGGATTTCCAAGAGCATTCAAGAAATCAAGAAAAAGACACATCAGTGTTTTGTTTTATTTATTTTTGAACTTATAAAGTCACATTTGCATTCTGAGCCTTTCCAAAGGCAGGTTTTTGCGAACGTTTGAGAAGTGAGGATTGTGGCTTGTGCTCTTCTCTTCTCAGAAGTTTCCTGAAGATGGTTTCAAACACAAGTCCAAAAGTTTGAAAGTCTCTGGTCCCAGTGACTGACTAAGACATTAGTCTTAGTCCTCCAACATTATCCTGCAACATTATCCTGGGACAGGTTTATTTACCTTTATTCTTTCATATCTCTTTGTCACTCATTAGTGACTGCATGGATTATTGCAGAAAGGTATGATGGCCTTAGATTAAAGCTTTTGAGGAGTTCAACATCCAGAATTCTCCAGCCATTTTAAAGTTGCCTAATTACTTACTTACTTACTTACTTACTTACTTACTTACTTACTTACTTACTTACTTACTTACTTAGTCAAACAATTAGATAACAGGTATAAGTATAAACATGGTTATAAATGCATGAAATGGATACGAATAAGAAAAAAAAAGAAATAATAGGACAGGGACGGTAGGCACGTTTCGGTGCGCTTATGTACGCCCCCTACAGACCTCTTAGGAATTTGAGATTAAAGCCCGAGTTTCACCCGACTTCAGCCCCAAAAGACGCTTGCGATTGCAAATAAAATCCTAAGGAAGATTCAAACTAAGTTTCTTTGAAGCACTCAATGGTTAACAAGAACGTTGCGCGATGCATGACGGAAGTTGTAGGCACCGAAGGTTTGGGATTGCGCAAGCCAATCAGATCCTCCTTTTCTTTCTACGGGTAATGGCCGCTGCCAGGAAGGTAAATTATTCCATTTGCTCCAAGGCCACGAAAGGTTAATGCTTTAGGATTTGGTGGCCGGGATGTGCCAGATAACGCCTTTCTGATTCAAACGGTCAGTTCTTCATCGATAGCAACCTTGGGTCCGGTTGAGCCTCGTACTTTCCAAGGAAGTTAGCTGGGGTGGCTTAGTATCGCTACTGCACGTGGCTCGAAGCATTTGATCGGGACGTGCCATAATCTGCCTTTCATTAGCACTCTTGCAGATTTAATTCGTTTCGGGTGACAGAACAAGCCTAATTTGGAGTCCGTGTTCTCCTTCCCTTCTCCTTTCTTTAGTAGGGCGAGTGGATGGTTTCCAAGACCTCAAAGTTAGACAAAGAAAGAAAAACAACAACCCCAGCCCCCAGGTAAGAGGCTTTCTTTCAGTGGGTGTTTCTCGGGATTGCCATATTATCCAAGACTTTCGCTTTTCCAGAACGAAAAATAGCGACATCATCTGTGCCTACAAGTTTTACGCATCAATAAATTTGTCCAATCTTTAAGATATTACAGGCTTCTTGCTGATTTGTTTAATATTCCGGGCAAGACTTAGAAGTCTTTACATGTCTTCGTTGTTTGTTCCTGGAAATTCTGTTAATTTGGGAGGCAGAATGTGCCTTCCAGTCCTTGTTGATTCCTGTGGATAAGCCTCTGCAGTTCTGTTGGCAAGATTTTTTGGGAGTGGTTAGCCCTTGTGTCCTTCTTAGGGTTGACAAAAGTGACAGGCCCAAGGTGGGACTCGAATTTGATGTCTTGCATGTTCTGGTCTACAGCAAACAGCTCTTTTGCTCTTGTTGTAAAGGGAATACTTGGAAACTGGACACTTGTCTGGAATGGTATAAGATCTCCTGCTTTTGGGGGAGGTGGTAGGGGTGGATAGAAGACTTCCAGGGTCCGTTCCAATTCTTACATTCTTTAATGCTTTTTGCCCTTGCAAAGTGTCTGATGCCAACATAGTTGTCAACAACAAAAGTGTCATGCAATATTGTCTCATGCCAACATAGTTGTCAAGCTTTTTTTAATGTTGCCTTGGCAATAAAAATCCTGTCCTTTGCTAAAATGGGGAGGAGAGTAGGAGGCTTTCATGTTTTTGGTTTGCCATGTGGTTTTATATTACAGTATGATAAGACCATATAAGTTAACAGAGATAAATTTTAATCAAATGTATATGTTATACATTTGTATAACATGATACAATTATACATTAACATTATATTCATGGCCTGAATATAATTCATTAGAGCTGTACAGTGTGTACAATGCCCTGCTGACAAATGTCAGCACATAAGTGGCTTAAATAAAGCATTGCTTTTTATGTTTAAGTAAAAAGGCATGCTTATGATCTGAAGAATTATTTAATTCATGTGTTAATACAGGGCATTTGAGGGTCACTTGGCAATTTGCTTGTCCATTGCAGAATTTCTGGTTCTCAGCTGTGTAATTGGCTTGTGCTTTTTTTCAGATCTGAGTTCTAGAATCATTGATCTGTAGTAATTAAATGTAGACATGTATTCAAACATGCATGTTTGGTTCAATATTTATTGCAATGTTATTTGCTTCATTTTCAGACTGTCAGAATTTCTAGCCCTGGGGCAGAATAATTTTTTCCAGGTTTTTTAAAATTATTAAGTATAGGAATGGTCAAAGGTATTTCCAACATATCACATTTCTGAATAAAACATTTACTGCTATTACTATTAAGCTTTTCCGTGGGTCAACAAATCAAAGTGAATATGGTAGTATCCTGTTTCTCCAACAATACGGCCTCCCTCAATAGGAAGTCCCAGCATATTTTATAGGCATGAAATGAAATTAAGCCCCTCCCCCCAAATTAAGGCCTATATTAAAACATGCGAAATGGGGGGGAATAGTGGGGGGGCTTGCCGTTAGGAAGTACTTTTGTTGCACACCCGGATATGGTGCTGCCTGCGTTGACCCCAATACAAAGTGCCCCACCAACGCCGAGGTCAACATCCAAGCTGTCGCCGCCCGCCCGAAGATGCAAGGGGGAGGGAATTAAGTCACCGCTGAAAAGATGGCCTAGCCATTTTTTCGGGGCTCAAAAAAAAAAAAGACCCGGCCTTATTATATGAGAAACACAGTATTAGAGATGGGGGAGTACTAAGAAAAATCAGGCTGTAGGTTAGATCACGAAGTTTAATGCCATCTTGCAAAAGGTAAAGGGAAACAAACCACTGGTACATTGCCAAGAAAAATGTGTTGATAAATCTATTCAATCACTAAGCTGAGCTTTTGGCATTTTTATCCTTCCTTCCATCCTGTGTGCAAAAGGACATGATGGACTGTTAGATGAAGTTGAACACTCTTTTAATGGTAGAAGTGCTTAAGAGCTTGGGGAGGGGGTATTGCTGAGGATTATTGTTAAATTTTTATCCCACCTGTGAAATGGATTGAGCTGAGACAGTGATTGACTCAGTATCAATCAACTGGCTTCCTGTTTAAAGAAGGCTCAAAACTTTCAATCTCCTGACTTCTAAATCAGCATCAGTACATTAAGCTGGCTCTCAGTTTGGATGGAATATTAATATTTCTACAAAGCTGCATCCCAGAAGCCATAGACTTACATCCTAAAAAAATTCAATGACAGACATCTACAATAAATATTGTACAATATTCTCTCTATAAGACTTTTCACTTTGGACACTTTGTGGAATCCTTGATGCTCTCTGAGCTTGTTTGCAGACATTTTATTATCTGACCAGATAAATCATCAGTTTATGCATTTCTTAAATTCTTCTTATAATGTTTACAACTAAGTTTTTAACAGCACAAAATTTCTCATTTTGCAAAGGCTATTTTTAAATTTTAGTTGAACAAATGTATTTGCACTAATAACACATTCTGGTTTGGAAAAGGCTAGAGGGAGCATTTTACTTCTAATTACTTTCATGATTCAAATATGATGATTGCACTTTTGCTTTGTCAGTGGTGTTATCCATGTTTAAACTATAAAAATTTATATGTCCATTGAAAAATTATTTACTTCTTATTCTTAACCCTAAAATTTGAGGAAGGTGGATTCTGGTTATTTAAAAAAAACCCTAGTAGTGAAAGCAAATTGACAATGGAGTCAGTTAGTAGGCTTCCCTTCACTGGGTGTGTTCCAGCAGAGGCTGGATAGCCATCTGTTGCAGATACTAAGTTTGGACTCATGGTCAAAATTATCCCTTCCACATTCATTATATCATTCTTGTCCTGTGTTGTATGTAGGTAGGAAGGATAATTGGGAGAATATGTATAGGGAAGGCGCATTTATAGCATATTCTGATTCATTCTTCTGTATTAGCAAAAATTATTGTATCTTAATTCTGCTATAGCAAGAAGGTTTGGATATCAGAACTTGCTTATCATACTATACATATAATTTTTTATATTTGCCCTACTACAAATAGGAAAATTTGAATAGCTGTATCCAAATATGACTTTGGGTGCCCAAAACAAGAGGTCACAGGGAAGGGGGCCTTCTATTTACCACCTCTGCTGTGACTTAATAATTTCTCTTTATTTCTGATGACAGAATGGTTTTATGGTCAGAACTACACACCCGTCTTTGCAACAGTCCTAGCTGGAATGTACCTTTCAAAATGTGTGTTCCCAGAGCTAAATTTCCCAGATTGTGTCCCTGACTTTAAAAAGCAGCAAAGCACACATATGCTTCCAGAGTATCAGTAGGGTTGCCATGAATGAAAAAAAAATCTGCTAAAAAGATATTTTTTAAAAAGCTACAAATGAAGTTGAATATTGCTTATGGTTATGAAATACAGCATATTAAAATTGTAGGAAACCAGTTAGTATGGAGTAATACAGTGGAGAAGTAAGTGAGAACTTGCTATAAAGCAACAAACAGTTGGTTACAGGTCTCATTTCTCCCATTCTGTTTCTTGCACAATAAAATGTTTCTTTCATCTACACTCAACTCCTTTCCCAAACTCCTTTCCCTAGGCTGTTATGCTGATGTTACAGAAAGTGGGCTCTTATCTAGTAATGCCCATACCTTTGCTTTCATTTCTTTTTGTGTTTCAGTATATCTGATTGGTCATTTCTATGTATTTAATATTTCCTTCAGGGTCATCTGATCAGTAATGACTGGGAACATGGCCGCAACCAGGAATGCTTCACAGTTCTTTTTGGTATTTTTCTTGTTGCTTTTTTGCCTGCCTGTAGTGGAAGCTTTAGATACAGGTGATGCATTAGCTTTGTTGCTAGGTGTGGCTCTTAGTTGTGTTGGATTGTGTGCCTGCCTCGGTCTATATGCAAGAAGACAACATGGAGAGCAATGACTTAAGTCCAAAATGTCCAGCTGAAGTGCAACTGTCTCGATGGATGTTGTTGCAGTTAAGGAAGTGTTTCAAGATGTTCCCCAACTCATCAAGTTATTATTGCCATATACTGTTCAAGAAGAAAGAACATTCATAATGGGAAGCCTGTGGAGAAAGCTGCTTCAAATTCATAAGAATGTTTTGTATGTAATTAAGGTGTTGCCTTAAAAAAGAATGCTACTGGTTTTCAATTGCATAAGAAAAAGCATCAATAAAAGTTAATTATTAACTGAGGTGCAACAGAAAATATAGAGGGGTAAAAGAGAACATAGTTTGCATTCAAATGATAAACAGAAAATATACGATATAGGAAACATAACTATCCTCATAATTAAGTTAGATATGATTTTTTTCTTCAATGAAATATTTCTCTATTTCATTTGTTTCCAAATTAAGCCAAAATATTTTGTAGTAAGGTCAAGTTACTGTGTACCATCCAATGTTTTGTTGTTTTCATCTGGTTACAATTTATGTTACAGTTAATGTTGAAAAGTTAATTTCCATTGTCGCTGTAAAGCATTGCAGATATTTTAATATAGCAATATGTAATTCAGTACCATGTTTGGTTTATAATTACCATAATCCCTGACCATCAGCCATTTGATTTGTAAGAATTGTAATCTAAAATATGGTAGCAGAGTCATGGGTTGTTGAGAGGGAGAGATGACAAATTTTCCTACTTGTAGAAATGGCCACAGCCATTCTTGTCCATACAGGCTTGAATACATAGGAAGCCTGAGTTCTTTTTCTACTTTGCTTTCCATTCATTTCAGTAGAACTTGCAGAAATGTTCCTCATAGATTAACCATTTATGATTTCTCAATTGTTCTACAGAAAAATTTGCTGGGAACAATATTTAAATGACCAACCCTTTTCTATATAGTATATATTCACTTGTTTGCACATTTTTAATAAATTGTGAAACTTTAACTATTTTCAAAATATTGAATAAACTAAAGGATTAATGACAATTGAACAGTGATTTATTCTTGATCTTCCAGTGTAAATAAATAAACTCTAATAGGAGTTTAATAACTTCATGCTCTTTAACATGCTCTTTGCTGCTATGGTTTAATTCACCCATGATTAAAGAGAAGATATTGAAAATATGCCTAAATTTAACCAGCACTGTTGAAGCTCATATTAAAACAATTGTATTATAATTCAAGTTTGGTGGTAAGAGAAATGTAGATTTTTTTTCATTAACATGCACGTGCAGACCCATTATAAGAGTGTTACCACAAATGGTTTAAAATATTGTAATATCTGGTATAAATATTATATATGATATACAAAAGATATAGCAGAAATATACTATTTTAATGTACTTTAAATGCAATTTCCATATGACCCATGCACAGTCTATATATTTATCCTGTGTTGGATTGTGCTACAGATATTTGCCTTCTTAAATTACAAAATATTTTAAAACCTTCTAAAAATGTTTGATATTATTTAGGTAAATAGCTGCAAGTAGTATCTCTCTCACAAGGGACTGAATTGCACCATGAGAATCTTAAAATTAGAAGGGGTTGGGATATTTCAGTGTGAAATATTGGTCTCCAGCCAACTTGAAGCAGATCCAAAGGTACATTTAGGACATTAAGATTACAGGCTGCTGGCTACTAAAGCTAATTTTAAAGTATTTTTTGGCAACCAGAAAGAAACCAAGACAAGAAAGGTTACAGCCCCTTGCCATTGATTGGTAAGGTGCTGAGGCATGTGGATGGTAGTGAGATAAGAGGAGTGCCATGGAGAAATCACATTGGGAAGAAGTAGAGAATGAAGAGTTTGGGTTAATTCAGTGAGATGAGTAAAAGATTCAAGGATATGATTGAAAACTATAAAAAAAAAAAAAAAACCAACAGGATGGTTGGAATTCTATATATGAAATTTGGGAGAGCATAATATGTGATTGTGTTTGAAGGGGAAGGGGAAATCAGACAAGGGTGATTCTAAAGAAAATTTTAAATATTGTAATTATGTTCTTTGAAGTAGAAGACAGAAATACTGAATCAGTTGACTGGGTTTAAAGGAGAACAATTTGCATGTTTGTACTGTATAAGATTATAAAAAAGATTTCAGCAAGTCATCTGTGGTGCTTTGAAATTCCAAATACGCACACAGGGTTGCAATTTCTAATTTTACAATATTGTTAGCCAGATTATGAGTGTCTATGGATTTTGATAAGAATATGGAAATTATTATACAGCAAAAGCACACATCTGAGGACTAACAGTAACATTCATAACAATAAGAAAAAGAAAACATCAAAATATATTACAAGACGAGCTCAAAAGACAAGAGTTAGACCTACAGAAAGACCCACAAAAAACATAATAAAAGAGAAAAGAGACTTAATAAAACACAGATTGAATTTTATAGTGCAAGAGGAAATGGCACAAAAAGTCAAAATGGCAAAACAAAACTTATTTGTGCAAATAGGCCAGATAGATGGCTAGCATATAAGTTAAAAAAGGAAAAAGAAGAAAATGATACACCCGCTACAGGATGAATAGGGAACTCTTTATATAACAATGCATTATTAAGAGCCAAACTACCCAAAACCTGGACAGAAGCATACATTATACTAATACCAAAAGAAGACAGATCACCAACAGATAAAAAATTATAGACCAATTATCACTATTAAACATTGATTACAAAATATTTGCCTCCATAATCTCAGAAAGACAAAAAATGATTCTTAAATGATTCGTACACCCCGACTAGAACGGTTTCCTACCCAAAAGACAACTAAAACAACATGAGGATTATGAATGTATTGGAATACTATGAAGCCCACTCCAAAAAGCAACTACCATTGATTTTTTTAGATGCACAAAAAGCCTTCGACAACATGAATTGGTTGTTTATATTACAACTGAAAAACATGAATTTTGGAGAAAACTTTGTAAAGATGATTCAAACAATATATTCCAACCAAATGGCGAATGTGACAATAAATGGAGAAACAACAGGAAAATTAACATAAAGGTGTAAGACAAAGATGTCCACTATCGCCTCTGCTATTCATATTAACCCTAGAAGTCAGGCCAGACAAGACCAGGAAATAAAAGGTCTCAAGATAAAAAAAGAAAAATATAAAGTGCAAGCATTTGCCAATGATTTAGTATTTATTTTGAAGAACCACTCGAAACAGGACCCAAATTCGTAAAAACAATAGAGTTCAGTGCAGTAGCAGGACTTAAAATAAACAAAGACCAAGATATTGACAAAGAACCTTACAAATAAACAGAAAAACAAACTGATTGAAAAGATGGGCATGCAAATAACTAAAAAAGTCAAATATTTGAGAATTTGTCTAACAGCAAAATGTATATCTATCAAAGAAGATTAAATGCAGCAAATAAAGATGGATTTGGACAAATGGAAAAATTTACAACTCTTGCTGAATGGAAGAATAGCCACAATTAAAATGAATATTTTACCGAAAATTCTATTTTTATTCCAAGTAATTCTGATAAAACAAGGAAAAAAATTTTTTAAGAGTTAAATAGAATGACAACAAAATTTATCTGGCAAGGAAAGAAACTAAGAATCAAATAAAAAATGCTACAGGACACGAAAAATAAGGGAGGATTTAGGTTACCAGGCTGGAAGCTATATCATCAAGCCTCACTGCTTACATAGCAAAATAGCCTTTGCAAAATGAGAAAATCTAAAGAATAAAATGTTGGTAATAGAGGGACATGACTTACAATTGGGGTGGCTGTTGAGGTAATTCCCGGTTAGGAGAATGAGCACATATAGGGAGACGTATTTGAGAGTAGTGTTGAATAATACACACACACAACACAGATACATTGTATAGGAAATGTAGGTTTTTACTTCCAGAAACAGTTTAAGCAAAGTCCAAACAAGCAATCCAAAGTCATTCACAAGTAAATCAGTCAGTTTTCAATCCAGGGATAATCCAATAACAAAGTCCAGTGTCAAAAACAGTTCAGTATCAAGATTTACATCAAATCCAGGAATAGCAGTCAATTAAGAGGAACAGCAATATTCTCCAACAGAAGGAAAAAAAGAGACTCACTGAGACTTCTTCTGAGACTTAAGACTAAGACAACCCAGATTTCTGGCTCCATCTTATGGCCATTTGAGAAACCACACCCAATTACAGTTTTGCATTTTCTTAAAGATACAGTATTAAAATGTCTGTCCTGGTTTATATATTTCCAACCCAAATAGCTGTTAGGTGACTTATATTCTTAACATTCTCCCCTTTGGGGTAGGACAGTATATACAACCTTACATTCTAATTCCATAATCCTCACAGCTAGCCTTATGCTTTATAGAACCTTGGGCCTTTGTAAAATGATCTGCCGTATTGTTTTCTGACATACAGTATTCCACCTTAATCATCTTACTTTGCATACATCGTCTCACATCTAAATATCTTAAATCTGTGTGTTTCGTTCTTGTCTTAACAGCAATATTTAAAGCCATCTGTATTGCTGATTGGTTATCTTCATAAACAACAATAGAATCCGTTATATTAATTCCCATATCAATTAATAATTGCGTATACAAAACTAAATCTGTACATAATAAAGATAAGCATGAGAATTCAGCCTCCACCGTTGACAAACTGAGATATTTCTGTCTAATAGGTCTCTATCCAATCAATGCCTTTGCCAATAATACTACAGTTATCTGTAGTAATGCCTGATGTAGATTTTCGTGTATTTATGTCTGTAGCAAAACTTGCATCAGCATATGCAGTTAAATTCAGTTCATCTTTAGGCTCCAAATACAATGCATAATGCATTGTTTTTTTCAGATATCACAGGTTTAGCAGCTTGCCAATGCCTTTCAGTTGGCTTAGCATTAAATCTCGATAATTGATAAACACTGTATGCAATATCTGGCCTTGATCAATTACTGAGACAAGATAAACTACCAATCAAGGACTGATAAATGTTCTTATCAAAAATAGAACTTTGAACATCACTATAGCTAAACTCCTGGCTCACTGGTGTTTTAGCCAGCTTACAAAGTTCCATTTTAAAACTTTTTAGTAATTGGTTAATTTTATCTGCTTGTGAGATCCTCCTCTAGTTCTATCTATCTTTAAACCAAGATATTGTTTGATTTCTCCTAATTGTTTTATCTTAAATTTCTTCTCTAACAGTGAGATTATTTTAGTAGCTTCTTGTTCAGTTTTGGTGATTAATGCTGTCATCAGTAAATAATAGCAATAATGAAACTACATCATTACTTTCCTTTTTAAACAAAAATGGATCAGCCATGCCAGCTACAAAACCTATTTTAGTTAATTCTTTAACTATACATTGGTTCCACTCATATCCTGATTGCTTCAAGCCGTAAAGACTCTTTTTTCAATCTCCAGCAATCAGTTGTATTTTCATTTTTGAGACCTAAAGGTTTCTTTAAATATATAGTGTGTTGCAATGGTGCATGCAGATATGACGTCTCTACATCCAACTGATTTATAATGTATTTCTCCTTAGCTGCCCACACCAATGCTGCTCTTAATGTAGCAGCATTAAGACTAGGTGCAAACACCTCATCATAGTCATTTGCAGTCTGATTGAACCCTTGTGCTACTAATCTGGCTTTATGGGTAACATTCCCATCTGCACTAGTCTCACGTTTATAAATCCATTTACACCCTATGGCATGTTTACCTGGTGATAAATTAACATTTTCCTATACCTCCAGTCTTTTTAAAGATTCCAGTTCCTTATCCTTTGCTTTCTGCCTAGCAGCCTGATAAAGGATAAAGCAGGATAAAGTTTTAGTTCACCATAATTACTTGGAACTGTATTCACTTGGCATACAACACCAGCCTGATATCTATCAGGTGGTCGTGTTACTCGGGTTGAACATCTTGGTAATAGAGGGCTAACTGGTGGACTCACCTGTGCCATCTGCTCCTGTTCTTCTACCTCTTTCTGTGCCTGTTCTACTTCTTCCTGTTCTTCCTCTTTAATAGCTATTGGTGGTTTACTTATTTTTTCTTTAGGGACAATTTGACAATATTATTTGTCAATGATAATATCTTTACTGGATTCCTGTTCGTTTATCCCACCCAACATGCTCTAGAAATTTTGCACTAGCACTACAATAAACATGAGCTGTGCCTTGATCCCAAAATCTAAATGATCTATGGTTGGCCTTGTAACCCACAAAAAATAACTTCTTTGTTCTATGTTGCCCTTTCAGTCTTACTTGTGAGGGAATATGCACCCATGCTGGAGCTCCGAATGTATGTAGGTAACTTAAATTTGGTTTTCTGCCAGTTGTTGTGTTAACTATATTGTTTAAAACATGATTACTACACATTATGGCTTCAACCCACGGTGTTTCAGGCAAACCTGAATCAGATAACATAGTGCGAGACATGGCTTGTAATGTTTGCCCTCTTCGTTCTACAAGCTTCCATTTTTCTGAAAATCGCTGTGCGGTGAATATATATTCGCAATGCTCGCCTCACATAAAGCCGATGCCATTGTAGTTCCAACCCTTAGGACAAAAATTAGGGAGTATCAGCGCTTGTTTTTCGCTAAGGTGTTTCAATTGCATGCCCCCTTGCTTATTTATGTGAGCTTTTGCTGTTACGTTGTCGGTCAAGATTAGTATGTGTTGATTGCGTACCTGTGGAAGGAAGCTGCGAAGAGCCAGATGCTCCAGTCAGTTTATGCTGCACGACTGTTCTATGGAGGACCAGCGGCCTTGGGCTGTGAGCGATTGAAAGTGAGCTCCCCTTCCGAACAGGCTGGCATCTGTGGTGATGGTAAGTCTGTGGGGCTCTTTGAAAAGGCAACCTTTGTTGATGACTGGTCTAGTCCACCAGTGGAGAGATATGAGGACCTTTGATGGTACCTTGACCTTGTATTTGGAGTTGCTTTGGCCGGAGCGCTGGTACGGAAGCAGGAACCACTGGAGGAATCTAGTGTGAAGTCGGGCCCAAGGAATGATAGATATACATGAGATCATCTTGCCGAACAATTTTGATAGTTCAACTCTTATGAACCCTGATCTCCTTAACCAATTGTAGTATGCTGTTTTGTCTATCTGGTGACAAGAAAACTTTGCCTTCCACCGTATCTATGACTGCCCCCAAGTGGATTAATCGAGTCAATGGTGTTAAATGACTCTTTTTCCAATTAATTGAAAACATGTGTTGTTATCGGGATTGTAATGTATTCTGAGTATCTCTGACTGCTTGATGATTGGAAGATGACAAAATTAAGATGTCATCAAGGTAACACTGGAGTCGTACAGGGATATCACAGAGATGAGCAGCTAGAGCTGCAAGAATCTTTGTGAAGGCCCTGGGACTAGCATCTGCCAAAAGGAATGGCAACATATTCAAAATGGTGACTATTATAACAGCATCACAAAAATTTATAGTCGGAAGGCAAATCGAAATATGTAAACACGCCCCCATCAGACCTATAGATGTACGGACATCATCCTTTCCGATGCCGAGTAGGATAGATTGCAGGGTGTGCATTTTAAACTTGCGATATACTAAGAAACGATTAAGACGTTTCAAATCTAAAATTGCTCTCCACACACACCCCTGAACTTTTGGGAACAACAAAAAAATGTGAATAGAAACCTCACCCTCATTGGTTGGTAGGTACTGATTGGATGGCTCGTATGTCCAGTAGATGTTGGATAGCTGTTTCCATAAGATTTCGTTTAACTGTAACCATAAGATAACGTTTAACTCTAGAAAGAGGGCACGACATGAAGAAGTCTGGGGGGGGATTGAAACTCCAGTGCAAGGCCAAATCTGATTGTGTCTCTGACCCAGGAATCAGATGTTGAGGAGTCCCATTGGTCTGTGAATAATTTAAGGAGTCTGCCAATGGGAGCTGGGTTCATGAAGTTATTTTGGACACCGGAAAGACCAGTTTCCTGCTCCTCGAAAGGATCCCTTGGATTGGCCATCCCTTTAAAATATATATATATATATTGGTTTTTAAAACAAACAAAAACAAACAAAACCTAAAAACATCAGGCCATCTTCCATATATGTACATACAGTGTGCTGGTTGGTTTTACAAATTTTCTTTGTGCTTCCATTTCGTAATCTACAATTACAATTACATTGTATATGATCTTGTATTTTCAATTAAGTACATTAATATCATTATTAATCAATCATTTGACTATACTTTTATTCATTCATGCTTTAGGAAATAATCATATTTTACTTAATTTGTTTTGTGACAGTGCATATTATCATCTCAAATCTATCCTAAAATCATTCTGTAGATATAATTAAAAAAATTACATCTTTATATATTTAGTATTTTCTAAAAGTCTACACATTTTGTCACTATATTTTATTGTCTAACCATTGATAGAATAGATCCCAAATTTCATAAAATTGTTTATCATCTTGTTCTCCAATTTCAAATGTCAATCTACTCATTTCAACAAATTCCAATATTTTCTTAATGATTTCCTCCTGTGATGGTATTTTCTCTTTTTTCCAGTTTTTAGCAAATACAATCCTAGCCGCTGTTAATACGTTTACAATCAGGTATTTCAAGTCTTTACAATATATTTCAGGTAAAATTCCCAATAAAAATATCTCTGGTTTCAAATCTATATGTTTTTTCGTCATTTTTTCCAACCACGTGTGGATTTTAGTCCAGTATTTTTTAGCATCCGCACAAATCCACCACATATGGTAATATGAGCCAGGTGTCTGATGACATTTCCAATATTTTCAGATTTATTCTTGAACATTCTTGCTATTCTTGTCGGGAGAAAATGCCACCTATAGATTGGCCATCCCTTCTGTTCCTATCTCCGAAGTCGGACCTCTCTGGCTGCTGCCCTGGTCTGAATGGTGGGGGTATCTAGGTGAGAAAGGTCCCTGATAAAAGGGCTAAAAGGATCCCCTCTGAAAGGACTGTAGGTTTCTAGAATCTGACTTCCGAAAAAGGGAAGGTAGAATTTTCTTTTTGTTTCAGGTTTCGATGAGCAATGGATCAAGGGCAGGACCAAACAATCTGTCTCCCATAATAGGAGATGAGGCCAGCTTGCATTTGTGCTTAATGTTCGCTTGCCAATGTTTTAACCACAGAAAGCGTCACACTGTGACATGTGAAATAATGGCTCTGGCTGAAAATTTAACCACATGATAGGTTGCATCAGCAGAGAATTCAGCGGCTGCTATAAGTTTTGCAATGTCTTCATACACTCTAATGTTGGAATTTGGGACATGCTCCCGTAAGAGACAGAGCCATCTGAGAGAGGAATGTGTAAAGAAGGAAGCAGCTGTGGCCGCTCTGATGGCCTATGTATCAGACTGATGGGCCCTGAGTAGGGCCAGCTCGGCCTGTTTTTCCTCTGGCTTTAATGCCTCCAGTGCTTCACTGGGAATGGAGGATGAGGACGCTAGTCCCACTATAGGTTCATCTATCACAGGAGTATTCAACAATTTTGAGAAACCAGGGGCCAAATTAAAATATTTCCTGTCATATCCTGTGGGGGCAGGGTACACTGCTGCAGACACCCACAGTTTCTGTACCAGGTCCAAAAACATGTGAGGAACTAGAATCACATCTGCCTTGACTACTGGTTGGTGGAAGATTAGATCTTCTGGTCCCTCTTCTGAAGGAGTTTGGAGTGGTTGAGGGGGCCAACCTGTCCAGGCGTGCAGTGTTTTTGGCCTTATACAAGAGTGATTTGAACAGTTGTGGGCAGAATAAGCCTGTAAATACAGGTTGATCAGGAACAAGGCCCTCATCCTCAGACATCCCCCTTTCTAAGGAGTCCGCTTCCGACAGGGCCAGGTCACTGTCATGTATAGATCCTGATTCAATCTGTTCCATTTGATCAATTTGATCCACCTCCTCCGCCTCCTCCTCCTGCGGCCCTTGGAGAGGTGCTTCCCCCTGCAACTGTACCTGGGTATAGTGTTGCTCCGACCTGGCCAACGACCTTAGCAAATGAGAATAATAATCAGCGGTTACTGGAGGTTCCCAGATTAGAACAGCGTGTTGAAGACCTGTTGCAATTCCCTGGCATATTGCCAGCTCCATTCACGCCTTTATCCTCTCTGGAACTTCCTCTGGAAGAATGTCATCCTGACAAAGCCCAACAGCCATTGGAGTAAATGTAGCTTTAGGAGCCCTTTGCATGGTCGGTGTTCCAGGTAACTGGGCCTGTCAACTCTGGGGAGCCAAGCTGCACCTGGATGAGAGGGAGAGATCTAGGTGAGGAAGAGGGTGGGAAGAAGTAGACGGTCCTGTACTGTGGCGGAAAGTCCTGTGAGGCCTTGTGCACCTCCCATGTGCCCTTATCTATCTGTTTTTCTAATGCTTTATGACGCCTGTTGGCATCCTTTTCTGAAGCTTTAGAATTCCCTTTAGTCTGCTTAGGTTTGTGCTGAGATTTAGCTTTGACCTTTGAAGTTGAGGTCTGAGAGCTACTACCGCCTGCCATTTCAATTGAAAGAATTATAGTATGCTCATTATTCAATGCAATACTGTGGAGGCGATTGGCACACCCAGGGGACTGATCTACGAACAGACTGGTTGCCCTGATAATGTTTTATTCCCTCCCTTTTTAAAAAATATCTATATAATTGAGTTGTATCTCAGTAATATTTTATATATATTAAAATATTATACCAAACATTTATTATTATTATTATTGTTGTTATTATTATTATTATTGTATGATAATCACTCATATATAGCTATAAATATATGGATATAAAATAAATACAAACAGCTAAAATTATTGAAAATCTAAACAGCCAAATTGAGAACATCTAAAGGCCCAAGTTAATGAAGGTAGAGGCCTTCAACAGCTTCCCTGCACAGGTGGACACAGGCCTAGGTGCTCGCTGTTGTGCCGCTGGGTTGATTGGGCTGTGAGGGTTAAGTCAACAATTTAAATGTACAGATAGCCTCAAATACAGTAAAAAGATGAGGGTGTAATAATCGCAAGGGTTCCTAAAGAGAAATCTCTGCTCGGGAAAGAAAGTACCTCACACAGCACAAAATGAAATAGCACAGCCATGTGATCTTTGTAAAAAAACAATGGCCTCTGGCTGTTAACCTTTTGGCGTGCTCCCCAGCAGCAAACTCCCACTGTGTGGAGGAGTAGCCTCCGACGGCTTCTCCTATATGGCTAAACAACGAGAAAAGGTGGAACCGTTTAAATCTTCTATCCCCAGACAACGTTTAGAGCAGGGAAGGAGAATGATACGACTCTGTTGTGAGCAAAATGCTCACACCGCTGTTGCAGATGTTATAAACTCTGCGGCTATCGCAATTGCAGGACGAGAAAGAGCGAAGTTATTAACAGCCACAATAGGAGCAATTTCAATACAACTAGTCTTTGACTTACACTGAAGTTACAACAGGCCTCCCCCATCCCAAAAGATATTTGAGACAAGCTGCTCCCATGGTCATGTAGTTGCATTTTGGGCACTCAGCATTTTGAGCACTCATTTCTGCATTTATGTCTCTTTGTAATATTCCATGGTAATGTGACTGCAATTTATTTTTGGCAAAAATCCCTCATAACAAACAATGGGTTTACTTAAAGGATACCATTAAAGGATACCATTAAGTAACAAACATGAAAGTTTGAAATTTTCCTGACCTGATTTTATTCATGCTTTATTTCAAAGGCTTTAAGTAATTACCTTATAAAATAAAGAATGATGCATTTTCACAAATGAAACTGTTTAAAATGCTGTGCAGAGGACTGTGATTAACACTTACCCAAAACTCCAGAAATACTTTAAATGTGTGAATAGATTTCAAGCAAGCATTAATGGGACTCCCTTACTAATAGATCAATAAAAGAAATCTAGAAAGGCCAACAACTTGGCACATTTCACTGACTATATCTTAGCAAAACATTTTGATTCCTTTGTGATTGGAAGAACTTTGATAATAGCTTCTATTCTATCCTCCTTACCATTGTCCCTATGATCAAGGTATATGGACCAAACAAATTGTAAACCATATCCTAGCAGTGAAATATGGGCTTTATCTGGAGTTTGGTGACACCAAATTGAATGAATTGAATTAATTAACGTCTGTCACAACAAGAATCTTCTGCTTATCATCTGCTTATATGAATTAAATCTTAGCTTTGTCACCTGCTCAAATGTTGCACTGGCACATCTTGTTTTCAGCATCAATAACAGATTCTGCTTTAAAAAATCACATCCGTTCTGCATCCGTTGCGCGTCCGTTGCGCGTCCGTTCCACTTCCTCCCTGTGTCCGAGTGGATGCGAGTTGCGCGAATGCGGAACGGATGCCTAGCGGATATAACGGATGCATAACGGATGCGTAGCGGATGCGTAGCAGATGCGTAGTGGATGCAGAATGGACGAATTGGATACATTTTCCGCGCAAAAGTTTTTAGCAGCTCAAAACTTTCTGAGTGGATCAAACGTCAATAAACGGATGCTGGACGGATAGAGAGGAAGCAAAATGGAGGCAGTGAGTACATCGCATTAACCAACGGATGGCAAGCTTTTTTGTCCGTTTTATATCCTCTTTGCATCCGTTGGTGCAGTGTGACAGGGGCTTTAAAGTGCTCTCTTTTGGATTGCAAGGAGCGTCTGCCATGTTCATGCAATTGATCAATGAAACCCTTCATGAATTTTTATATAAAGGGGTTCTAGTTTATCTTGATGATATTTTAATCTACACAGAAATGATGGAAGAACACATCAAGCTACTCCGTGCAATCCTCACAAAACTCTTAGACACTAAACTATATGCAAAACTCTCTAAATGCAAATTCCACCAAGAAAAATGCAGTATAGAGTATCCCACAAGGGAATAGTGTTGGACCCACAGAAAGTAAAAGCGATCATGGACTGGGACCCACCTCATACATGCAAGCAACTTGTCCCAAAGCTGCTTTTTCAAAAGACAACTGGGTTTTTTTTTTTCTTGAAGACATTTCACTTTTCATCCAAGCAGCTTCTTCAGTTCCAACTGAATGATGAACTGAAGAATTGAACTTAAGACCTGAAGAAGATTCTTGGATGAGATGCAAAACATCTTCAAGAAAAAAACCAAAGTCCAGTTGCCTTTTGAAAAAGCACCTTTGGGATTGGAAGAATCAATTTGCCATTCACAATTGCCCTTAAATATGTACTCTTTAGCAGGGGCATAACTTTACTAAATGTAGGATTTCTTGTCAGCTTCTGAATAGAAGCTAATCTCGAATGCAGCTGTCCATCTGTGCCATAGTGAGCTTTCTAATCAGTTATGTCATCATTCCCTCTGAAATCCATGGCAGGTTCTTTCCATCCTCTAAATCATCTATCTTTATTTTCAGGAATAGCTAAGGTTTCTGCTTGTTTCTTCTACCTTGCCACATCCCACAAGATAGTTTGAAGTGAAAGATAAGGAAAAGTATTAGTTGAATTGATCACAAACAAAGCACACAAACAAAACACACTTCATCACAATTGTTTCTTTAACAGCCATTTAAGCCATAGGCAATTTAAAAAATCTAATAAATACTGTAAAATAAGAGAAGACATACAAGGCATTACATTCCTTAGACAACAAAATTGATGTAGAATAGTGATATAAGAAGCTACCTGATGAACTAGGGATGCCTGGATATACTGTACTGTACAGAGCTTGGGCCAGAGTGGCCCATAACAGAGTGTCTTTCCGTTCAGTCATGGGTAACCTAGAGGTAAACAGAGCTGGTAAAACGGAATGGTAACAGAATTAGTCATTTTGGCTATTGTGTTGATGGCTCATGTATTGTCTTTATTTCTTACTGACTTCATAGCTCTTCTGGAATAAAAGTTGCTATGTTGCTAATTGTGACTCAAATGTTCTGCTTTCTATAATGAAACAGTAAAAAATCTAATTAGTATATCCTCTTAAAAATGTATACCCTTCTTTTTAATTTTTTTAGAAAAGCAATTCTTTTTATGGAGACAGAACTGAAGATGACTTCATTCTTTACCAGAGCTACATGCTTGGAATAAATTGAAAATTGCCTTGTTTTGGCTTAAGGAATCAGTGAATCAGTGTTGTTAATGCAGATTGTTTATAACTGCCAACTTTTTGAAAGTCAAACAACAACAAAAATCAGAGGACTGGAGCCAAGCTCCAATTTCTTTTCCTTGACTTGCTCTTTTTTAAAAAGTTGTAAATGCACGTGGATACACAAAGCATTATGAAATGAGCACACAGGAATCAAGGGATGGCTTTCATAGCAGAATGACTCATTTATTTCATTTGCTCTAGTTTGAAATTTAATGAATCCAATTAATCATGCATATTTTAGTAGGGGCTTCATTTCAGAATGGTTTTCTAATGCCACAAATAAAATAGTTTTGCCTTATTCATTGGAAATCAGAATGGAAAACCCAAAGACAGATTTTGCTTAATCTTTGGAAGAAGCATTACAACAGATTGATGGATTTTCTCTGAATTGCACATAAGATTATGGATTTCCAAATGCTAGTAATTTTAACATCCATTGAACATTGTCACCCACGGTTTTGGGGGACACTGGGAAAATGACTTCACTGAAAATGAGAGCATGGGAGCATATAATCCATTCATTTTTTGCCTTATGAATTATGTAGATGTTTTAAAATTAAAATCATAACAAACAGGATGTTCTAGTACTAAGTGTCTGCAGGAGACATGAGGACGAGTGATGACATGTCCATCAACTTCCAACACAAATCCTAACAAGTACTTGTTTGTATCTAATGTTGAGGCACAGGTATAAAGAGCAGTTTTACAGCTAGCTTCTTTTTTAACCTTTCTAGGAAAGTCTAAAAAAAAAAGTTACATACTTATTCCATTCCATAAATACTGTTCTCTGTGGAATTAGTCTTCAGATAATAGTAATAATAGTCAGCCAGAGTTACACTGTTTCAGATCTTCTTGCTAAGTTCATTGTGGCTGAAAGTGAAAACAGAAAGAGAATATATGATTTTGAAAACAGATGGTATCTCTCCTGATTGAGGAAAGTGTTAATAATAAATGTGTGAGATATTTCTAATTCTCATAAAAGGGATACAGTAATGGTTAATAAAGCAATGGACCAATGCAGATTGATCCACCTTCTCAAAAAATGCAAACTTCTCCTAAAATCAAAAAGGACGGAAAAAATATTTTTTAAAATTGTCACCATAGATCACGGGTGTTAAACTTGATTGTTAAACTTGATTGACATCTGACAACTATGTCAATGACTGTATCTCACTCTTTAAAAAAAAAGAGCACCCTGGAGGTACCTGATTCTAAGAAGAGCTATAGGCATAACTCTTCCAAGCATCCTGTCACATCCTCAAGACATATAATTGAAGAAAGATTGAATCACATAGGACAAGCAGATAGCACTGAGCAATAGCACTTGGGCTTATATACCACTTCATGGTGTTTTACAGCCCAGTCTAAATGATTTACAGTCAGCATATTGCCCCCAACAATCTGGGTCCTCACTTAACCAATCTTGGAAGGATGGAAGGCTGAATTAATCTTGAGCCATTCCAAATTGAATTCCTGGAGTGAGCAGCAAGTTAGCCTGCAGTACTGCATTCTAACTGTGCCACCAAGGCTTTTAGATGATTTGCTTTCCTTCTCACAAGCATTGCTAAAGGGTGGGGGGCATCTAACTTACTGTGAAAACAAAGGAAGTCTTCATAGTTTTATGCTGAGGTTCCCAATAAGTTTTCCACAATCCTATTAGATTGTGTCAGTCCTCACATCACCAAGAAGAGCAACCTCAGATAGTTTTCAGCAGATACAATGGTGGTGAAGAAAAACATTTTGAAATCCTTCATTGTTGTGTTGGTAGAAATAACTTTCTGGGTTCAGTTCCAAGTGGGGAAAAAGACACTGGAAACATGGAGGCTATTTGCAAAGATGGTTTAATGGTAGACAGGACCACATGGCTTGAAGCTCCAAAGTGAAAAGGATGATCACATGCTTCAAGGTGAGAAGGTCAAGAAGAGCTGAGATGCTGAGAGTGCCTGGGTTTTATAACCTTTTTTGGGATTTGAATTGGAGTTTGTATTCTGATTGGTTGTCAGACTCCCATGGCGCCATGCAGGGGCAACTCTGTAGGCTGTCCTGAGTTCCAGGCTTGGTTGAGTCTTGCTGGATGATGATGCACTGAAAGGGCTTTGGGCAATTGCTATAGTTTTACCTGGAGATCTTTGTTATGTAAAGTATTCTGGTCCAGGCCTTAATGGCCCACCTATTAACAAAGGTGGGGATGAGCTTCTACTTCTGAGGTGAGTTTCTGCTCTTGAGTTTCTACTCTTTTTAGGGGAAATATTCTGCCTTTTTAATATTTCCTGGGATATTTCAATTTTCTAGGAAAGGTGTGGGTGCTAACTTCCTACAGTTGGAAGCACACTTTCCCGTGTGCTCCATGCTGGCTCAGGAATTCTAGAAGTCGAATTCCACAGGTCATAAAGTTGCCATAGTTTCAACAGTATTTCTACCCCTTCTTAACAATTGGTTTCAAAAATCTTTCCTGGCCATTGAGGTTCAGGAATTCTAATATCCTCTTTTGCAAAAAGTACATATATGAGTCGTGTTCATATGCTGCCCATAAAAATATGTTTGCTTAAGAAGTCCTTAATAGAGTACATTTAAAAGTAGAGTACATTTGGGTACAAATCATTTCCAATTTGCAATGTTACCATTTTCAGTAATTTTAATTGGTAGATTTTATTATTTATATACATGTTGTAACCAGTTATTGTGAACAGAAGACAAGTCAGCCCCCAGAAATAAAATGCTTGGTCTAAAGTCACCTAGCTCATCTCTTTAGCCTACTCCCAAATTTATATCACTGTCTTTAGCCTCAGTACTCTTTATTTCTGTAACAGGACACTTACCACAATAGAGAAAAAAATATAGTTTTGTAGACAGCTTCCAAAGGGCTCTTATGGTCACTTTGGTCGTGGTAGAAGTCATTTTTATTATTTCTAGCAATTTGGAGTACGCATCAACCACTATGAGGAATGTTTGTTTTACAGACAGCACAAATCCTGATAGACCCGTCTGGTTTAACTGGGATGACGATTGGGGTCTCCCATTTGGTGTGATCCACCGGCTCGAGGACACTTCGGGCAATTAATTTATCTAATTGCTCTTCGACTTTGGGCCAGAGGGCAAACGGAACTCACTGTGGCTTGAGGTGAATCAGGGCGATGTTGGGGTCTAAATTAAATGAAATAGGGGTCTCTGTGTACTTGCCCACGTTGTCATCAAAGACATTGCTGAATTCCTGCTCCAGTTCCGCAATATCTGCTGCCCCTGGGGTGGTTTCTGCTGTATGCATGCCGGTGATGGTGATCTATAGTGGCTGGAACCATTCTCTTCCAAGTAGGCTTGGCAAATTCCGGTTTACTATTGTAAGTGGCAGTGTCCCTTGAAATTGGCCATATTTGATGTGTACTGCTTTCTGGCCCAGCACGGAAATGCGGCTGCCCTGGTAGTCTCTGAGTATGATCATCTGTGGTTCCAGCTGGACCTCTTTTGAGGGTATCCCACGATATCATGGATATGTACGATCCTGAGTCCACTTCCATGCAGCAAGGCTTGCCCTCAATGGAGACTGTGGCCATTACCTTGTTGGCCTCATAGGCATAGGTGTGTCTCACCTGGGTCTGCACTTAGCCAATGAAAGTAAAATGGGCTTCTTCCTCTCTGGCATCATCTCTTCTTTTGAATTTCCCACCAGAGGTCTTTTGCCCTCCCCCTTGGTGGCCATGTTGCCTCTTGGGGGATGATGCCCCCTGCCTTGTTTGCTGGTCAGTTGGACGGCCTGACATACTTCTGCAATGTGGCCTCGGCACTCACATCTTTGGCAGATGGTATCTTTAAATTGGCATGCTGACCGCTGGTGGTTTCCACCACGACCCCCGCATTCTCTGCTTCTGGGCTTCCCGCCTGGCTTCCCGGATTTTAGCTTGTGCACGACTCCGTCATCGTCTTTGCTTGCTTTGGAGGTGGATTTGCTGTGGTTGGGGTGACAATCAGTTGCCGTTGCATGGATCTTCCCCATCCTTCTGATCCGTGCTGCTGAGTTGTTGGAGGACTCTGCGGCTCGTGCCTCATCGATGGCCTCTTTGAAGGACATATCCTCTTGGGCCGAGAGTTTCTTTTGTAGTGCGGGGTTCTTCATTCCCAGGATGATTCAATCTCTGATCACCCCTTTGGTGTCTGGGAACCTGCAGTGTTTTGCTATCCTCCGCAAATCGGCTACGAACGCGTTTATCGCCTCCCTTTCTCTCTGGCTCTGTGTATAAAAGTCATATTGCCTTGCCAGGTAGGGGGGAGAGGGGCCATAATGTCCCTTGAGTGCCCATTGCAGCTCGTCCCAAGACAGTCTGCAGGTCGTCCATGACCAGGGCATCTACCATCTCATAGATCTCAATGTTGCAGTAGGTCAGAAACAATGCTTTCTTCTGCACATTGGGGGCTGCTTGGAGTCCATTGACTTCCAGGTGTAGGTTGAATCAGCCCATGTAGGATGGCCATTTCTCCTTTGCCGGGTCAGAGAATGGCCATCAGGCAGTGTGCCAGGTTGGTCGAACATTGTGCCATGTCGCATGGTGTGGTCGCAGTCATTGCGATGGCCGGTAGAATGGCATCTGAAATCCACGAGGTGTCCTTTGTTGTCTCTGCTGTTCAGGATCCCACCTTCATTGCCAGTGTTATGGGTCCGTGGATTAAGAGGCATCAGGAACCGTAATTAAGCCTTTATTGAAGTTTAAGTAAGCCGCTCAGCCAAGGCAGGCGCTAGCTTTTGTAGCCAGTGCTGTCCAAAGTTTCAGCCACTGACGAGACTTTATTTCTCCCACCAGTGGCTGGGCCAATGAGTGGAGTTGGCTAACAGACTCCACTCTATGGCCATATTTGGTAATATTTAACAATCTGCAATGCTGAAAAGGTTGGGGAACTCTGCTCTAGTGGACTAGATCACTTTTAAGTGATCACTTCCCAATCCATATCTCTGCTCATGGGGTTTCTTTGCAGAATTTATCATGATTTGCCAGATTTTAAAATATGCAATGTTTATATTTGGTTCTCATCCATCTGCTGCAGAACTTATGAAGATCATGTCAACACAACAATAGAGATAACTTTAGTGACAAATATGTGAATTATTTCCATTATTTCCAGTACAGATAACTTGCCAGTATTAATAGATCTGTTTTATGTCTTTTCCAGCTCTTTCGTATTATGGTCACAAACCTACTAATTGAAAATATACTGGTGGAAGTTAAAATCCACCCCCCTCTCCTAGAAAAATGAAATATTTTAGGATATACTAGAAGGGCAGAATATTTCCCCTAAAAGTGAAGTAGAAACTCGGAGAGGAAGAAACTCAGCCCCCACCTTTGTCAATGAGCCATTAGGGCTGAGCCAGTTTATTCTACATTACAAAGGCAGGATTAGCCCCCTACTCATCTCACCACATGGTACCTGGGAAGATTACATCAGCCACCATTCAAACAAGCCTGGGACACAGACAAAACCTACAAAGTTAGCTAAGACACCCACCCCCTGGGAGTCTGAAGCCAATGGGATACATTACACAGGAAACACTAAGGTGAGGCCCAACAGAGGATATAAAATTCAGGCACTCTCAGCATCTCAGCCCTTTTTTTTTCTTCACCCAACATGGTCCTGTCTACCATTAAATTCTTTCCAAGTAACTTATAATTCCAGTGTTTTTTTCCACACTTGGAACTGAATCCAGAAGGATATTTCTCCCAACAATACTTCCATAGATACCAGCATTATCAACTCTAAGAGCTGATGGACCACCATCTACTAGAGTGAATTAAAGGAGGAGTCTTCTAGAACTTTTTATGGGATTTCTGTGTATTTTATGGAATGCCACAATGTCTATAATTAAGGAAGCATTCTCTCTCTGTCTCTCCCTCTCACCCCCCTCTCAATATGTACAAGAGTTTAATATTAAGGCCTCCACCTCCACAGCTTAGTTTTAAATAGAGATACTTTAATAAATGAAACAGGAAAAGAGTATTTTGAATTAACCCTTTTGTTACTTTGTACTTAGCTTCTCTATATAATCATTATCATTTGCTATGAACCTCCAGCAAGAATCAGCAAACTTCATAATGCTGACACAAAATTCCGATCAATTGAACATGATCAATTGAACCAGGTTCAGCCAGTCTAAATCCGAGCAAGAAAAACTTCTTAGGTTTTTTTTTTTTTTTTGTTACAGGAAACAATCCTGCTAGAAAATCATTCCTACAATTCTGTACCTTACCAAACAATCGCTCACTGGGAAACAATTACTGAGTAGCCATTAAAACAAAAGAAACCACGTGGCTATAAGGAGTTTTCCAGATTTCTTGGGTGCTGTGACGGAGTCAGCAACTATGGTTCCCCAAACAGGATTCCCTGAACAGAGTCAAAATGTTTCAGTAATTCAGAGTGTTTTACTCTGTTTCAATAATTCAGCGTGTTTTTAGACATCCTGTTACAACCTGTTCCAAACCTACAGCTTTTACAACAGTGTCTCACAGCAGCCATCAAAGCAATAAATCCCTCCCACCCAGTGGATCGGATAGCAGCTGCTAGCAAAGCAATAACCCTTTACTTGCTGACTCTAAATACTACCTCATTACTTTAATATTTAAACACTGATTACTTCATTACCTCAAAACTTATACTTTTCTACCTCATGACCTGTATCAATGATCAGATAATTTCTATAAAATAATTAATTTATCAATGGATTAATTGATCTATTGTTTTGATTAATATGATTCGAGAGTTTAGTTCAAATAATCTGATTACTGATTAGTGTAAAAGAGCAGGATTCATGTAATTTAATTGATTAGTAAAATTAATGATTAGTGAATTTAATTGAACAGTGTGATTAACGATTGGTGTAATTAATTGATTAGGTTGATTGTTGCTTAGCAAAATTATTTGACTAGAGAGATTACTGTAATTGATTAATTGGTGTGATATATTGATTATCCAAAATTGTTTCATGAAGCAATTTAATCAATGTACTATCTCAACAAATCTACCATACCAGGAAAAATATCCAATGTCAAACCACAATCTAAAGAGAAAGAAATCCCCACCAATGAACCACAAGACTCCTGCACATGCCTTATATGCAATGAAACTCTAAAGGATAATGAAAATTCCACCAAATGTTCTTTGTGTGACAACTATGCAACAACAATGTGGCTGCTTGGGATTACCCAAGCAAATGATTCAATTCCTAGAATCATCCAACCATGCATATTTCAATATTTCTGCCCATCATGCAGACCCAAACTGGACAAATATATTGCCCTGTTTGAAAGAGTTGATACCACAGAAACACAAATAGCATCCCTTGACACTTTAAAAGAAAGATTAACTAATCTTGAAAAAAAAAGACACAACACAAAAACTTGAACATGCAATCGCTACAAACCACATCTCTACCAAACAATCGCAACCCAATCCACAAAAAAACACAAATCCAACAAATAATGATATCCCAATCTTCATCAGAGAAGCTGTCAAGCGTGAACGGAAGAGTCCAAATGCCATCTTATTTGGTCTAGAGGACATCAATGACAATGATGACATCACAATTGTCCGCAACATCATCAGTGACTATGAAGCATCAACCATCTCCCCTGATAAAATATTTGACATTTCCCGCATTGACCCAGAGTTCAAAAACATAGATGGCTCGGTAACCCCATGCTTCTGCAGGGTCATTTGCAAAAATGAATCAAGCAAACTTAAATTCATTTATACTATAAATTCACTTGCCAAAAGCAACACCAACCATAAAACCTCTATTCTCACCCTGACCTAACCTTACAGCAATGTGTCCATTCCCGTGAACTCTGCACAGAACTCAAAAAAGTCTAGATAATAGAGAGAAGGACCTGTACATTGACTACAGTGCTGACTGTATCAAAAGTAAGCCACACAACCCACAACTCAGCATCCAACCTACTTCAAACAATCCACCATCACCCAAGACTAGGCACACATGCCCCTAACTACCTCAATTCCAACTACAACTGGCCTTAAATGCAAGCTACTCAATGCAAGAAGCCTTGTAAATAAAACACCTGAATTTCTCCTATTACTAAATATGGCTAAATTCAACATGATATTTGTCTGTGAAACATGGCTCAACACATCTCCCCCTGACTCCATTACCACAGTAAGAGACTATTATGTTTACTGATCAGATCATGAAATCCATAGAGGAGGTGGTGTTGCTATCTTCTATAAAAATTCCTTACATCTAAAAAACATCCAAGTTACCCAGGAGCTTGGTCTCTCTTCCTGAGACCATCGTCTGTGAACTGTCCTTAAATATCACATTTTGATTGTTACTATGTTACAGAGCACCTGATTTTGACATCGAACATGTATACAAGCTAAATTGTATAACATCCTGCCTACACGCTTTTATCTTTCTTGGTGACTTCAATCTACCTCATATTAACTGGACCCTAAACGAATGTAAAACTGAACCCATACATGCAACCTTCTACAATGCTGAAATAAATCTGGAAGTGGAACAACTAATAACCAACAATACTAGGCTTAACAACTGCCTCAATCTCATCTTCTGCAATAGTTTGAATTCAATTTACGGAATACAAATTAAAGAACTCTTTTCCAACGGTGACTACAACATGGTTGACTTTTGTCTCAATATACATCCACACAAAAATCATCATAATGACGGGATCACTTCAAAAAAGACAACTATGATCTTATAGACAACGATCTCTCATCCCTTGATTGGCAATTTCTATTCACTGGATGCAATCCTGTTGAAGACCATTACAACATATTTTTACTTGAAGTCAAAAGAGTCATCAAATTACATGTACCAAAAACAATTCCCAAAACCAGAAAAAAACAAATTACCCATAACAATAAGGAAGCTTCAGTCCAAAAAGAAATCACTTTGATGGAAAAACAAATCTGATCATGTTGCCAACTTCAAAAGACGATATAAAAATTTATGCCACCAGATAAAGACTGAATGCACCAATTATCACATTAAACAAGAGGAAAACCTTCTACCCACCAATTCCACCTGCACTTTCTAAAATTTTGTAAACAACAAACTAAAAGACTCAAGTCCCATCCCACCCCTGAAAGGATCTAATGGTAAAGACTGCAACGGTGACAACATTAAAGCCAACCTCTTTAATACATTGTTTGGCTCAGTATTTGTAAAGAGCAATGGATCATGCCCAACATTTTCTAGTTGAACCACAGACAACTCAATCATCTAATACATATCAATTTTACAGAAAACAATGTTGAAAAAGCACTACACAATCTAAAACCATCTCTATCTATTGGACCGGATGGAATATGTACCTACTTCTTAAAAAAGCTATCCACTGCTATAGTCGAACCTCTAAGCATAATCTTTGAAAAAATTTTCAGGACCAGCTCCTTGCCAAACCTATGGTCATTAGCCATGGTCATCCCCATCTTCAAAAAGGAAGACCCCAGCCTAGTTGAAAATTACAGACCAATCTCTTTATGCTGCGTCACCAGTAAAATCATGGAATCAATTATTAACCAATCCATTATCCTCCACTTAGAGACAAGCAACCTACTCTCTAATAAACAATTTGGTTTCAGAAAAAAAAACTATCATGTAATCTGCAACTCTTACACTGCAAAAACATATGGACTACACAATTCGATCAGGGCAAAGCAATAAACGCAATCTACATAGACTTCTGTAAAGTCTTTGATTCAGTGGTACATGACAAACTACTCCCAAAACTAAAATCTTATGGTATCTCTGGACACCTGCATAACTGGATAGAAGCATTCCTGTCAAATAGGCAACAAATGGTCAAAATTGGGGGCATCCTATCAAATTCTGTACTTGTCAACAGTGGCATCCCCCAAGGCAGTGTTCTAGGACCAACTCTCTTCATATTCTACACAAATGAGTTCTGTGATCATATCAAGAGCAACTGCGTTCTTTTCGCTGATGATATGAAGCTATTCAACACCACCGACAATACTGCTATCCTTCAAAAAGACCTTGATTATGTATCAGAATGGCCAAACAAGTGGCAATTTCAAATCTCAACAAATAAATGCTCTGTCTTACATATTGGCAAAAAATAAAATCAGAAAATAAAATACAAGCTGAAAAGTCAAGACTTTGTTGATGATCCAAACTCTTTCAAGGACCTTGGAGTACTCATCCCTAATGATCTAAGTGCTAGGGCCCACTGTAACTACATAGCCAAAAAGGCATTAAGAGTTGTTAACCTAATCCTGCATAGTTTTTTCTCCGGTAATATCACACTACTAACTAGAGCATACAAAACATTTGCTAGACCAATACTTAAATAGAGCTCATCAGTCTGGAACCCACATTATAAATCTGATATTAATACAGTTGAGAAAGTCCAGAAATATTTCACAAGAAGAGTTCTCCACTCCTCTACTTGTTGCAGAATACCTTATGCCACCAAATTTGAAATTTTAGACCTAGACAACCTAGAACGACGCCACTTTCGGTCCAATCTAAGTATAGTACATAAAATTATATATTGCAGGGAGGGCGGAGCTGACGTCACGACGATACGGCATGCGATCTTGGAGGTCTAAGATCGCTGCCAATATCTTTCCTCCTGGATGGTCCAATTGGAACCATCCAATTGAACCATCCAACCATCCATTGAAATGGAAGAGAACAGAAAGAGAGAGTGTGCAGGTTTGGTGAGAATTTTTTCTTTATTCTAAGATCTGAAAGGACACCCTAGGGAAAAGAAAGAATATGTAAAATTTTTGACAGAAGTGATTAAGTGGCAATTTTAAACAGGGATGTCAAAATAATGGTGTTTTCTCATTGCTGGATATTCTATACATGATCTTATATTTTGAAACTGGACTGGGTTTTTTTCCCATTAATTTTCTTTCTCCTTTTTGATTTTGCAACATCTTAGGCCAGAGACTCCCTTTTGCTATTTCTCTTTTTAAATATATTTTTCTCTATTTTTTTTTATTAATCCTTATTATATCTTGCTGGGAAAGGAGGGGGAAAGTGAAAGCAAAGAAACTTTGTAACACTGCCAACTAGAGGCTTGGAAATATTCTATTTCTCTTGTGACCAGACAAATGAGAGAAAGAAAGAACTGAGACTCTTTTTTTTCTCAAGGACATTGCGATTTAATAAGATAGAGGGAAGAGCACGAGAGAGTATTATTGCAGGTGTTCTTCTGGGTTTCTATCAACAGCTGGAGCCTGGTGTTGAAGTTTATAGGAAAAGAAAGATGATAAGTCTGTGGAGAAGAGTGCTATAATAAGAGCCTTGGATAATTAAACAAAGTGCAGTGTGCTTTTTTTTTCTCCTAAGCTGCGCTACCCCTCCTCAACAGTTTATTTTTTGAAATAAGTTAAATTTTTATGCTTTTTATTTTATAACAAAATAATTATTTTTTAAGGGAGTAGCCTTTTTTTTTCTTTTTCTCTTTCTGCCTTGCTGGTATTTTTGTTTTTCCATCTACCAACCATACTGATTTTTTTCCTTTTTTTTAATCTTCTTGGCCTTTTTTCTCTTCCTCTTCTCTTATGCAGCCTTTTATATTTGAGACCTTTTAATTTGTATTAAGGTGTTGAAGAACTTGAAGAATTCCTCTTATTTTTTTTAGCTTTTTATTCCTCACCTTTCCATCTTCTTTGGGATTTTATAACTTTTTCTCTTTTGTGTGCATTTATGGTCTTTTTCTCCATTTTTAAATTTTTACTGTTATTTACTCAACCGGTTGGATTAAGGTATACAAGAACCTGAAGAAATTTTTCTTTTTTTCTTCTTCTTTTTTTATCATTATTACTATTTGGCTTTTTCCCCCTATTATTTTTATTTGGAATTGCAATTGGTTATTTCATAATTGGATTAAGGTCTAGAAGAACCTGAAGATTGTGAATTGTTTGAAATGAGTAGGAAACTAACAGCTCCTGGTTCTTCAACTTCCACTTCCTCCTCTCCACCATCTGGAGGACAACGCTCAATACAGACAATGTTAAGGCAAGAGAAAGAACAAGAAAAAGAAAAAGCGACCCTGCAGATGATTTTGCAAGGAATTCAAAACATTCAAACAAGATCTGAGAATACTGAAAAGAGAATTGAGAACATTGAACAAAGAACAGAGAACATTGAACAAAGAACAGGGAAACCCAATGAAAAAGTGGAGAACATCCAACAAATGATGATGAAGTATGATAAGAGACTACTGAAAATTGAAGAAGATAAACAAAGAGATAAGAAGATTGGAGACACTGACAACAGACAAAGGGTGGTTGAACAAGATAAAAGTGGTATGTTGCAATGGGAGATGGATAGATCAGAATTCTACCTTAGATTTCAAAAAATAGAGGAAGAAAAAGGACAAAATCTAGCTGAGATAATGATAGAAATATTGGCAAAAGCTTTGGAAATATCTGAAGAGAAAATGATGGATGGAATAGATGAGGTCTATCAAGTTTTCACAAGATAGGCAATGAGAAATAGCCTACCAAGAGAAGTTCACATCAGATTTACAAAGAAAGCCATTAAAACTCAAATATTGGAAGTGGCAAGAGAGAAAACATTGAAATATAAAGATAAGGAGATCGTGGTTCTGAAACAAGTACCCAGAAGAGTGGGAGAGATGAGAACACCGATTTTTGACCAAATTGCTACTTAAAAAAGAGGTGAATTATACATGGCTGATTCCAGAAGGTTTCATGTTCACATGGCAAGAGCAGAGATACAGAATTGACTCAATTGAGAAAGCTGAATCATTCTACACATATTTTTTCAGAGGAAAAGAGGAAGAGGCAGAAAAAGAAATTTCACTAATTGAATTCCAAGAGGAGTGCCAAATGACGACTGAAAAAGAAGAAGGTGCAGTAGACAGAAAGGAGGAAGCCAAAGAACAACATGAAGCAAGATCTACGAGAGCTGCCAAACCTAATTATAAAATATAACCATGGAAGAGAAAAAAATGATTACAATTCATATAAATGGACCCAATGTCCAGTTATCTTCATCTGGAGATCAAACTCTTCAAAAACAGTCTAGAAAGGGAAGAAACTTTCCATAAATTAGATAAATTAAAATTTGATATAATTTGTCTACAAGAAGTACATATTAAAAAGCAATATGTTTTCCAATAACTTTGGAGCAGTTTCTAACGGGTCTTCCAGAATAAAAGCTAAATCGTCAGCAAAAGC
>BLBF01000037.1:16004793-16034196 GCA_015471245.1 Laticauda colubrina
GCACTGATTTGATTTTCTACAAACAGTTGTTGTTGGACATGGGAATATATAGAGACAGACAGAGAGTACAAGATCCACATTCTTTTTAAATCTGGCAGACCATGCCACCCACAGTTATCTTCTGAGAATGTTTCAAGTAACTCCTGGTTGGTATTTTTCTGACAAAGGCAGAGTGTCAAACTAGATTTCTTTGAGGGCCAGATCAGCATTGAACTTCTCCTCTTTAAACTGGCTGAGGGGGAAAAAGAGACAGGACAGATGCCTCCTATAGCACCGTGCCAGCCAAAATGCACCCCAGGCCGAAAATGAAAGTTGCACAGGCCAAAAACAGGGTACATGGGGGTCACACACAGCCCCCCTGCCCTGGTATGGTTGCCAGAGGCACTATGGGACGATCTTTTGCTATTAACAAGCCAGCCCCGTGGGCCAGATTTAAGCATCCTGCGGGCCTTGAGTTTGACACTCCTGGACTAAGGTATTACAGAGAAGATGACTGGTTTTCTTTTTTAGTTTTGCTGCTGTCTCTCTTCAACACTTCATCACCAAAGTGGGAAAAATTCCACATATCAGGACAGACAGCAAGGATATGAGGAATCTAACTTCAGGATTCAGTTGGTCTCTCATTCCATACATTTTCCACCTTAAAATGTGAAATAAACATGGGAAAACACCAAGACAGGAATAGCACCAGAACTAGACATACTCCAATTATGCAACTAGTTGGGTCCAGTAAAGCAGAACTGAAACTGATCAGTTGCTGGGCAACCATCTCTCCAACTTCAAAGGGAAGTAGGAGGGAAGTAATTGAAACTGACAAATATCAAGAAAATGACAAATGAGTACATCTTGTTCCTCCATGATCTTTCTTGGAAAAACCAAATAATAAAAGCAAAATACTTGATGGGGAGATTGTAAAGGAATTCAAGAAATTATTGTGAGTGTTAATGAACAGGGTAAAGGCAGGAGAAAAATGACTAAGACAGAACTGGTTAGTGACCAGAAGGGAAGGAAGGGGAGGAGGCATGCACTATTCTTAACTTTTGCATCACACTGATTGCTTCCTTAATTTCCAAGGTGGCAAAGTATATTAGATTTTATACATGACCCTTAAGGTATTAAAAATACTCTTTTTATCAGTACAATTAATGATACTTCCTGTTTCACACAGCAGCACTAGAATGCATGTTAGTCTGAAAAATAGCAGAATCAATATTGACTTAAGCAATTGTTGGTCATCTCTTTTAGTAACTCTAAGAGTAGATCTGTGGGTTTGATATAAATCTTCCTGAAGTTTTCAAGATTATGTTTTAATGCTCTCTAGGATTCAAGATGCCTTTCTGACATTTATGTGGCCCTTACTCCTTCCATAGGTCTGCTACATGGGCTTGTCAGAGGAACAGCTTATCTTGGAATGAACATAGTAGGCATTAAGGTTAGCAAAATACATTTCAAAATAGTTTTTTTTTCTGAAATCCAACCCCTTGGGTCACTCCCAAATTATGCAGTGCCAATCTTTAAGAGCTGTGATCAGCCTTCTTTTCAGAAAAAGAATCAAAATCTTCCCGTTCAGTCAAGACTTTTGAATATATAAACAATTGTTTTAACTACAGTACTTAACATGGTTTTTAAATGTTTTTTATTCTTAACCACTTTGCCAAAAGGTAGGAAACAAATCATAAATATTAAAAAGAAAAATACTCCTTATCACTGTATTCTTTAAGATAAGAACAGTACAGTGCATTGTTAAAAGATATAAAGTCAACTGCTGTCCTAAAGGTATTTTTAAAAAGTCAACTGCTGTTTATCTGCATATTCAATAATCAAAACATTCTGAATGCTTCTCATTATCTTGGAGTTTAGCGTAGAATGTCTTTATCTTCTGTTCCTCTTATAACCAAAGTATTGTGAAACCAAATTTGTAAAAACAAAAGTATTGTGAAATCAAACTTATAGAGCTCAGATGCAACTCATTAACAAACCTAAACAATTTTATCTTTATTTAAAGTAAGTTAATCTCAGGGGTGGTTGGGAGTTGGAGTCAAAAAAGGGGAAGAAAGCAGTTGAAACCATCAGATCAACATGTGCAGGATACACATTAAGAAAAGAAAAAAATCAACCAGAATCCTGATTTTTTTGACTTGTTTATTTAAAAGGTCTGGGTAATGCCTTCTTATGGTGTTAAGAAGTCCACAGGAATAATACCCACTCTTATCCACAACTAAAAATGCACCTGTTGTTAACCATGCTTCTGCGTTCATTCATTCATGTTCATATGTCTTCTACTTAACATGAGAGAAGGAAGTTTTTTAGGAAATTTGACTTCAAAAATGATGTTCCAATGGTCATTTAGACATACCAGTAATAAAGTATGAAAATCAACTGGTGAATGACAAAGCCTAAATTCCAATTGTTATACAAAATAGCTTTGGGCTTTGGAGTCTTCTGCATTTCTTGGTTCTAAGATAAAGGTAGAATGCAGCATAGTATATCTAAGAAGAGGCCTTCAACAAAGATGTCAGCTTTGGAAGCCATATTAACACCAGAAGCTTCCACACTGCCACATACCTATGCCTGGGAAATTAGGAGGGGGGATTTTTAGAGTGTTAGTAGTTATACATAATAACCTTCTTTTCTTGTCAAGGTCGTGTTATTCCTGCACCTGGAGGAATGGTTGAAGGGATGTCTCAAGTTGGAACAGATGGTGATTGGACCATATGATGGACTGCTTGGTGCAGGGGTTGGGATATGATACTCTTGTTCATCTGCTTAAGTGCTTTGCTGGATTAGGCTGGAATTTTGAGCACCTAAATATGCAAGCCAATCCATGTACTTCAATGGGAATAAATTAATATTACAACCCATGCTCCTTCACAGAATTGGATAGGACTGTAAACACTTTGTGTTTAAATTATAAAGGCTAAGTGGAAGTTAGAGCTGGACTGTAAAATGAATGTTAAATTGTGTTAAGTCTATGAACAAAGGTTTTTTTTTTTAAAAAAAATTGCTTGTTTATTTATTTGATTTCTATTCTTTATCTATTCAGATCTTGGTGGTTTATAATATAACAAAAAGCAATTCCAAAAAGCAAAATACAACAAGCAACTCATCAAGCAAAAAATACATTGTCCTGTAGGCATCACAACCCATATGCCTTCCAGAAGAGCTGAGTCTTCACTTTCTTCCAAAAAGCGACCAGCATAAGACCAGACTTAACTTCAAGCAAGAGGCCATTCTAGACAATTCTTCCAAGCATCAACACCCTTGACCTCCGGGAAATGGGCAGTAGTCAAATGCTTTTCCCAATACAAATACAATAGAATGATTTCTCCCCTCACTTAGCAAGGGATTAACCTTTTAAATTCACCTTTCCAGCTAACCTACCCAGGCTTCAAACACACTCTGAATTTTTATGTATCTAGTTCAATTTCACAAATAGTAGGCAACTTTGTTTCCTTCAGATGAGCTGAATTTCTATCAACCAACAGAGTCATTGATAGGAAATTGTGAGAGTTATAAATAAAAAGAAGTAGAGGGCATTTGATTGCCACTTCATAAGTGATATATGATATATATCTGATATATACTCAGGTTTTCAGACTGAACTTTCTTCAGCCATTACTGAGAGAACTTGATCCTTCAATAAACAAAACATATCTGCTTATTGAACTACAGTTTCTCACAATAATCTAGGAATTATAATTTAGGCCAGGTTCACATGTTTATAAACATCACCAGTATTAATATTTGCTTATTCTTGTCAATGCAGTATTTGGCTGTAAAACAGAATGGACTTTTGTATCTTTTCAACAAACCCATTAAGTACTATCTGTTTGTATATTCAGTGACCAAACACTGGGAGTATATTAACTTTTTTGAAGCTTGATAGAATGATCTTTGAACAAAAAAAATCTAAAAACAAAGGACTTCTTGATTGCCTTATCATCCTCTGAGAATGTGTTTAAATATAAAGAAAAATACACTGCTCAAAAAAATAAAGAGAACACAAAGACATCCTAGACCTGAATGAATGAAATATTCTTATTAAATACTTTGTTCATTACAGTTGAATGTGCTGACAACAAAATCACATAAAAATGATCAATGGAAATCAAATTTAGCAACCCATGGAGGTCTGGATTACACTCAAAATTAAAGTGGAAAAAAACACTACAGGCTGATCCAACTTTGATATAATGTCCTTAAAACAAGTAAAAATGAGGCTCAGTAGTGTGTGTGGCTTCCATGTGCCTGTATGACCTCCCTACAACACCTGGACATGCTCCTGATGAGGTGGCGGATGATCTCCTGTGGGATCTCCTCCCACACCTGGACTAAAGCATCCCCCAACTCATGAACAGTCTGTGGTGCAACGTGGCGTTGGTGGATGGAGCGAGACATGTGCCAGATGTGCTCAAATGGATTCAGGTCTGGGGAATGGGCGGGCCAGTCCATAGCATCAATGCCTTCGTTCTGCAGGAACTGCTGAACACTGCAGCCACATGAGGTCTAGCATTGTCGTGCATTAGGAGGAACCCAGGGCCAACCGCACCAGCATATGGTCTCCCAAGGGGTCTGAGGATCTCATCTCAGTACCTAATGGCAGTCAGGCTACCTCTGGAGAGTACATGGAGAGCTGTGCAACCCCCTAAAGAAATGCCACCCCACATCATTACTGACCCACTGCCAAACCAGTCATGCTGGAGGATGTTGCAGGCAGCAGAACGTTCTCCACAGCATCTCCAGACCCTGTCACATCTGCTCAGTGTGAACCTGATTTCATCTGTGAAGAACACAGGGCACCAGTGGTGATTTTGACAATCTTGGTGTTCTCTGGCAAATGCCAAACATCCTGCACAGTGTTGGGCTGTAAGCAAACCCCCACCTGTAGGCGTCAGGCCCTCATACCATCCTCATGGAGTCTGTTTCTGACCGTTTGAGCAGCCACATGCACATTTGTGGCCCGCTGGAGATCATTTTGCAGGGATCTGGCAGTGCTCCTCCTGTCCCTCCTTGCACAAAGGCAGAGGTAGCGGTCCTGATGCTGGGTTGTTGCCTCCTCCATCCTCCTCCATGTCTTCTGATGTACTGGCCTGTCTCTTGGTCACGCCTCCATGCTCTGGACACTACGCTGACAAGACACAGCAAACCTTTTTGCCACAGCTTGCATTTACGTGCCATCCTGGATGAGCTGCACCACCTGAGCCACTTGTATGGATTGTAGACTCCATCACTTGCTACCACTGGAGTGAAAGCACCGCCAGCATTCAAACAGTGACCAAACCATCAGCCAGAAAGCATAGGAACTGAGAAGTGATCTGTGGTCACCGCCTGCAGAACCACTCCTTTGTTGGGGATGTCTTGCTACCTGCCTCTGCTTTCCACCTGTTGTCTATTCCATTTTCACAACAGCATGTGAAATTGATTGTCAATCAGTGTTGCTACCTCAGTGGACAGTTTGAGTTCACAGAAGTGTGATTGACTTGGAGTTACATTTTGTTGTTTAAGTGTTCCCTTTATTTTTTTGAGCAGTGTATATTATCTTCTGGCTTCAAGTTTGAGAGCCTTTTCCCTTTGGTTCCATCAAAGATTTGGCCTTGATCTAATACTAGCTAAATCTAATTCTGTTTAACTTTTTCAAATTGTCATCCACTATGACACATACAAATATGCTTTTCAAAATGTACTAAGGTATGAATAATTTAGGCAAACTCATTTCAATGACAGCCAATATTGCTGAAACAATTACCTTTCCAGTGTCCTTTTGAGAAGGCTGGTCACTATGGGGAAAAAATAAAACAGATATCTTTAAGGATTTACAACCCAAAGTTGCAAGAATAATCAGTCAATTTTGGCCAATTACAGGCTGTTTTCTTCCTTGAGGCAGGGATCAGCAAACAAAACTATAACTTTGAATGTGATACAAATGGAAGGTGAATGAGAAAAAGTGATAATGCTTCAGGGAAGTAAAAAGATAAGGTAGATAGAGAGATGAATGGGATCAAAAAGATTGCTGAAATGTCCTTGAAAGAGTCAGAAGCTATTACTAAAGTGTTTGTCCATGGAGCTAGTTGGAGCTGATTCTGATTTAATAATTAAGTTTTTTAATTCAGAGGTCAGCAACCTTAAACACTCAAAGAGCCATTTGGATCAGTTTCCCACAGAAAACACCGGGAGCCACAAAGGTCCTAATCAGAAGTGCCCCCCCCCCCGGTTCAATTCTGGAGCTGGCCCCCACCATAGAGTCTCCTCCTAGCACAGTGTCTTTTCCCCTCTACCTATCCTAACCAAAAGCCCTATCAATTGTGGAGCCGACTGGAAAACCCTCCCCTTGCCATAGAGTCTGCTCCTGGCGTACCATGCTTTCCCCCTCCTAACTGGAAGAATTGTGGCACTGACCGGTGACAGGGAACCGTAGCAGAGGGATGAAAGAGCCACATGTGTCTCCATAGCCATGGGTTGCTGACCCCCGGCTTAGTTCAAAGTTTTCGCCTTCCTTGATGATGAGCCTTGGTACTGTATTCCCTTTTTAGTAGCTGCCAGCAAAATTGAAATCCCTGTTTCAAAGCAAGGAGGGTCCAAGGAAGAAAAATTTACACTACCAATCAGTAAGGCCACTAAAGCACATGCCATTACTAGCATTTTTTACTAACAAATTACAATTGAAGTACATACTATATTTATTTTACGGGTGGCTGAATCCTGGGCCTGTTCCTTCACTAATTTGTTTGAATCAGGAAGAGGGGGTTGGAGAAAGTGTGTTTGGGGGGTACAAGCATGACAATAAACTCAGTCATGAACCTTGCCTTTAACACAGGCCCAAACTCTCCATTTCCAAAAAAACTGACTTTGTTTTTCTCTCTACCTCCTCCTACACTTTCAAACCAGTCCCGAAACCTTTCAATTCCACAGCTCCATTTCTATCTTTCACTACTGTTATCCAGATAACTAGATCTTCCAATCCCCAATGAGACAAATCAGGAAACCCTGGGAATTTAGGCATAACAAGATAATAGGCCCTGACTTGTCTCTTTTCTGAATTTCTCTAAGTTTCTGCAGTCTTTTACCATTAAAAAAAATCAATGTTGTTGCAAGTTGCAAAAAAAAAAAAAACAACCACCACCATGTTGTTGCAAGTAATGGTATGGATGATTCCTCACTTCCTTGCCAAAAAGAGAATCGCAGGAATTCAGTTGAGAAGCAGGAGGAGCATTCCCGTTTTTTTGCCCCTCCTCCCCTCACGGTTCTGCCAAGTGCAACAACAATGCAGTCATCATCAGGAGAAAGAAATGGGGGCGGCGTGGGGAGTGGAAGGAAGAGGGAGCTTCTCCCGAACTCAAAACAGGCGAGTTCCGAAAACAAGCCAGACCTGCTCCGGGCTTGTCGGGCAAAAGGGCCAGCAGGGAGTCCGAGTCAAGAGTTGCAGCAGCGGCACAGACATTTTGCAGGCCGCCCACCCGACCTCTTGCCGGGCTGTTCCCGCGGCTCCTGGAGCTGCGCGTGCTCCTCGGGGCGACGGCATCGGGGCACTGATTGCCGCTGCTGCTGCGTTAGTGGGAAAGATTGTGTGGCTGCGACGGGGAAGACGCGACTAGGTGCTCAAGGATGTTCACTGAGCATGCGCTGGCGGAGACCACTGACTCCGGAGCCTGAGCAACCGAGGAGCCCAGGAAATAAAGAATTAAATCAAGCCATGAAAACATCAGCAAGTAGAAAAAAGAAGCTCTAGTGAGGGGGGCGGGGAGGGGGGGGCTTCTCTCTATCTCCCCTTTCTCCTTCACCAACAGGTATAGGGGGAACGCTGCGCGCGTGTATATGTGTGACCCGAGATTCATCTGTCTGAGGAGGGGAGATACGACGTACAGCAGTCGGATCAGGGCTGGAGGGAGCCCCTCCCTCTATCCTTGAAGCTGACCCGATGTTATGGTGGTTTCTTGTGGGGTGGGGTGAGTTATTTTCGAATCAGGTGATGAAGGGAAAAGTCGGCGCCTCAGAGGCGATGTCCCCAGCAGGTGAAGCCCGGAGCTCCGAAAGCAAACCCTGTGCGTCTGCTGGCCTCTCGACGCCGGGTGGATGTACATGGAAAAGGGGACTGGGGGTCGGGGGGGGGAGGGGGAAGCATATTTCGCGGGGTCGGTGGGTTTATTTGATTGATGGAGTCTTTGTGTGTTCATTTTGAGGTGTGTGTCTGTTTTTGGAACAATGCTGCCGTGATCCGATCGAGCTCTTGTTTACCGACCACTAGCGGCAGCAACAGCAGTCAGGCAAAATTCCTGGATGGTGGAATGGTGGAAGGGCTTTTTCTTGGATGCGATGTTGTAAACCCGAGAAGCGAAGGTGGAGGAGGGAGGAATACTATAGGGAAAGAAGCGAACAAGCAGTCTTGCCTGCTGCCGTCTTGGATGGCTTTCCTACCCCCCAAATCCCTGGGAGTAGCAGGACATTTTATTCTAACCCAGGAACTGTTTCTTGGGGAGAGCATCAAAACAAATTCTGAAATTCAATGGTCCAAATATGGATCTTTGGTTTTTGTGGTAACCTGGGTGGGAAATGTCTGAATGAGATGTTATTCCTAGGGTATGTTTCCTAGACACACATGACTATCTCCCTGGATATATTCAGTATTGCTCTGATTTTCTCCACCTCCTATCATAAGAAGACACAAAAGCCCATAAAACACAGGGCTGTCAACTCTTTAGCACAGGCATTTATTTACAAGTCTGAGGAGGGGTTGAACCCAAATCAACTGGGAAGATTGTGTTTCTGTTGTCTTCTTTCAGTGTGGATGAACTAGCAGGGTGTGATTATATGCTTTGGTAAGCTGAGTTAGAAAATATACATTCTGCAGGGTTTCTTTTGGATGTATTCCATACCAGCCCAACATCTGCCTTGAAGCACATCATGTAAACAAAAAAAAAGGTGGGCATGACAAAGCTATTCAACAGACTTCCTTCCCATTTTATTTTCAAAATATACCAGTGTCAACAGTGCTTGGAATTATCTTGTATGAATCCAGCTGTTTGGAAGCAGGGAAAGTACAGGTTTCTCACCTTGCCCAGGGATTTGACTGTAAACAAACTGAGGGACTGTGAGTAAACCTAAAGCATTGCATAGTAGGTGTGCAGTTCTCACGGAATTTCCCTCAAACAAATAATAGTACTCCAACTTGCAACTTCCTTTGGCTCTCCATAAATTAACATGTGGGTTAGCACATCCTGGCATTATTTGTATGTTAACTTAAGGCCTGATGGCTTGGTTTTTTTTTTCTTCCAGATATTTTGATGGCATGACGAATCAGATGGAAGAAAAGAGAACATACCATGTAACTAAATCCCAGATCAGATCTGCTTTTGGAATACATTCAATAAGATGTATGGATCTATTTTTTTCCTTATTCATATATATAGATCATGAGACTTGACTAAGGCAACCTTCTTATCTTCCATCCATCTATGGCGAATTACAGCCATGCAGCTGACAACATTTTGCAAAATCTTTCCCCTTTAACAGCATTTTTGAAATTGACTTCTCTGGGATTCATCATAGGAGTCAGTGTAGTGGGGAACCTCCTGATCTCCATTTTGCTCATTAAAGACAAGTCCTTGCATAGAGCTCCTTATTACTTCCTCTTGGATCTTTGCTGCTCAGATATCCTCAGATCTGCAATTTGTTTCCCATTTGTTTTTACTTCTGTGAAAAATGGATCATCTTGGACATATGGGACTCTCACTTGCAAAGTGATTGCCTTCTTGGGTGTTTTGTCCTGTTTCCACACAGCTTTCATGCTGTTCTGCATAAGCGTCACCAGATACTTAGCTATTGCCCACCACCGCTTTTATACAAAAAGACTGTCCTTTTGGACTTGTTTGGCAGTGATCTGTATGGTGTGGACCCTATCTGTAGCTATGGCTTTCCCTCCAGTATTGGATGTGGGGACGTATTCATTTATTAGGGAGGAAGACCAGTGTACCTTTCAGCATCGTTCCTTTAGAGCCAATGATTCGCTGGGATTCATGCTGCTGCTTGCTCTCATCCTTCTAGCCACACAGCTTGTCTACCTCAAGCTGATCTTTTTTGTTCATGATCGCAGGAAAATGAAGCCAGTTCAGTTTGTTGCTGCAGTGAGCCAGAACTGGACATTTCATGGTCCTGGAGCCAGTGGTCAAGCGGCTGCAAATTGGCTGGCTGGATTTGGAAGGGGCCCCACACCACCTACCTTGCTGGGAATCCGGCAAAATGCCAACACCACAAGCAGGAGGAGGCTACTTGTCTTGGATGAGTTCAAAATGGAAAAACGAATCAGTAGAATGTTCTATATAATGACATTCCTCTTTCTCACTTTGTGGGGGCCCTATCTGATTGCTTGCTACTGGAGAGTTTTTGCAAGAGGTCCTGTGGTTCCTGGAGGATTTCTAACAGCCGCTGTTTGGATGAGTTTTGCCCAAGCTGGAATCAATCCTTTTGTGTGCATTTTCTCCAACAGAGAGCTAAGGCGCTGTTTCAGCACAACCCTTCTTTACTGCAGAAAATCCAGGTTACCTAGGGAACCTTACTGTGTTATATGAAGGAGCATCTCTAAAATCTTTAGTCTTGTGAAAACACTACCCTTCTCTACTTAGCAATTGTGGGGTTACTGTTGCCATGTCTTGAGAAGAAGAGGAGAAGGAAGAGAACAGCATTAAAAGAGGAATGTCAGCAATTGTAAGGATTTGGGCAACAACATTCTACCATCTTTGCAATAGCTCATCATTAAATCCTATTTTGAAATTAAATTTATTCCTGCTGACCATTGCGGAGGTTTGTAATTAAGGATAAAGAACTGAGCCATTGCTCTAAAATGCTTTGATACGGTTGAAATCTAGGTAACGATTCAGAGAGTAGCAGGTGCTAAATATATCAGCCCAAAATGCTGTATATATACCATGACGTAAAGTAAGACCATTACAAAGGTTAGCATTGGACATCTGAATTAATTAATTTTGACATAAGGTTAATATGTTAAAACTAATTTTAGGCACTGGATGACCTTTCAGCTATTTCATATGATTATTATTTTTTGAAGATTAAAATCTAGGGACTGACTGAAGTCCTGCAGTTGATGGGAAATGATGTGCCACGTAGTGCTGAATTTTCATCCTTTGTTTGTTTAGAGAAACATTCCAAAGCAATTCTGTTTTCTAGATTTTTCCTCCTCCCCTCTTTTGTTTAAATTAAATACTTTTAATGTTTTCTGAGTATATTCTTTTTTGTTTAAAATTCTTTCATTTTGGATGAAATATTACATGCATATAATTGTATTCTCTGTTTCCTTTTTATGTCTTTTTTTAAAATGTAATTTGATTTAATATTGGTTAGACCCATTTTATATTTTCAAAAGCTAGATATCGATTAGATAGGCAACATTAATGAGATTAATGAGATATACCACATGTTGCCTTAAGGGATTATCTAGTATCTTCCATTTTGTTCAGTATTTTAGCAGATAAGTAAAGAAAAATGAATCAGTCACTCTAGTCTGTCATTTGGGAATGCATGAAAGATCACTTAAATCCTATTTTTATTCCCATGATTCCCTCAGATCAGTATGCCTATTGCTAGGATGATATGATTTTTCCCACTCTAAATGTGTTGCCCATTCTAGTTTTTTCTGCGAAACACAGGCAGTCTATATGTGTTTATATTTTTAAGACAGCTGTCATGGGAAGACCTCAGCCTTAGTAAGATAACTTGCACAATGTGTAAAGCATTTATTCTACTGAGGGCACAGTCTTGTTGATACTTTCTGCACATTTTTGGTGTATTAGTTGTTTCAAATTATTTCAATTTTAACTTGTGAAAGCATATAATATGATTTCTAGTATCTTAGAAAGACATTTGAGTCTGTGAATCTTTCCTTCTTTAAGATACAGATGTGTGGATTTCAATATAAAGTTGCATTTACCAAAATTTATTTGTGTAGCCTGTTAATTTTCCTTGGAATAAATTTTTACATTTTTCCACTTTTATAACCATCCTTTCATTATGATTATTAGTATATTTTATTAAGTGAGCATGAATTATTAAGAATGTAGCCATTCTGGATTATTATTCTTTGAAGTTACTGTATTCCCAACATGTAAAATGCATGAATAATGGGGAACATAGAATTGATAAATGATATTCTCAACAATAGCATTCTTTGTAGTTATAATTATCCTGGTATTATTTGAATATGTCAGTTCTATTTAGAGGCATTACATGGTATTTGAAATCTCATACAGAGAACTTTTTTTTAATGTAGAAACTTAGTGAAACAAACATTTGGACCAAAAGATTGAACTTCTGTAAACAAGGACATGATCCAACTAATTTAATTAATGATTAAATAATACTGTGCCTTATACTTCACTTGTATTAGTTGTCCCAAAATATTTTCAGTTATGCTAATACATGAAGTGCAATATAAACATAACTCAATACCCCAGGCATAATATTCTTTTAACACACATATAAACAAATAATACAGTTACAGATTGGGGACCAAATATTAAATGACTAAATGCACCTTTAAATGATCTCATTTGTACTTCATTCTCATGTTGATGGGTTCAAAGGCTAAATTTAGCATGTAGTGTGAAACACTGCAATACTCAATCTTCATGAATGCAAAAACATTTCATGTCATAATCCTCAAATATGTACATGAACTTTCAGAGTGCCACTTTATTACCTGAATCTCATAATACAGTTCAATTAGAGTACTGAGATTCAAGTCTGATCAAGTCTATTTCCAATAGCATTAGTTTTATTTGCATCCCCCCTTTATTATTTTTACAAATAACTCAAGGTGGAGAACATATCCAACACATCTTTCTCCTATTTTCCCCACAACAACCTTGTGAGGTGGGTTGGGCTGAGAGACAATGACTGACCCAAACCCACCCAGCTGGCTTTCATAGCCAAGGCAGGACTTGAAACTTTTGGTCTCCTGTTTTCTAGCCTGGGCCCTTAACCACCAGACCAAACTGGCTTTCCTGCAATTCCTAAACATCGTGTCTCTTTTTTGCATTTTTTCCAACACAGGTATAGGAAAAATTGGCTTAGCCATTCAAATAAACACATGTAAAAATTATGGATATAATATTGTGTGGATTTACATGATTAAATATATGTGCAAAAGTTTGGAAAATCCCCTCATAATAGTATAAGTAATGTGTACAGCTGCTCTACATGCATGGAACAAAACTTTTATGAATATCTCAAAGGATAATTCTCAAATAGAAATTTATTGAGGATCTAGCAGCATAGAAATAGAGTTTCCCTTCCATGTAATAAGGATACATTTATTTTATTCTATTTAAAGCTGGCTGCTATGATGAATTAGCCATTAAGTTTTGAAAATTAATTGCATTCATATCATTCTCACATTTTAACAATTTAATAAAATACAGTTCTTATTGTAAATGCAAACAAATGCAGTCATTTTAAAGGCCATAAATTTTTAAGCTTTCTCTTCTTCAGCAAATGGCGCAAGTAATGGGAAACTTAAAATTTTGATAATATGATTTGGAAATGTAAATCATTTATTAGTTTACATTAAGAAAAGAAATCTACAGTGCTGAACAATGAACAACTCAGTGTTATACATGCCTATTCAAAAGTTCTGTCAGTTGAGTTCCTTAGTGCCAAGCCTGAGCAAATATGGAGCTAAATGGCAACCCAAAAATTTTTTTTCATTTATTTTTTGCTACATGTTTCCACAAAGTTGCTTTAATTTTGTCCCAAAAGGTGGACAGAGGCACACAAAATAACATTAAAAGGCAAAAAATGGTATTTTAATATGTCATTATTACTTGATTAATAAAATGTAACACAAACATTTTAATGTATCTTCTAAAAGGTTGATACGCTTACATGAATTTAAGTGCCTGTGTAGATGACTATTATAATTAGTGCACAAATAGGAGCAGAGAGGAAATAACAAGCCTGCTTTGATGTAAATGTAGCACTATAAGATCTTTACTTTTTTCTAAAAATGTATGCCACTGAAGTGACACATTTTATACTAGTCTGGCATTAATATTAGATTTTGAATGTCAGCATTTTTTGCCTCCCACACCAGGCACAGAGTAGGAATGTAAGATAATTTTATGAATTGAACTACAAAGAAGTACATAAACATGTAGCTTTGGATTCTGGGCCTAGTTATTCAGAGAATGCAATGTCTTCAAAGGAGGCTGTGGCAGTGTTTCTCAACTTCGACTGGTTTCTGAGGTGTGGAATTCTGGAAGTTGAAGTCCACTCCTCAGAAACCAGCCCAGGTTAAGAAATAGTGCTTCATGGGAATCTACCATCCAATCATCTGATGCAGTTCTCCCTGAAAAACAAAAATAACACTTTGGATTAGATGTCGGGAGTTGAAACATTTTCTTGTGTAAAAATTATTGCTTACAAGAATTAACTTTCCTTGTTTAGAATTTCTCAGTGAATAGTTATTTCTGAATGAATAGTTCAGTTTAGAAATTCCAATACCTGCCAGAGCACTAATATGATATTAATATAATAATATAATATAATATAATATAATATAATATAATATAATATAATATAATATAATATAATATAATATAATATAATATAATATAATATAATATAATAATAATATTATAATATAATACAATACAATACAATACAACACAACACAATGAAAAATCTCTGACTTAGGCAAAGAAAATATAGTACAAGCCTGTTGAAATACAATTTCTCATTCTGCTTTCTTACTCTTTATGGTTTTCCTTTATACAAAACAGTATGAGCTAATTTCTCTTTGCATAATTTAACCTTCCTTTAATAGTTCAGACGCATGCTTCTGGTATATTCCTGTAAGGCTGATTTATAAAACCCTGCTTGCCACATGTTGTATACTGTAGAATCTTTAACCTCTAGCTTTCAGGCCTAACTCATCTGAATTTGCCCCTCAAAATGTTGTCTGGTAGCTGCTAAGAAACAATTTGCAGTTTTGAAAAACCTTAGTGTGAATGATGCTTTTATTTATTTTACTTATCTCAGACCCACAAAACACATCCTTGGCCATTTTCCAATTAAATATAATCAGTCAACACACAAAGAGTGCCAGCAGTAGCACTAGATTTATATACTGCTTCACAGTGTTGTACAGCCCTCTCTAAGCAGTTTACAGAATCAGCATATTGCCCCCAACAATCTGAGTCCTCATTTTATTGACTTCAGAAAGTTGGAAGCAGGGGTGGGATTTTACCAGTTTGCATCTATTCGCTAGAACCGGTTGTTAACATTCGAAGCAGTTTGGAGAACCAGTTATTAAAAGAAATTACTGGCCTAATCCTGTAAGGAAGGCAGGAAGGAAACATTCTGGTGTTGCTTACAGAAACTGCCTCTCTGTTAACCCTTATTACATTCTTGGCAGGACTAGACTTCCTGTCTCAGGAATGTCTCTGGAATTTTTTCCCCTCCTTTGCTGGTACTTTGATTGTGTGGAGTGACCATTCAAAGTTACAATGGCACTGAAAAAAGTGACTTATGACCATTTTTCACACTTATGACTGTTGCAGCATCCCCACAGTCATGAGAGGCCAGGTGACGAGATGCGTGCCTCGATGTGAGTTATATTGAGTTGGCCACACCCAGCCAATAACATGACCACCAAGCCACGCCCATCAACTTAGCCACACCCACAGAACCAGTTGTTAAAACATTTGAATCCCACCCCTGGATGGAAGGCTGAGTCAACCTTGAGCCAGTGAGACTCAAACTGCTGACAGTTGGCAATCAGAAGAATTAGCCTGCAATACTGCATTCTAACCACTACACTGTTACGTTGTATGTTGTTATTGTTAGTGTTTCAATTCAGTTAACTTAGCTATTCACAAATTTAATGAATTTTATAGATTTCAAAGCATCTATGAAGATTCATTTTCTTGAGATTCTGGATCTGGACATTAGGTGAAATAACATAAACTGATTAAAAAACCTACTATTGATACAGATTTTTAAACTATTTTTTCCCAATATACAATTTTTTTCCTTGAACAAATCTGCAACTAGAATCAAAAACAGGCCCAAATAATTATTTGAGAATTATAAATTTAATTTGCTTATGATTCATATTGACCAGCTGAAAAAGCATTAAAATGCTTAACTTTGACAGGCGTATCTTTTTGTTATCTTGGGTGGAATAAAAAACCAAGAGATCAAAAACCATATTTGAGTTTCCTATTTCTTAAATTTGGAGCATGTGAGAACATATTTGATCTACATAGTAGTGAACAAAGATGCTAAGACCTAATACATAATTGTAGAAAACTTTAATTACCATTACAGTTGTGCTTCATTAATCAATTAAGCCTGTTTTAATTCTTCATCTAAAAGTATATCACTTCTTCCTACAATATGTTATGGTTAGCTGATCACAGACAGCAATTATGTTCAGCATATGGCACTGCAAAGAGACATGAAGTTTGTCCAGTCTTATATTATGCTACATTTATAAAGTAAATGCTGTGGGAAATCCTATTATAATACTAGAAAAGGTATAAGATATTTATGGAAATATTTATGGAAATTCTTAGTCATCCAGGTCATGGTTGTCTCAAAGATGCTTTTTTTCAAGAGGCAGCTGGACAATCTTGTTTTTCTTCTCATCCAAGAAGCTTCTTCAGCTCTGACTGGATGGTGGGGAATGGAAGGATTTATACCCCTTGCAGACATCTAGCCATTTGCATTCTTCTTTTTTAAGGTTTTTTTTTAATGTCTTTGAAAGTATTTGTCTATTTTATTTTTTCCATTCCATAAGAAGGCATGCCATCCCACTTGGAGGTCATGTCCCTCCAACAGTAATAATATTCTATTTCTCAGATTTATGCATTCTTTCACCCATGGTAATGCAGAGGCCTGTTAATAAAGCTCCCAATCTGGCAGTCCAAAGCCCCCATTCTTGGAACATTTCAGCCTTATTCTCACTCTTTTCCTTTGAAAACAGATTTCAAAATTATTGTATTTAATTCATCAAAGTGTTTTTTAATTTTATAGGAATCATTTGAAACAAAAACAGTAGCTTCAGCAGGATATTCATTTTTATAGTTGCTATTCTTATCATTGACAATTGCAAATTTTTCCAATTCTCCAGGTCAAGTTTAATTTGTTGTATTAACCTTATATAGTTATCTTTAACATTTGCACATCCAGCTGTTAAATAAATTCCCAAATATTTTACTTTTTTAACTACCTGAAGGCCTATTTTTTGTCAGTTCTGTTTATCGGTAAGGATTTTAGCTAATATTTTCATTTTTTCTTTATTTAGTCTCAACTCTGCTACTCCTCAATTTTCTCCATTAACTTAGGACTGAATTCTGTTCTTCTAAAATAAGTACCAGATCATCTGCAATTGCTTATAATTTGTATTTTTCTCTTTTTATTTCCAAGCCTTTTATTTCTGGACCTTGTCTAATACCTCTATTTAATACTTCCAATGTTAATATAAATAGTAATTTGCATTCTTTTAGTCACTTTAAGGTGACTAACGGTGACTTAAGGTGCATTCTTTAAGGTCACTTAGAGGTTTGTCTGTGTTCCAGGGTCACCTGAGTAATGCAAATATGTGTGAAGCTTTCTTGGAACCATTGAAAGAGCAAATGGTAGCAATAGGAGAGATGGCCTTTCAGTAGAATTCCATTGAGTTGCTTATTCCTGAAGATAGAAGAGAAACGCACACCGTGCACTGTAGAAAGCACAAACTCCACTGTAGAAACATGCTCTTGGATGTAGAGATACTACAAAGGCATGGGAAATGGTGGAGAAGCAAAGGAAGCAATGAAGTTGAATTTTAGTTCCTGTTCCTCTCATTGTTTGCGCTGGGCAATGCGTAAAAGGAGTTTCTGGATGTGTTTCATTAAGTAACATATAACTACATTATTTGCAAGATTTGGCATTGATTTTTTTAAAACTTGGGAATATATTGCATGCATGGCATTTATTTTTCTGGTTTGACAGCAGCTTAGTGGGCATTTGGCATGTCTTCTTTTTTTGACTTGGGAATAAATTGGTAAGACTTTGGCAGAGATGCATATTTGTTGCAATGAATAATTTAAAACTTGATTCATTAATTGTTCATAGGTATTTTGCTATTTTATTTGCAATTTGCCAAAACCACATCATAATCCCCCCCTCCCCTGGGCTTCATGCTCAACAGCTGAACAGACAAGCTCTACATATATATCCTTCATTTAACAAAATAGAGGAAACATAGCAAAAGAAAAAAGAGAGACAGATAGAGGCTTCTCATGAATATATGTATGTCAGAATTGTAATGGAACTAAGTAGGAGTTTGTTCTAGTTTTTGAAAACATACTTCATTTTTCCACTTTATGTGCTGTTGGCAACCATAAAAATATCTATATAAATAAAGAGACAAATATGAAAAGTCCTAGAAGTTTCCACAGCAATGTAACAAAGATATTTGTTCTGTTGTTAAAGTAACACATGAAATTTAAGGAGGTTTCAGCCCTTTTCAGGACCTTTAGTCCTTAAGGGCATGAATATCAACTATGTGTCTCACCACTTAAAAGACAAGCTCTCCAATAGCTGATTTAAGCTTTCTTTACTCTGCTTTCCTTGTGCTGGAACATTTAACTTTATTAATGTTAAGACATAAATCCTAGAGTAGTCTATTATGATTCATGAGTAAAAATACCATGATTTTTCTAAATTAATTTGAAGTTATTTTACAGTTCACTTAATTTTAGAAAATCTTGTTTAGTTCATGCCTAAATATATTACATTTTGTGTCACTTCAAGAATCTAATTCATATTTGACTTATTCCCTCCCTCCCCCCACACACAAAGGAACTGATATTATATAAAGTAAATTGAATAATAATATTGTTTGAAAGATACTACCAATGAAGAACTGTAATAATTCAGTGCAAGTTTGCCAACAAGAATATCATTATTTTTATTTTAGATTTCGATTTACTTTTCTCCAGCCACTACATGATGTTTGAAAGAGGTATAGGCAACTGAAAGAGGCAAATAAAAGATAACTGAGAAAAGGTACACAGTTTAGAAAATTTCTAATTGGAAGGGGGAGGAAGGTAACTGAGAATAGGCATAACAGAAGAGCATAAAACTAAGCTCATACAGAATACTGATTTAAAAATTCAGGAATATCTAATGAAGCTAAAGGATGAAAAAATCATAACCAATAGCAGGGCCCTCCCTGCCCTCCCGACAGTATATATTAAACTGTAATATTATAATAGTGGTACATGATTTTACACTTTTAAAGATTAAATGCTCACAGAGAATAGGACTATGAATGTGTCAGAAGAAATGTCCATCTGGGTTCAGTTCCAAGTGTGAAGAAAGACACTTGGAAACATGGAGATTGCTTGGAAAGATGGTTTAATGGTGGACAGCAGGACCACATGATTCGAGATCCTGGGCAAAAAAATGCACATGAGTGTGTGTATGAGAGGGAGAGAGATTTATAACCTCTGTTGGGCTTTGAACTTGCTTCCTGTTCCTGGCAAGAAATGTATCCTAATTGGTTGTCAGACTCCCCTGGGGCCATGCAGGGGTAATTTTGTAGGTTGTCTTGAGTCCCAAGCTTGAATCTTGCTGGGTGATGTAATGAAGGGGCTTTGGACAATTCCTATTATGGCTTAATGGCTTTGTCCTTGTTTGGATCTGAGTGAGGGCTAATCCCATCACCCTGGAGCTGAAGCAGAGGTGGTATTCAGCAAGTTCTGACCAGTTCTGGAGAACCTGTAGTGGAAATTTTGAGTACTTCAGAGAACTGGCAAATCCCACCTCTGACTGGAGATTTTACAGTATCTTTCCCCTGCCACACCCACCAAGCCACACCCACAGAACAGGTAGTAAAAAAAATTTGAATCCCACCACTGAGCTGAAGGTCTTTTGTGTTGTAGATAAGATGTCTTTTGTCTTTCTGGGGCTATTAACAAACATTCTGGGGGCTGCTTTCCAAGAGCATGTTTCTCCTTTTCTCATCCAGGGAGGTAGAATATTCTGCCTTTTTAATATTTCCTAGAATATTTCATTTTCCTAGGAGAAGGGTAGGCGCTAACTTTGTATAAATGCATGCAAGGTATATTATATATGGAGGTAATTGTATAACTAAACTGAGAAACAAGGCAGAGGACTGAAAGCTTGTTGTGGTTATAAGAACTACACTAAATAGGTCTTTGGTCTAACACATCTCATCTCCTTTTGGTTGGTTGGTTTCTAATGATTCGTGATATCTCTTTTCTCTGGCAGTATCATTCACTGGAAATGTTTACACGGAGGACAAAATGATCTGGCTAGTATGATTTCAGAAATAGATGCCATACTAGGGTCTTTTGCCCTTGGCCTTTGTGTCTGCAGTTGTGCACAAGAGACACAGTCATGATAAAGTTTTTGTATTGCATGTGAGGACAATCTGTCTATGCCATGTGTTAACCCACTGATCACAAGGGGTGATCCAATTAATGTGATTTGCTAGGTGGATTTTTTTTTTGTGTCCCTCTGAAGTTGTGGGCTTGGTGGGAAGAGGATGGCCATTCTAGATAGGAGTATACCATCCAAGGGTGGGTTTCTACCGGTTCTGTCTACTTCTGTAGAACAGGTAGCTCTGAAGAGCAGCAGACATAGAACCAGTTCTATGTCTGCTGATGTTTTTGCCCATCTGCTCACCCAAGCTCTTATCTGACCTTTATTTCCTTATTTTTTTCAACTTCAGCTGCCGTGTGAGACACAGCTGCAGTTAAAAAAGCAGGAAAAAGGGATTTTTTGAAAGGCTGCTTCTCTGCATGCAGCATGCTGATGACGATTTACAGGCAGGCGCCCACCGGCAGCGTGCAGGGAAGCACATCGTAAATCATCAAACCTCATAAATGAACAAACTGGTAGTTAACCCTGTCGGATCTCATTCCTGGTACCATCGTTCAGTTAAGGATTTGATTTCTTTGTGCTTCTTCCCTCAGTATCTTAAGGCATGATATCGGGGCATTCTTTAAACAATATTTCTTGCATTGATCCAAATTTATTTTTTATATTAATTTTTATACTGCTTATTCAAAGGTTCATTTTCCATAATTTACCCACAACCCAGATAGCAATTTATTCATAGAAAAAAACAATTAATAGAAGTTCAGATGTTCCAGAACAGCTTTTTTTAAAAATGTGACTGTATACTTAAAGAATATAAAGAGTTTATGTTTAACCTGTTTTAGCAACAAATATACAGATAGATTGAATTATTATGACTAGAGTTAACAGAATTCATTTGCCCTTCTCTTTTCAATCTTTCATTTCAGAAAGAATGAGATGCCAGAAGGGACACTCTGCCAAATATTGACACCTTTTGATTCTCACCATCTAAAGATAGAGATACCAAGTGTTAAATATTTTATTAACTTAAAGCTCAAAGGAAGATATTATTTGTACACCCAGTTAACCACAGTAGAAATTAAACTAATGCTCCATCATCTTTAGTACATTGAACATTGATCTCGGTAAATTGTATGGTAGCTTTTATGAACTTTTTCCAAAAAAGAAATAACAGCAGACCTATAGTAATGTATATAGAAATATCTTAGATTATTTCTAAGCAGATTTACTATTTAATTAATATATTTTAAAATCATGTTTTCAGCCTGCTCATTTTTCCCCACACACCAGCCTGGTTTTCCTACAATTTTTTGGATCACCATTGTTTTGTATGACTTTGCCATCCTTTTCGACTTAATGAAATTATTTCTCGCATTTTTATCTGACCAACTGTTTAAAAATAGGGGATCTTACATTTTCCTACACATATGATTTTCTCTCCACTTTCAAGAAAAAAAGATGATCTTGCCCCCAAATTTTTCAATTTTTCAGATTCCTTCTTATCATAGTAACACCAGTATTTCTGAATATGTGTAATTCCATGCTCTATTTCTGATCTTGCATATTGTATCTTCAAATAGACACTACAGGTACTCCCAACTTCCAACAACAAATTAGGACTGGAATTTATGTTGTGGTCACAGTTAAATCATAATGTGACCAGACCAATTTTACAATTATTTTTATGATAAGTGGAAATCCAGTTTAACCAATAACATTTTTGCTGTAATCTGGCAAAAAAGTCAAAATCACATTCATATGACCACATGATGCTGCAACCAGTCATAAATGCCAAGTGCCCAAATTGAGATCACATAATTGCAGAGGTGGAGGCAGTGATCGTAAATTCCAATTTATGCCTTTTTCTGTCATTATTTCAAATCATCATTAATTGAATGGTTGTAAGTCAAGGACCAGTTATATATTTTAATTATTTATTAATTCATTATTTATTTTGAAGGTACTATGAGAGGAATAGAAAAAAAATATTCTCTGTCCTACCTCATTCTCTTTCCATTTCTTTTCCATCAAGAGACTAAATGGGATAATTTAATGACTTGGTCTTGCATTCATTTGTCATTTTATTAGTAGAGACTAGCTTTTGTAGACACTAGCATCTGCTGAAAGTTAGATACAAATCTATATTTTTATTAAGTATCATTGCCTCAATCATTATCAAGGCAGCATCTGTGTGGGATTTTTTTTGTTTTTCATTGTTGCTTATAAAATCCCTCCCCCTTTTTCATGTCTTCCCATAACTATTGTCAGGGCTTTTAAGATTGGCTGAATGTTGGCAGAATTTTTCAAAGCACTTAAGGAATGAAGACTGGCTCTAAGTCTGTTTAAATTTCAGGAATGGAGATCTCTAATTTCAGTGACCAATCATACTCAGAATGACTCCATGTTAAGTATTCAAGGCCTAGTAATGATAGGGATTTTTATGGTAGCTATAAACAGGCTGGTATCCAGGTAAAGTAAATATTCCTGGTCCTGGTAATATCCAAAATAGTGGGTGCCCTATTTGAATTCCAAGCAAATATGCCACAGAATCCAAATACAGTAGATTGCAAACCCTTCTAGACTAGGGCATATACAATTCATATGATCCTCCTGAGCCTCCCTCCTACTGAGCTTACTTCAGATTGCAAGAGAAGGCTGAGAAAGTAATTTTTCAAATAAACTTGTCATAGAATTTCACAGAGAGCAGTCCTTAAGAAGTTTCCTTGGAAACCACTGGACTGTTTATTCTGAGATAGCTAGACTTTTCTCTTGACATTTAGGGAGGTTGATGAGATCCTACCTTCTTCTATAACTCCTCACCTTCTCAATTTTCTGGTAGAAGATTGGAAAATGCATGTTTTAAAAGTATGTAGTTGTGATGGCTGAACTGTATTTCTAAAATTTTTGTTGCCATTTTCTCATTGTTTATGCTGCTCAGTCAATATTATACTTGGGTGGCTAATAAATACAAAGAAAAGCCAGTTTGAGCTAGCATTAAGGTACCAGGCTAGAAGCCAGGAGGTTGTTGCTGCGTTCAATGCAGTTTTCACTCCGGTGCTGCTCTATAACAGTTGTGAATTCTAATCCCACCCAAAGCATGAAATCAAATCAAATAAACCTTTATTGTCAGAGTACAACTTGTGTACAATGAGATTGGCTGAGTCTCTCTTCGTGCGCCCCCCCCCCCAACACAACTCACAGTGAAGACAAAAAAGAAAAATCCCTAACCCAGTGAATCCTACTAACAAACACAATATCTTATTGTACCATGTGAACTTATTGCCCAACACGCCAGTCCCACAAGTCTATCATACTATGTTGACATGAGATTATTTTCCATTCAGGAGTCTGACAGCCCACGGGTAGAAACCAAATGGGTGATCTTCGGTCAGTCACTCTCTCTCAGTCCAACTCACCTCATATGGCTGTTCTTGTGGGGAAAGTAAGAGGAGGAAAGTGTGCTGGATAGTTTGCTACCTGGAGTTATTTGTAAAAGCAATAAAGGTGGGATACAAATAATCCAGGCCATCTACAATAGCCATAAGAACTTGAAAGGATGTTGTTATTCTTTCTGTGTATATCATTGTGGTTCAGTTTCATGATCCTCTTGAGTATCATCTTACTGAAATACTGTAAAATTAAATAATTTTTATTTAATTTTGCCATGGAATTATTATCATTACAGTAATGAAAACTCTACAATCCTTCAGTGCTACTGTGTAGAAAAAGGCAATTTTCAGGGACTTTGAATTGCTATTGGCAATGATATGAATAACTTCATCTACCAGCAACACTTCAGTGGATCAATCATTCAGCAGACTATCACATTTTTTATTGTTTTAACCACAAGTTAGGATAGAAAGTGGGAAAAACTCATAGTTGCAAAAGAGATAATATGCTTGCATGATAAAAAGCATTTGTAATATCTTACAGTTTTGTTTAGTACTGTCCTTGGATGGGGGAAAAGAGTCAAAATCTGCAACCTGGATTTTCAGCATCACAATCCAAGCACCGAGATTAAAATGGGACATAACCACAGTCATTATCTTGCAGATTATAACACATGTTCCCCTCCCCCCTATACACACACTGTCTTATTTATTAAATTATTGGTTAGAAATTTATCTTAGACTTTAAAAGGTAAGAGACTGCTATTGATGATAAGAAATACTCTATAGTAAAAAGCTAAAAAAAATAACTTCTTTCTTTGTACAATCACATATAACATTTATTTGAAGAGCTAATTTAAAATCTTGGATTAAGAGTCAAAACAACAACAGCAACAGAACAGCAGTGTATTATATCTTCCATGAAATCACCTTGGACATTACAACCATAATGATAATTGTGTGGGCTCCTGAAAAAATGACTTATATTACATCCTCAAAGTTGGGACCATTATAACAGCTGCACAGTAACATGATTACAATTTGAGTGCATGGCAGTTGGCCATACTTTTGATAGTTGCAGCATTCTGTGGTCAGATGATCACGATTTGCAGCCTTTGGGAGCAGTTTCCAACAAGCAAGTTGGATTGAGGATGCTGGATTCATTTAACAATTGTGGTGATTTGCTTAATGACCACAGTAAACATTGCTGTAAAATCAGGCCCAGTCATGACTCAATTAATGACCATATTGTTTAGGATCAAAATTCTGGTCCCAGTTGTGGTTGTTGACAGGCAAGCTTGTTATTTACAATAAAGTTAATATACAAGCAAGCAAGCAATAGCATTGATAAAGTTACCTAGTTTGGATAATGAAATATCTGCAAGAAAACAGCCAAGCTCAGAGACCACCAAGGACCCTTCACAAATAAACAAATTTAATTCATGCAAGTTCAGGCTTAGAGCGTTAAAGGAGACATTCTAGTAGTTTGTATTGGAATATCTGCTACTTGTTATAGTTCAAGCCTCATTTGAAACAGAAATTGAATTCTAAATCCCAAAGTTAAGAAACTATCATGTTTCTTAGATAAAACATTTGTTTTGCTTACTTTAAGAAAACCAGTAATGTACTTAACAATAATATTATAAATAAGTTGTCTCAAATAAGAGATATTACACTTGAAAAATCTTTTTCATTTTGCAGTCATTTAAAATCACAAAGTTTTTGTAACTATTGAGGATAACTTTTTCTACCCTTATGCTTAAGAAAGTCTGGCTTTTATCTGTTACCAGGTCCATCCTTATATTTCTAGCAAATCTCAATACGGAAACATTCAAGGCAAGATGCCAAATCAAGAAAAAGATACAAAGAAAGCTAAGGTCACACTCTTATTTTATTCATGTTCCAAGCAGGGAATACCAGAAACATACCTTCATATGAGTTATAAAGATGAAGGACAGAATAGGATGAGAAATACAAAACAAAAATAAAAAAGAAACAAGACTTCTAGTTCAGCTGCACCCAAATATACAAAGATTCCTTTGAGCCATACATATCAACATTTCCTTTGAGTGGAAAAACAGTGAAATTGCAAATGTTTATCAGGACAGGGGAAAGATTCAGCAGTTAAAATTTTTCCCCTCAGGGGATTGTTGAGTGATTTGAAAAGAAATGCAAATTTAATCCGTATAGGCATCTTAGTTAGTTCAATTATATTGTCTTGCTTATCAGTGCCTTATAAGTCATTTACATCATTCCAAAGTTAAGTTTGATTCAGATGTAGGTGTTATTAAAACAGAGCCACTGAAGGAAATAAGGAGAAATTTTCTGACAAATGAGAACAATCAACCAATGGAACAGCTTGCCTTCGGAAATTGTGGGAGTTTCATCACTTGAGACTTTCAAGAAGAGATTGGACTGCTATTTGTCAGAAATGGTGTAGGGTCTCCTACTTGGGCAAGGGGTTGGACTAGATGACCTACAAGATCCCTTCCAACTGTTAATCTGTTAAATCTGTTAAATAACTAAATCTAGATGCAGCCAAAAACAGTAAAGCAGGAATCTGAAATCATGGTTACTTGAACATAATCTTGATGCTACTCCTCTTTGGAATAATGGATAAGGTTCCATATTACACAAACAAAAAAGCAACCAACCACATTATGAATTAGAATTAACTCCCTAAAGCTGAAATCAATTTTGGTTGACCAGATGGATCCATGGAGGTAGCTTTCTTAATGTTAGTTAGGTAATGGTTTGCAAAAGCTGTCTTCCGAGATGTTTTTTCCCCAATTTTCAATCTAGCCTAGCAGTTTTAGTAGTCATCCATCCAAGTACTAACCAGAACTGACTTTGCTTTGGGGTTCTGTTGCTATTGTCATTTTAAAATCATCATAAGTCAGCTGAGTGCTGCTATTTAAGCTGGAAATTATGTGTTAATTAGACAAGTTTTTATATGGTTTGAAGAACTTTCTTAAGTAAAATTCTTATAACACCATATTTTTAATACATTATTTATGTTTTGGGAGTGGATGTTCCATCTGATTCTAGAGTTGTCCATCATTATTCTTATTTTATTTGCTAGCTGCTGATTCCCTTCAAGGAAAGTAAGTATAATTGACCTTAGGGGTAATACCATGAGGAAATTAGATTATAAGTTTCACATTTGAACACTTTCACAATATTAATATAACGCTGCACATATGGATTTGAAGACGGTTCAATTCTTTCCTAAACTATGAATTTTCATTTCTAGTTACATGAATAGTAGGCATACAGTGTTCTTATACATTCACAATTTTGTAGAGATCAATATAGAATCAGAATTAGAAAGTTTTCTGTAAATTGAAGTGTTTATTTCTTCTGATTCTGCTTAGATATATTTCAATGCTTGTACATTAGGTGATACGTTTGCTGTTTTATTGTACCATACTAATAGAACATTTTATTTTTACAGATTTCTTATAGCTTCAAAGGATTTCAAAATCTAGTTGACTATAGCACATTGCTCAGAAATATCACATGACAAAAAGCCTTCTGCATTGAAATCAGTGGTAGGATTCAGCCAGTTCGCACCATTTAGCACGAACCAGTAGTTAACTTTTTCTGACATTTGGCAAACTAGCTGATCCCACTATTGGGCATCCCTGTCTTGCCCTGTCCCACCCTGCCTCTTGCCCCTGTCCTCCCAGCCTTTCCTAGCTTGGTTGGCTTTTTGCCTAGGTTTGTCCGGCTGTCTGGGGGGAAACAGACAATGACTTGGAGTGGAGATACCTCACCTGCCACAGCTGCCAGTGGGTGGCTAGAAGGTAAGGCTGATGGTGGGGGGAGGGAGATTCAATCTGGACCTTCCGTGCTCAGCTGAAGGGTGAGTGGGTGGGGGGGGCAGCTGGCAGAGGGGCGATGTGGGCGATGCAGACTCTGGCCACCTTCCAGCTTGCAGGGCTCACACCACTCTGCTCACCGTGGTTGCCTGTGAAGGTAAAGGCTAATGGCGAGGGAGAGAGACCTGCTTTGGGACCGCCATACTTGGCCAAAGGGCATGGGTCATTGCATGGGCTGACTTGTGGGGGAGGGCTGGCTGGCAGAGGGGCTACACAGGTGGTGCAGCCTTGTGGTCCTGTCCACTCCCTGCCCACTGGTAGCCAGGGCAAATGAAGTGCCTCCTTGTCCATTTTCCCCCAACAGCTGGACAAACCTAGGCAAATAGCTAACCCTCTTTTGCTTCTCTCACCTCCATGGGTTTAGGTGGACAGTCAGGAGTCTGGAGCAGGGAAAAACTTAAGCACACCAAGATCCAGGCCTGGCTGCATCCCCAAGCAGTGACCCCAACCCTGACCACTGCTGCTGAAATCTTGTGAGCTAGCCAGCCTAATCTGAGCCTGCCAGCCACTCCTGGGCAGATTCCCGAGGACCACACACAAAGGGATAATTTTCCCTGGCCCTGGAGAGGCTGGCAGGCAAGGCCAGATTGTGAGGACTTTGTGTCCAACAAGGGGACCAGGTGGGGGGCTTCAACTCAAGGGTGAGATTCAATTTTTTTAACAACTGGTTCTGTGGGCATGGCTAGGTGGGTGTGGCTAGGTGGGTGTGATCCTGTGATTAGATGGGCATGGCTTTTTTTTGTTTGCAGCATGCCACCCTTTTTTTTTTTTTTTTTTTGCCTTCTGGGCCTCATGGAAGCCTCCTTGGGCGAAGCAGTAAGACAGTGATGGGGATCCCAGCACAGCTGATCATTGGAACAGCTGATTGTTGGGAGGGGGAAAATACTTTAAGAAGTGATTGGGTGGGGGAGAATGCAGTCAGCGATATTGCGCATGTGCAATAAAGACTGACTAGGTGGGGAGGGGAGGGGTGAGCTGAGAGGGGCAGGGCCAGCCAGGGGCATGATTTGCTGGTTCTCCAAACTCTGCAGAATCGTAACAACCGGTTCTATAGAACTGATCCTAACCAGTAGAATCCCACCCCTGCTTCCACTCCTCCCTCTTTTGGGCAGATTTACAAAGAAAGGGCAGGGAACTTCAAGACAGGCACCCCGTGCAACTCCCACCTCACCAACCCCACTGCTGACAGCTCTTGGCAGTGGTTCGGTTTTCCCTGCTGGCCACAATCCTGATTCCTGCCTGCTCTTTCCTTTCTCCCATGGCTGGTGGCAGAGAGGAAGATGAGCCAGAGCTGAGCCACTGCAACTTGACCCCCTCCCCCCATCCACATCTTGTCCCCCATGACTGCCCATGAGAGGGGTGGCAAGGAACCATAAGGCTGCACCTCCTGCATCACCCCTCCACCAGCTAATACTCCTCCACCCAACCACCAGCTGATGGAGAAGAGGCTGAATAGTGCCGGGTGAGGAGTGGCTGGGGGAGGTGAGGGTTGTGGTGAGGCATCCCTCAATGTGAGTGATATTGAGTTGGCCATGTCCACCCAATCACATTATTACCCAGTTACGCCTATCTAGCTGGTCATTAGGGCAGAGAACCGGTTGTTATATTATTTGAATTCTGCCACTGACTAAAATCCTATTCATTATTTCTCATGCAATGGAGGAGGAAGAAGAGGAGGAAGAGGAAGAAGAAGAAGAAGAAGAAGAAGAAGAAGAAGAAGAAGAAGAAGA
>BLBF01000037.1:16034206-16061966 GCA_015471245.1 Laticauda colubrina
AGAAGAAGAAGAAGAAGAAGAAGAAGAAGAAGAAGAAGAAGAAGAAGTCTCAAATTTTAAAAGGAAGATAAAAAGAAATTTTATTAATATCCTCTCTACTTTATCTATTAAGATTATATTATACATGCATAAATGTCAAAGGGTTTCATGACTTTTAAGAAACTCTGATCTGAACTTAAGTAATGGACAGTAAAATCTAAGACTGATTGAAAAGTTCGCAAAATATTAAGAGTATCTGTCTAAGCCAATATGCAATTTATTTCAAGAAATGCCGCAGTGATTATAGATACAAAAAAGGATGGTTTGCATAAATTCAAATTACCAGACAATTGTAGAAGTCTCCTTTCAGCCCTATTATTAAATATGATGTGAGTGCTGTACTTGTTTAATAATCAACATGTCCCTGCATCTCTTTGAGACAGGATGGTTGCCTTTCACCTACCCATTTGTTATATACTTCTCAGACAAATATAGTGATAAAGGCCCTGTCACACTGCCCAACGGATGCAAAACGTTAGTAAAAAGGACACAACGACGAGAAAAATGTTCCATCCGTTGTTATCCGCTCTCAGAAGGGGCGACTATTTGCATAACCGGAGCGGATAACACGGAAAGGAATGGATGCGGGGAGGACTCAGGGCGGATGGAAAGTGGATGCGAAACGGAAGCCCAGCGGATGGAAGCGGATGGGAATGGATGACACATCCGCTAGGCTTCCAGGGGACCTCAGCAAAGTGGACGCGGAACAGATACAGCGGATGCACAGCAGATGCACAGCGGATGCACAGCGGAAGCCTAACGGATGCCTAGCATTAATTGCGCATGCGGGGAGGATGCACTGCGTAAGCCCCGCGGATATCAGGGAAGCAGCTCGGAAGCAGGTCACCATTCAGAGGAAAGACCTGCTGCCGGACGGATTGACAGCCTTGCCTGCCCTGCCTGCATGCTTGCCTGCAAGCCTTGCTGCCAGCCTTGCTGCAAGCCCTGCTGCCAGCCTCCCTGCCAGCCTTGCTGTCTGCCTGCCTGCCAGCCTTGCTGCCAGCCTCCCAGCCAGCCTTGCTGTCTGCCTGCCTGCCAGCCTTGCTGTCCGCCTGCCTGCCAGCCTTGCTGCCAGCCAGTCTTCCTGCCAGCCTTGCTGCCTGCCTTTTTGCCAGCCTTGGTTCATGTCTGCCTGCCAGCCTTGGTGCCTGCCTGCCTGCCTGCCAGCCTTTCTGCCAGCCTTGGTGCCTGCCTCCCTGCCAGCCTTCCTGCCAACCTTGGTGGCAGCCTTCCTGCCAGCCTTGGTGCCTGCCTGCCTGCCAGCCTTCCTGCCGGCCTTGGTGCCTGACAGCCTCCCTGCAAGCCAGCAACCCCACAACCATGCGGAAGCACAGCAAGCCTCAGCCATCTGCTGCCAGCCCTTGCAAGAGGGACAGGGCTACCATCCCACCCCCTGGCCCTCACTCTGGTTCTGCTGGGGCTTCTGCAGCATGGGCTCGCTCTTCTGGGGCTGGGGCTTCTGCTGCTTCTGCTTCTGGAGGAGCTGATGACAAGCACTCCAGCACCAGCCACCTCCACAGCACCTGGACCCTTCACCCCTGAGACTGAGCAACCAAGAGGAGTGCCAGAGACTCATTTTTGTTTTATAGCTTGTTGTTAATAAAGTCTATTTTTGATTCACACACTTGCTTCATTTCTTTTTTTTAATAAAGTCTTGCTGGAAACTTTTAGAAATGGTTTAAGCCTTTGCATGCTTGTGGGATGGGTTAAGATAGCAGTGGGATGGGTTAAGATAGCAGTGGGATGGGTTGAGATAGCAGTGGGATGGGCAGGGATACCTGTGGGATGGGTAATAGCTGTGGGATAGATAAGCCTCCAGTGCAAGCATAGTGGGACTGTATGGTCCACCCTTCCAGGTGCCACACCTATGGCCCTTTATTATCAATAACAATGTAATCAATCATCCACACATGTCAACATAAACACAACTCTTTATTAAATGCCCTGTTCATTGTAGGCCCAACCAACATCTGTGTGATGAGACAGCCTCAAGGAAGCATCCATTAATCATCTATCATCCTGTCTTGCCACTCCACTGCTCCAGCTGGGGAGTTGCACCAGTGTTTCAGGGGGTTGCGCTGCTTCTACCCTTCACATGAGGCTCTGTTGGGGCCTTGCACATCCTCAGTGTCTATCAGGTTTCGCCCTTGCCTCCATTCCCCAGGCTCCATGTCCCCATTGCCTTGCTGGAGGTCCACGAGCCTGTTCTGCAAGACTGGGTAGCGGGTGCGCATGAGATTGTGCAGGATGCAGCAAGCTTCCACGATCCTCCTCAAAGTCTCTGGGCAATGCTGCATGGTGGTGAGAAGTACCTGGAACCTGTTGGCCAGGATGCCAAAGGCATTCTCCACCACCCGCCTTGCCCTGGACAGCCTGTAGTTGAAGATCCTCTCTTCACGGGTGAGGCATCTGGAGGTGTAGGGCTTCATGAGGTAGGTTGTGAGGGAGAAGGCGTCATCCCCCACGATGAAGTAGGGCACATCTTGCGTGTCATTGGGCAGGGGGTCTGGATCTGGGAAGCCCATGATGAGGTTGCGTTCCAGCCCCACCTTGAGGTGACTGGCGTTGTATACCTGGGCATCTGAAGATGAGCCGTTGCCTGAAGCATCGATGTACATGAACTTGTAGTCAGCATTGACCATGGCGAAGAGGATGATGCTGAAGAAGCCCTTGTCGTTGTGATAAGAGGACCCTGAGTTGGCTGGTGCTTTGCAGGCCACGTGCTTGCCATCGATGGCTCCAACGGTGTGGGGGAAGTTCCACCTATGATACCACTGCTCTGCAACTTTCTTCCATCCTTCTTCAGTGGAGGGGCACTGGAGGAACTCCTCCTTGTATTCTTCAATGATGGCCTGCACCACTTCTCTGACCACAATGCTGATGGTGTTGTGTGGCACCCTCCAGCCGTACTGCATGCTCGTGTATGTGGTCCCTGAGGCCAGGTGGCGCAGAGTGAGTGCCACCTTGAGCCCAGGGTCCAGGCTGGGCCGGAAGTTGGTGTTTGCCTTGGTCAACCTGGGTGTCAGCCGCTGCACAACTTCGTCAAACATGGCTGGAGGCATCCTCATGAAGTTCTGGAATGCACAAGTGTCTTCATTCCTTAGCTCCACCATCAGCTTGTTGTACAGTCCGTCCTCTGCTCTTCTGGTGAACCATCTTCGTACCCAGACGCTTCTTGGCCGCCTCTTTCTCTTCCCATAGTAGAGTTCACAGACCCTGTAGATGGCTTCGCAGTGTTGCAGAAGGATGGTGGCTGCCAAAAGGACTTTGTTACAATCCACGGTGGACATGACTGGATGCTGTGGAAGAGGAAAAGGCAGATGAAGGCTGCAGAGGTCCGCACCGCAGGGCTGCTGGTCTGACAGTGAGATCCAGGTGAGTTGCTCCCCCTTTTTATAGGCAATATAGGTTTTCCACTATGTGTCCTTTTGCATCCTCTAGGCATCCTCTAGACATCCTTAATATCCGAGATAGGTCCCGTCTGCGAACTTTTTTTCCGTTTTACATGCTTTGTTTCCATTCTGCATCTGCTCGGCATCCGTTTTGCATCTGTTCCGCATCTGTTCTGCTTCCTCCCTGCGTCCATTTACCGTTGGGGCGGATGGAGTTGTGCGGATGCGCAGCGGATGCAGAACGGATGCCTGGAGGATGTGTAGCAGATGCAGAACGGACGAATTGGATATATTTTCCGCTCAAAAGTTTTGAGCAGCTCAAAACTTTCTGAGCGGATGAAACGTCAATAAACAGATGCTGGACGGATAGAGAGGAAGCAAAATGTATGCAGTGAGTACAGAACGGATGCATCGCGTTAATCAACGGATGGCAAGTGACAGGGGCTTAAGATTGTGTGATTTACAACACAACTTCAGTTCAAACACATGGAAATACAGGCCTAAAAGTTGCATCTTTCGAGGAGAAGAACCTTTTCCAGAAGTTTACTTTCCCTTTCTTAAGAAACAGGCACACATGAGTGCTCTTCAGGCTGTTCTATGGATTAAAGTGCTCCTCAATCTCGGTAAAAAGACTACAATAGATCATTTCTAATTTTTAATTTCCAATTCTGTAATTAATTAATTACATAATGCAGCCAAAAACATGAGAAATTTAGTGCTGTAATTTAAAGACAAACCAAAGAATAGCATAGATTTATCACATAGGCTATATTAATTTATCAATATTTCATTATACTTATTCTCTACTCTATACTTTCACTATACTTATTCTCAGGGATAGCATAGCACAATCTTATTTTCTGTTAGTCTTATAAAGAAAAGCAATTCATCCAATAGGGAAGATGGGAATAACTTCCAAGGAAAAAAATCCAATCTATGCCTTGGATGGCTTGATTAGGTATTTTTCAGTACCTGCTTATAGTACCTCGTTTCCTAACTCATAAGAAAATCAAGCTGGGATGTGAATGTTTCTGATTTGATTCTGAACATACTGTCAAGCCTGAAATTGACATATGTGTAGCCACTTTAGTTGGGTTCAGTATACATTTTTTCTTACTTTCTCTGTGGCAGTCATGGGGGGAAGGGTTTTGGGCTTGCCACATTCCTAAGGGGGGAGGAATGGAGATAGAGAGAGTTGTTTGGCTGGGTGATTCTTTTTCCCATGGGAAAATGAGCTGTCCGTGCTTAGGCCCCTTGAGGTGGAGATTAATGACATCAACCAACGTTGAATTACTTCTATTGGAGAATGTGACTTTGGGGAATTGTTTGTAACTTTTAATATTGTGGGGTAATTCCAGGTTGTGTCAGATCCAGAATTACCATGGACTTTGCCAGATTGATGCTTTCCTAAATAAAAGAATTTATAATGGAAGATGGACTTTGTTCTTTTCTTTTTAAATGGATTTCATCACTTGGAAATCTGATCATACTTGAAAAACTGTGATCTAATCTGAAGAATGTTCACATTCCAAACTAGGGCTAGAAAAGATTATGAGAATGCTTCCCATTAGAAGGATAGACTGTCTTCCCTTGTCATATTCAGGAGAACATTCACATCCAAGAACTTTAGCTGCCATCCTTGTGGCTAGGACTGTTTTAACCATTGATCTTGGTCTTCTTTTTAATTAGGAGGACCTTTTCTGATAGGCATTTGGGCTCCAATTGCACAGCAATGGACACCCTCAGCTTTATACTTGTCCCACACAAGGATATAATAAATCTATTTTTGTCAACCCATCAATTTCCATATATTGTAAGTAGGTCCAAAGAATATAGATATTCAAAAATATTAATCCTTATCAAAGTCAAATTAACATGTGTTAATCATCCCCAGAATATAGCAATCTGTCAACTAATAAAACATTTCTATAGTCGTTTTATAGTTGCCAACAGAGAGGGGGGAAAGGAGTTTGAAAGAGTAGTGCGGCAGCATGGAAATGGAAAGTGCATTCCATGTATAGTTTTTCAGACATTGTAACTAGATTACTGAAGTTTCTGCCACACAAAAATCTAACTGGAGAACATGATTGATGACTCTTGTCTATGGATGTGTCTCACTGGAGAAAATGAATTATGATACACCCAAAGGGTGGGGGAAAACCAGGGTCAAGGGTGACAGTGAATTATGTGTCTCAGAGTCAGCTACACCCAGGTAGTAGAAACATGCTAACTCCCAATAAAAAGGGGGGAAGGCCCTTGAGTTAGCTGGGAAGAGTGGATTGGCTGTGGGACTGGGAACAGGCCAGAGCCCCCAAACTCCTGACAGAATACCTGGGGATATCCATAAAGCAGCTGAGGGAGGAATTTGATCAGGCTTCCATTAGAGATGATGGCCTATCATGCTGCCCAAAACAGAGATGAGTTTCCACCAAGTCTTTTGAAGTGAGGAGCAACAGGCAAGACCACAGCCCCTTCTCTACCCAACAGAAGAAAAAAGAGCCTGCAGCAGCAACCAGTCCCTCTCCCACACAGCAGGCAGCCCCCTCCTCCTGTGGGAACTAGAGCTGGGGAGAAAGACCAGCCACCTCGAGCACAGGCTTACAGAGGACAACAGGAGGAAGGTGGAGCAGAGCTTTATGAACCACCTTGGTTCAGGGGAAAATTTGATGGGGACCCAGACTAGCTAGCCCTATTCCTTGACTCAACTGAGATCCACCTAGAACAATATGGACACCCTCCCCTAGAGCCATGGTGAATCCGTGCCTAGGGATTAGCGGGAGAAGCAAGAGGATGGCTAACAACCCTCCACAAGAGAAGCCCCACCCCAACTACATGACACAGAAAACCTCCTACAACTAATGGAGGCCAGATTTGAGGAGGCAGAGGATAACCCGTATGTGGAAGATGAGCTCAGCAACCTAAAGCAGGGAGGGCAACCCACCAAGGAACACATCTGTGAATTCAGGAGAATCAGTGGGAAGATACCCCTTTTGCCTGAGCAGATGCTGGTTCATTTTTTTAGGACAAGCCTGGACAAGCAAATTAGCAAAGTAACTGACTATCATGACATCCTGAACCAACTCTCTGAGTGGTTTCCAAGTAGCCATAAAAGTCGACAGGGCATGACATGCTAGTGACATGAGGAAGCTGCCGGGAACCAGATACAAGGGCAACCAGACCAGAGGCCAGCAAACCGACAAGACAACACAGCACCACAACCTGCCCCAAAACCAACCCTCTCATGAAGCCCAATTAAATGCTATCGATGTGGGGGATTAGGGCATATGGCAGCAGCGTGTGCAACCCCAGACCTGAAACCAAGGTCAAAACAATCACCCAGGGTATGACCAGAATGAGGCCCCAGATGTGCCACCAATGCATCCCAAAAGGCCCTTCAGGCTGCAGAGGTCCCTCTCCACCCAGCGGAAGGGGGGGGGGATCCTCAGACAACAATGACCAGGCACCAGATTTGTATGACAGCAAGGACAAGGGCAAAAATGGTGAGTGGACTGATTCCCCCTTTTGTCTTCCCAATATAGCTTACAGCCCCAAAAACAGAAAATAAGGAAATGTTCCAAGCCCTAATAGATTCAGGCTGCACCAGGTGCCTGATCAACCTAACCACAGCCCTAAAACTGGGGATCAGAGTGAAAAAGCTAGCCCATCCGACCTGGTTCAAACAAGTAGATGGTTCCCTGATGGGAGGAGCCACTTAACTGAACCAGTGAGACTAGAGCTAGTGGATCACTGGGAAACAATGTAGTGGCTCCCAAAATGACAGATTCAGTCATACTGGGACTTTCCTGGCTAGACAAGTGGGGCTCGACCATCTGGTGGCAGGAGGGTAGCCACAGACTAAGTACAGCAAAGGGACCCCAACTCTTTCCTCACCATCAAATAGAAGCATCGCCAATGCAGGGAACCCTCCCAGAGGGTTCACCAGAACAATTGGCAACCACCTCCGACAGAAACTCAGAGGCTGGACAGATCCCAAGAGAATATCAGGACTTTGCTGAAGTATTCAGTGAAACTGAATGTGACATCCTAAACCCCCCCCCCCCCATCGTGAGACAGACTGTGCCATAAAAATCATTCCTGGGGCAAAACTACCAAAACCCAAAATGGATGCCATGACCCAGGAAATGCAAGAAATGTGCAAATGTATAGACAAAAACCTAGCAAGAGGGTTCATCGAGTCAGCCAAGCCACGGATCTCAGCCCCAGTCCTGTTCAAAGAGAAAAAAGACAGGACTACAGATTATGAGTGGACTTTAGAGCAATCAATGGAATGTATGTACATAATCTATATTCCCTCCCCCTCATGAAGGACATGCTATCGCACGTGGCCAAAGGGAAGATCTTTACAAAATTAGATCTCAGAGAAGCATACTATCGAGTCCACATCAGGGAGGGAGATGAATGGAAAACAGTGTTCAACTGCCCGCTTGGGAGTTACCAATTCAAAGTCATGTCATTCGGACTACAGGGAGCCCTGGCAGTGTTCATGCAGTTAATAAATGAGCTGCTACATGAACACCTCGATAAAGGGGTTCTTGTCTACTTCTCATCTACACTGAGATGATGGACAACCATATACCCTAGTCCAACAGGTACTGAATAAACTTCTAGCAGCAAACCTATATGTCAAGCTGTCAAAATGTGAATTTCATGATGCAAAGTTGGACTACCTAGGCTACTGAGTCTCCAGTGAGGGCATAGAGGTGAACACAGCTAAAGAATAAGCTGTTTTGGGCTGGCAACCCTCTTGCACCTGCTGTTGTGATTAACTGGCAACAAGTGCGAACAGTGGAGGAGACTGAAAACTTGGATGAGGGGCCAGGACCATCAGGGAGTGGACTGCAGCCTTCAGGGATTGTGGGAGCTAGCAGCATGAATGAAGGATGATTCGTAGAAGAGAACAGCTGGAGCAGCACAGGCGACTCAGGAGTAAGGATGCAATGTAAGGCCCCTCCCTCCAGGGAATATAAACCTGGTTTCCAAAGGTTTTTGCCTTTTGCAAAAGGCAAAAACATTCTCAGAACTCAGCATTGTGTGTAGAGACTCCGGCTTGTCTGAAGAATTCTATCAAGGCTTTTCTGGTTGGACTAATTGGCTGCAAGGCATCTTTTATCTACAAAGAAGTTATTTGCAGATTAAAGCTGTGAAGGTTTGAGTTGCTGAATTTGTTTGAGATTTTCTTTCTGGTAACAGGGGTGGGTCAGAATACCCGTAGACAGCTACAAAGCTTTTTGGGGTTCACAAACGTCTACCGACATTTCATCCCCTCCTTCATGAGGATTGTCAAACCTATGATGGATCTCCTAAAGACAGGGTGTCCAGGAACGAAACCCCACCCAGGGCAATCCCTACAGTGGGACCTAATCTGCCAAAAAGCATTTGAAACATTGAAAAAATTATTTGCAAAAGAACCGGTGCTGAAACATCCTGACCCCGAACAATCCTTTGTTATTCAACATCAGTGACATGGCAGTGGGAACAGTGTTACTCCAAAGAAATGACCAAGGAAGCCTACAACCGTGTACCTACACCTCCCGCAAACTCACGGACACAGAAAGGTGATAGGCTGCACGGGAAAAAGAGGCTTTCATAGTGAGGTGGGCACTGCAAACCTGGCGTCACCTGCTGGAAGGGGGGAAGAGACCATTCAAAGTCTGGACCGACCATAAAAATCTGGAAGCCCTTCGAACCCCACAAAAACTACCATCCAAGCAAGTCTGATTCAACTGATACTTCAACTGATTCAACTTTGTGCTAAAACACACCCTGGAGGGAAATAACTTTCTGTCTGATGCCCTCTCCTGCAAGCCCCAGTATAAATGTGAAAGGGAAGTCATAAATGCCATCATCCCCCCTACCCAAATAGTTGCCCAAGTAACCACCAGACAGCAATGCCGTGATAGGTAAGACCAACCACAGATGACTTAACCATGAAATAAAAAACTGAACTGCTAGTAGATGGTTGGCTTTGGGATAATCATCACATTTCAACAAAAAGAGATCACCTAGCATAGAAAGGGACAAAACTCTATGTCCCAGAATCCCTATGCACTCTCATCCTTCAGAGGAGCCATGACGCCAAACCGGCAGGCCACTTTGGATTCTTAAAGAATTTACACTTAGCTCAGAGGCAATTCTGGTGGCCTGGCATAAGGAAAGACATGGACAGTTATGTGAAGAGTTGCACCATCTGTGCCGCGATGAAAAAATGACCAGGCGGGGGGGGGCGGAGCCAGCTGTCAGAGAGAGTGGAAGTGTGATCGGAGATCTCTGCTTTGCTTAACCCACTTTTTCCCTGTGTTCACGGGACTCGTTGGAGTCAAGGAGATCCTGGAGGGATAGCCAGAAGAGTGGGCATCCCATGGAACACTTCCAAGCAGCAGCTTGTGGTGGAACATGGTCAGAAACCCAACAAGAACTGATGTTGTAACTATGTATCATTCATGTGTTTGCAACTGTGTATCATTGCAACTATGTATCATTCAGGCATTTGCAACATTTTATCATTCACGTGTAATCATTGAGCTTCTGTCTTCTCAGTGACCTTTTACAGGGCACGTACAGAGACAAGGAGCTAAACCTCTGTAGAAATAGCCTATTTACATTTGAGATTACATTGTCTGGCATGCAGCTTTGTGAAGAAGGAATATCCTGATCAAATTATAAATCTTGCCATCCTGTCTGACCTGGGCTTGACCTAGGCTCTGAATAAACAATCACCCCCTTTTGAATGAGCATAATAAAAGAGCGTGTGTCAAGACATTCTGGGCACGCTCATCCCGAGGAACTTCGTCTCCTGTCATTTATTTCTCCTTTGCTCCCTATCATGAGACGCCCATCTGATGCGGGATAGCAGATACCGCAAACTGATCAAATGGACTCGTAAGAAGATAGTCGGCAATGGCCCACGGAACAGCCTGACAGAGGGATGAGACTAGTGACGAGCCAGCAGAACAATGGTGGAGTGGCTTTTGACTAAATTATTCCCTGGGCTTCTTCTGTAGATGAGGAAGTGAAAGGGAGCACCTTTTTTGTGATTGAGTGAGTTCTGGCAGAAGAAAAAGTCTAAACAGACCAGAGGAAAAGCAGCAAGAGAGTGGTGGTGGCAGAAAGATCAGTAGGAAATGCCAGACAGTAAGTCAAAGTTGAGATAATGGTAAATCTGGGCAGTGCTAAGTGTGGTTTGTTAATTTGAGAGCTGCAGTGAAGAGAGGAGAGTTTTCTTGATAACTCACAAGAAGAAATTTGAATTTGCTGTTGCTATTTAATAACTTTTTAAGAAGAGGAAAAAGTTTTGAAATAAAATGGAGTTGTTATAAGTGACAGCGCACTTTTGGACAGTGTTAAGGAGAGAGTGAGACACCCACTGGTTAGAGAGGAAGAAGAAGATCAGTGACAGTGGTGCTGGAAAGTACTTTTTTTGTTTTGATGAACTTGATCTAAAAATGTTAAAAGTGATTTGCCTAAGGAAAATATTTCTTTTTATCCTGATGAATTTGATCTATAAAAATTAAAAGTGATTGTGGAATAATTGAAAAAGGGTGGGGGCTTTTGTTTAAGGAATGGTTCATTGTTCATTATATACTATTACTTAATTTGTACTATTGATGAATTAGTGTTATATAAATTTATCTAATCTAGTAGTGAAATTAAATAATTGAATTTGATGTGCAATTAGGAATTACAGAATACTACTAGACTAACTCGATATATTTATAATATATTTCAATTTCTGTAAGAAGTACTATTTGCTATCTTACTGGTATTGTGATTAAATTCATACTTTGTAATCAAATACTTTTTATTTATTGTTATTTACTAAGATCAATAGTTAATTGTTATCAATTGTGATTAAGATTTAGGATACATACTATATAACCTTAAATTAACTATTGCAATTGTTGTGAACTTAGGACTCAAGATTTATTTGGCATAATTTAGCTCACTGGATATAGGAAATAACAACAACAACAATAATAATAATAACAATAATAATAGCAGTAGTAGTAGTTCAAGAAAAATAATGGAAGGAAAGGGAGTAGTGAAAAGAAGATGGGAATTTTGGTTGAAAGGTGATTTTTTGAGAAGATTGTAGAACATGACAAGCAACACAAATTTGACGAAGATTAGACTTGGCAAAAAAAATGATATCACAGGCTTTGATGATGGCGTCCAGCCCTTCAACCCAAAAATCCAATGAAGACATGGTACAAAAAAAGCGATCATGAAGAACTGAAAAAGGAGATTGGTGTGATCAGGAATGATATGGGAGAGGTCAAAGAAAGGATGTCAGTAATAGACACTAAATTTGAGGTCTTTCAACAATGAGTAAACAAAAATGAACAGAAGTTGGAGCAAATGGGAGAAAGAATGGATTAGGAAGAAAGGAAAGTAGACGAAATTAATGAGAGACTAATGCAAGCTAATAAGAAACTAGAAACTTCAGTCATCTTCCTAGAAGCAGAAAAAACAGCCTGGTATCTGCACTTCCAAAATATTAAAGAGAAAAAAGGAGAAGACCTTCCCAATACTATTGCAGAATTGATAGCAAAAGCATTGGGTATGGAGAAAGAAGAAATGATATTAGAAATGGATGAAATCTATCATATACAAACCAACTATGGAAGAAGGCACAATCTACCTAAGGAAATACATATTAAATTCATTAAAAAATCAATCCGTGATGAAATTCTTCATAGAACTTGGGACTAGCCACTGGAGTACTGTGGAAAACAGATACCAGTCCTAAAACAGGTACCTAAAAAGATGAGAGAACTCAGAAAGCAGTACCAGTTCTTGACTCAAGATTGAATAAGCACATTGTGAACTTTAGATGGCTAATGCCAGAGGGGATTATGGTCATGAGGCAGGTCAGGAGACATAGATTGGATATGATAGACAAGGCAGAGGACTTTTACAGACAACATTTTGGTAATGAAGATGAAGGAGGAGACTAAGAAGAAGAAAGAGATACAAGGGAAGAATGAGAAGTGAGAACATTGACCACAGAAAGAGAAGTACTCAGAATCAGAGGAAAAGAGAAAGAAAGAGAGAGAAAATGGGATAATTATGAAAGAAGATATGAAGAACCAAAAGAACTTAGACTGATTAGAAGCACAAGACCAAGGAATAAGTGAAAATTTTGGAATAGAATGTACAGCCTGGTCAACAAACATTAATGGGTTAAATTCACTGGTAAAAAAATGGAAAATATATAATAAATTGAAAAAACAAAATTTAGGTAGCAGTCCTACAAGAAGTTCATATTAAAGAAAGCCAAAAATATTTGTTAGAACAACCAAAATTAGGTAAACTGTTTGCTTCACGAGATCAACAAAAAAGATAAGAAAGATAAGAAAATAATTATAGCTTTGATTTATGCTCAAATAGAAGTCAGGAACAGTTTTTTTTTAAAATCTACATAACATAATCTGTGATATAGAATATGAAGAAATATATGTCAATGGGGATTTTAATGAGTAAATAAAGAACTAGATTATAAAAGTAATGAAATTAAGAAAGGAAATAGAAGAATGCTACCCAGAACATTTTTTGATATGGTTCAGGATCTAGACCAGTGGTTTCCAAACTTTTTTAGTCCACCGTCCCCTTGGTGCTAAAAACTCATCCTTGGTGCCCCCTACCCAGGAGTGGGATTCAAATTTCATTATGCATGGCCTAATTTGAGGATGTGGCTTGCTGGTCACATGGTCAGGTGATGGCAAACCAAATATAAGTGGTCCTCACTTAATGGCCAGTTGTTTAGCAAGCGTTCTAATTTTTGACTGGCCTCCCCAGAGCTACTAGAACTGTTTTTGGAGTTTTGACAGCCATCCACATACATCCACACACACTCCCTTCCAACCCTGCTGGAGCAGGTCATTGCACTAGAATCAGCAAAGCATCCGATTAGATTTTAGTAGTGAATAGAATTTAATCAGAGATGCTTTGCCGATTCTTGTTGATTTTTATTTATATTTCTTTATTTTATGTTGCTGAATTGCATTGTCCCTTCTTGTGCACAACCCAGAAGCTTTTGTGATTCTTTACAGCAAAAATTATCAGCCTCTGACTTTGCTCTATTTTTCAAATGTGCCACCACTGCCGCGTTCTAGGTACTGGCCCTGCAGGTCCACCCCATTCAGCCCGCTGCACCGGAGGAACCTGCCCAAGCAAGTCTGAGTGGAGCAATGCACCAAGTCAATGGGGTGAGCCTGAGAGAGGGAAAGAGAGAGAGAGAGAAAAGAAAGAAAGAGAGAAAGAGAAAAGGAAGAAAAGAAAGAGAAAAGGGAAAGAAAGAAAAAGGGACAGACAAAGAAAGGGGAGTGGAAGGAAGGGACAGAAAGAAAAGGAAATAAAGAAGGAGGGAAGGAGGGAGGAGAAAGATAATGAGATATCTATTCTAGTCCAATCACCTGCCCCAGCAGGGTTAGAAGGGAGTCTGTGTGTGTGTGTGTGTGTGTGTGTGTGTGTTCTCCTTGTAATTTACCAGTACATTTTGGTTTTGCCTTCTTCAGAATTGGCACTGTTATACATTGGGAAAAGTAATTTTTAGGGTGGAGATTTGGTCCAATGGATCCTGTTTAAAACCTCAACAAAATGTGAGAGCTTCCTGATAGTCCTAACCATGTTTCATCCACAAAACCTTGAATAGAAGCCAAAGAGGTTTGCTCTACTTTCAATAGATAGATAGGTAGATATATTGGTAGATAGATAGATAGACAGATAGATAGACAGATAGATAGATAGACAGATAGTTAGGCAGGCAGACAAGCAGGCAGGAAGACAGACAGACAGACCTTTTGGATAGATGGATGGATGGATGGATGGATGGATGGATGGATGGATGGATAGGTAGGTAGATAGACCTATATTGGTAGATAGGTAGGTAAGGAGGTAAGCATACAGAAAGACGGAATCCATTGGAGTCAGCACCGAAGCTAATAGAAAAGATAGAAGAGTATGGGAAAGTAGCAGGTTTGAAAATAAATGAAGATAAAACAAAGATTTTAACAAATATATATGCAAGTTGAAAGAAAGAATTGGAGGAAGTTTTGGGGATCCAGGTCACAAATAAGGTTAAGTGTTTGGGGATACATATAACACCAAGATGTAGCACACTCAAGGAGGACAATTATCTTAAACTCAAACAACAGATTGCAACAGGTTTGACAAAATGGGGAAACTTACAATTATCACTGATTGGGAGAATATCTACAATTAAGATGAATGTATTGCCTAGAATTTTATATTTATTCCAGACAATTCCAATCCAACAAGGGAAAGAGTTTTTTGAAGATTTAAATAGAATTGTGCTGAAATATATTTGGCAGGGCAAAAAAGCAAGAATAAAACTAAAATTGTTTCAAGATGCAAGAATAAGAGGAGGGTTTGCCTTGCCTAATTGGGAGTTGTATTACCAAGCAACAAATCTGATGCGGATAAAGGAATGGATAACATTAAGGAACAATAGACTATTAACCTTAGAAGGGCATGACTTGCTGTTGGGATGGCATGCCTTCCTTTGGTATAAGGGAAGTAAAACACAGGGGTATTTTAGAAGACATTATATGTGAGAGGCATTGTTTTTGAATTGGGAGAAGATAAAAAGACAATATTATTTAAAAATCCCAGTATGGAAATCTACAATTGAAGCTTTTTCTTATCCAATAATATATAAAAAGGAACAAACAGTTACATACGGTGAGATATTGAATGAAAAGGGTAAACTTAAATCTATGCAAGTGTTGGAAGAACAAGGTGTAAAAATGAATTGGTTTTCATATTTGCAAATACAATCTAGATTTGACAAAGATGTTGAAGCAGAAGGTATTTATGATAACTTGACTGACTTAGATAAGATTTTGATGGGTACTGATGAAAAGGCAATTAAAAACTTTATAGACACTTATTAGAATTTAAATTGGAGGAGGAACTAGTTAAAGAAACAATGATTGCTTTGGGGAAAAATTTTGGATATGGGATTGATTTAGAAAAATGGCAAAAATTGTGGTCTCAAAATTATAAAATGACAATGTCGACTGCATATAAAGAAAATCTGTATAAGATGTTTTACAGATGGCATCTACCCAACAAGAATTGCAAGAATGTTTAAGAACAAATTGAATAAATGTTGGAAATGTCATCAGATACCTGGTTCATATTACCATATGTGGTGGATATGCTAGGACGCAAAGAAATATTGGACTAAAATCCACACATGGTTGGAAAAAATGATAAAACAACATATAGATTTTAAACCAGAGATCTTTTTATTGTGGATAATACCAGAAATATACGATAAAGAGTTGAAATATTTGATTGTAAATGTGTTAACAGCGGCTAGGATTGTATTTGCTAAGAATTGGAAAAACGATAAAATACCTATATAGGAGGAAGTTATTAAGAAAATTATGGACTGTGCTGAAATGAGTAAATTGACATTTGAAATTAGAGAACAAGAAAATAAACAATTTTTTATGATATGGGATTTGTTTTATCAATGGTTGGATAAAAAGGCATGGTAATATAATAGATTAGATAATTTTGTGATAGAAATTTAATAGATTGATATAAAACATAATATAGACATATATAACCACTGATTGAAAGCATAACTTTTAAGTAATAGTATAAAATATAAATTTTAAGGTAAAACTTGGAACATCTCGGATAAAATGATGGAATAAATAGGTTAGTCATGAATGATTAATAACTGATAAATATATAAGCATATGTTATTTTGACAATGTGAAAACTGATATAAACTGTAAGAATAGCACAAAAGGATAGCACAAAAGATTTGTAACCAACTGACACACTGTATGCATATAAAATTGAAGATGGCTTTATGTTTTTATGTTTTGTATGTGTATGTTTGTTTTTAAAAATAAGAATTCTTTAAAAAAAAGAAAGACAGGCAGGCAGGCAGGCAGACAGACAGATAGACCTTTTGGATGGATGGATGGATGGATAGGCAGACAGACAGACAGAATGAGACAGCGATAGCACTTTGGGAAAGTAGAGCTATTTTCCCAACGTGCTGCCGCCATTGCATTTGACGCACTGGCTCCGCAGGCTCAGCCCATTGAGCCCCTTACCACTCCAGTGCAAAGACAATGGGGTGAGCCTGCGGTGCCAGCACCTTGAATGCTCCCCTGCCGCCTCTTAGCACCCCTCTGCCGGGGTGCCCCTTGGGGATGCTAGGAGGCAGCAAGGTGGTGTTCGAGGCACCAGTCCTGCAGGCTCACCCCATTGACTGTTGCTCCAGAGCAAAGGGGTCAAGGTGGTGAGCCTGCGGAGCCAGTGCGTCGAACGCGGCCTCAGCGGCACATAACGTGCCATCGCTGCTACATTTGAGGCTCTGGCTACAAAGCAGTACAATAGTCAATAAGGTGAGCCTGTGGGGCTGGTGCCTCGAATGCCACCCTGCCACCTCTTAGCAACCCCTACTGGCCCCCTTGCCTCTTAGCGTACCCCCAAGGCATCCCATCTCCCAGGGGGTGGTACCACCCACTTTGGGAACCACTGATCGAGACCTACAAGACATATGGAGAGAAAGGAACCAGGAGGTACAACAATTTGCTCATTATTCAAATAGACATGAATTATACTTAAGAATCGACATGGTGTGGATGTCAAGAGGAATCCACACAGACATCAAAGAAGTTGATATCGAACCGAGTTTTTGGGCTGACCATAATCCCATTAAATATAGCTGGAGAGGACACAAGAAAATAGCAAGATGGACAATACAATGTGTAATTTTAAAAGAGAATGAATTTAAATCAAGAATGGAAAGGGAATTGGGCCTCTTTCTTAGTAAAAATAGAAAAGGAGAGACATCAGTACAGAATCTCTGGGATACAGCTAAAGCATATATGAGAGGGGTGGTGATAGCATATATGGTGAAGAAAAATAAGGAGAAAAAATACTAACAGAAAAAAACCAGAGGAGGAATATAAACAATTACAAACAATGCTATAGAAAGATCTGAAAATAAAAACCCTCAAACAACAAATGAACCAAGTTAAACATAAACTACAATTGTTAAAAAAAGAATTGGCACAATAGTTAAAATAAAAAAAACCAAAGCAGAACTTTTTTGAAAATGTAAATAAACTAGGGAGGTGGCTAGCACAGAAATTGAGAAAACGCACAAAAAAAAGAGTTAGATTAGCAAACTACAAGATGAGTATGGGAAAATACGTCATCAGGAAGAGGAAAAAAGAAACATAGCCCAAGAGACTCTATATAAAGAGAGTAAAGGAGACATAATGGAATTGCTAAAAAGGGCAGAACTGTCAAGGATTCCGGAGGAGACAAAAATGATGCTTAATGAAGAGATTAGAATGTCTGAGGTACTCAAGGCAATAAATAAAAAAGATCAACAAGTCACCAGTCCTGGACAACCTCCCAATGGACGTATACAAAGAACATCAAAATAACTCTAGCACCTTTACTATTAGTTGTATTCAATGCGGTTCTAGAAGAGGCAAAAATCTTGGCAGGAGGCAACCATAATTTTGATATTGAAAGAAGAGGCGGACCAAACTCTCATCAAAAACTATAGACCTATATCATTCCTAAATGTGGATTATAAGATCTTCATGACAATAGTAGCAGACAGACTTAAAAAAATCTTAAACAAATTTATCAATAAAGACCAAAATGGCTTTGATAAAATGTGAAAATTTACAATTATCATTGATTGGGAGAATATCTACAATTAAGATGAATGTATTGCCTAGAATTTTATATTTATTCCAGACAATTCCAATCAGATTAGGGAAAGTTTTTTGAAGGTCTAAATAAAATAATGTTAAAATTCATTTGGCAGGGAAAGAAAGCAAGAATAAAACTTAAATTGTTACGAGATGCAAGAATAAGAGGAGGATTTGCTTTGCCCAATTGGGAATTATACTACCAGGTGACAAATTTGATGTGGGTAGAGGATTGGATAACATTAAGGAACAGTAGATTATTGACTTAGAAGGACAGGACTTGCTGCTAGAATGGCATGCTTCCCTTTGATATATGGGAACTAAAACACAGGGGTACTTTAGAACACCGGTCGCCAACTGGTGGGCTGTGGCCCACTGGTGGGCCGTGAGAAAATTTAGGTGGGCCGCAGAGAAATCTCAGCCCCAGAGCACCCCCCAAAAAAGCAATTAATCCAGGCTGCGCAGAAACAAGGCTGCGCTGCCCACATGGCCCGTGGAAATTCTCCCTGCCCTCTCACTCCTTACCCGGTAAACTTGGCTGCTAAATTGCTATTGTTCCTTTTTCCGATCATCATTTTTCCTTTTTCCGACCATCATGTTCTGCTGTGCGGGAAAATTTAGATTAGCTAGGAAGCAGGAAATGGTTGGATTTCTTGCTTTCTAGCTAGTCTTTAAGCCCATGTCACACTGCCCAATGGATGCAAAAAGGACACAACGGACGAGCAAAATGTTCCATCCGTTGTTATCCGCTCTCAAAAGGGGCAAAAATTTGCATAACCGGAGCGGATAACACGGACGCGGGGAGGACGCAGGGCGGATGCAAAGTGGATGCGGAACGGAAGCCCAGCAGATGGAAGCGGATGGGAGCAGATGGCACATCCGCAGGGCTTCCGGGGGGCCTCAGCAAAGCAGACGCGGAACGGATACAGCGGATGCACAGCGGATGCACAGCGGATGAAGCGGATGCACAGCGGAAGCCTAGCGGATGCACAGCGGAAGCCTAGCGGATGCCTGGCGTTAATTGGGCATGCGGGGGGGATGCATTACGCAAGCCCCCCGGATATAAAGGGAAGCAGCTCGCACGTGGCCAGCATTCGGAGGAAAGACCTGTTGCAGGATACATCGAGTCCTTGCCTGCCCTGCCTGCATGCCTGCCTGCAAGCCTTGCTGCCAGCCTTGCTGCCAGCCTGCCTCCAAGCCTCCTGGCCAGCCTCGCTGCCAGCCTTGCTGTCTGCCTCCCTGCCATCCTTGCTGCCAGCCTGCCTTCCAACCTCTCTGCCAGCCAATCTGCCTGCCAGCGTTGGTGCCTGTCTGCTTGCCAGCCTTCCTGCCAGGCTTCATGCCAGGCTTCCTGCCAGCCTTGGTGCCAGGCTTCCTGCCAGCCTTGGTGCCAGGCTTCCTGCCAGCCTTGGTGCCTGCCAGCCTCCCTGCCAGCCAGCAACCCCAGAACCATGGAGAAGAAGCGAAAGTCTCAGCAACCCGCCGCCATCCCTGGCAAGAGGGACAGGGCCACCCTCCCGCCCCCTGTCCCTGACTCTGCTTCTTCTGGGGCTTCTGCTGAAGCTGCTCCTGGCAGTGGTGCTTCTGCTGCGTACTCTGCTGAAGCTGTTGCTGGTCCTGCTGGTCCTGCTCGTGCTCCTGGTCCTGCTGGTCCTGCTCGTGCTCCTGGACTTGCTCGTACTGCTCGTCCTGTTCGTGCTCCTGGTCTTGCTCGTCCTGCTCGTGCTCCTGGTCCTGCTCGTGCTCCTGGTCCTGCTCGTGCTGCTGGGGCTCCTGGTGATTACTCTGCTGATGATGATCCTGGTCCTTCTGATCCTGCTGCTGCTGCTGATGATGATGATCCTGCTGCTGCTGCTGATGATGATGATTATGATCCTGCTGGTGGTGATGATGATGATGATGATGATGATGATGATGATCCTGCTGGTGCTGCTGCTGCTGGTGTGGAGGAGCAGCCCCTACCATCTGGGAGCCCCTCTGATGAGGGCCCATCTGGTCCTGGCAAAGGGAGGAAGAGGCGTATGCAGGGATGGGAGAGGAGGCAATACTTCATTGAGGAGGAACACGAGGATGAGGTGCTGGAATGGCTGAGGGAGAATGACTATGTGTGGCAGAAGGGACACCGGCTGTACAGGGACACCAAAAGGAAGCAGGCTGCTTGGAGAGAGAGGGTGGAGAGTATGGGTTACACTTTGGAGGTGCTCCTCGGCTGGTGGAAACATATGCAAACCTGGTACGGGAAGCTGCACCTGAAGAAATCTGGCCAGGCCACAGTAAAGCTGACAGACAGAGAGACCTAAGTCATGGCCAGGTGCAGCTTCCTGGAGGGTGAGATCCGCCACCAAGGAGCACCAGGAGCCCCTCTCACGACCCTCTCTCTCTGGCAGCCTGCTGCGACCCAGTCCCCTTCTGGCGGGGAGTCAGTCCCTGTCTCCAGGCAGGTTTCTGTGGAGCGTGCCACGGCGGAGAACCCACGGACAGCTGTTGTCACCGTGGTGGAGTGCGGGGAGGACTCCCTGGTGCGGTGGGAGAGAGGAGACATCGAGTCCACCACAGTCGTACCCGCATCCACCACCCCCAGCTCCGCCTCCACAGAAAGGCAGAGAGCCAGACAGCAGGAGGGGCAGAGCCACACTGTCCTGCTGGAGATCAGGGACACCATCCGCACCAGTATAGATCTCCTCTCTCAGCTGGTCAGCACTGACTCCTCATTCTCCAATCGCAAGCCCTTCCTCACCTATGTCAACCAGACCCTCAAGAACATGGAGGAACCCCAGTACCAGGTGGTGAAGACCCGATCACCGAGCTGCTTCACAACCCTCCAGACCCCAAGGAACCTGCTCCCACCCAGTCCAGGTCTGCTCCTCCACCCCAGGTGATGTCCCTCCCATACCAAGGCTTCCCACAGGCCCTCACCTACCAGGGCTACGGCTACCAGGAGGTCCAGCAGCACAGGCAGCAGCCTTTCCCAGCCCAGGCACAGAGTCATCGGGCGACACCATTGCCACCGGTTCCACTGATGCCACCGATGCCACCCACGACAATGACGCCACCGACGACAGCAATGCCACCCATGCCAGTCCTCACCCAGCTGCAGACCAGACCCACTACACTACTCCTTCCTCCACCCCACAGCCAAGCCTGGCCTCAGTACATCTCTCATCAGTACTGGGGCTGACACCCCATGGCATGGAGGAAGGACCTCTCAGCATCGTGGGTCTGAGCCAGCTGTCTGAGAGCTTCCTCAACACACCGTCCCCTGTTGTCCTCTCGGGGCCAGGCACCCCAATGATGATACAGACCAGCACTCCAGCACCACCCACCTCCACAGCACCTGGACCTTTCACCCCTGAGACTGGGCCCACCTCCGAGTGACCAATAAGAATGCCAGAGACTGGGTAGCTGGCTACCTGTAGAGTTTATCTGGACACTTGACTTGGGTCATTTTTGTTTTTCAGCTTGTTGTTCAATAAAGTTTATCTTTGATTCACACACTTGCTTCAATTCTTTTTTTTAATAAAGTCTTGGTGGAAACTTTTAGAATTGGTTTAAGCCTTTGCATGCTTGTGGGATGGGTTAAGATAGCAGTGGGATGGGCAGGGATACCTTTGGGATGGGTTATAGCTGTGGGATGGGTAAGGATAGCAGTGGGATAGATAAGCCTCCAGTGCAAGCATAGTGGGACTGTATGGTCCACCCTCCCAGGTGCCACACCTATGGCCCTTTATTATCAATAATAATGTAATAATCATCCACACATGTCAACACAAACACAACTCTTTATTAAACGCCCTGTTCATTGTAGGCCCACCCAACATACATGGCCCAATCTCATCAGTGTGATGAGACAGGCTGAAGGAATCATCCATTAATCATCTACCATCCTGTCTTGCCACTCCACTGCTCCAGCTGTGGAGTTACACCAGTGTCTCAGGAGGTTGCGCTGCTTCTTCCTTTCACATGAGGCTCTGTCGGGGCCTTGCACATCCTCAGTGTCTATCAGGTTTCACCCTTGCCTCCATTCCCCAGGCTCCATGTCCCCATTGCTTTGTTGGAGGTCCACGAGCCTGTTCTGCAAGACCGGGTAGCGGGTGTGCATGAGATTGTGCAGGATGCAGCAAGCTTCCACGATCCTCCTCAGTCTCTGGGCGATGATGCATGGTAGTGAGAAGTATCTGGAACCTGTTGGCCAGGATGCCAAAGGCGTTCTCCACCACCCGCCTTGCCCTGGACAGCCTGTAGTTGAAGATCCTCTCTTCATGGGTGAGGTGTCTTGAAGCGTAGGGCTTCATGAGGTAGGTTCTGAGGGAGAAGGCGTCATCCCCCACGATGAAGTAGGGCACATCTTGCGTGTCGTTGGGCAGGGGGTCTGGATCTGGAAAGCCCATGATGAGGTTGCATTCCAGCCCTTCCTTGAGGTCACTGGCATTGTATACCTGGGCATCTGAACTTGAGCTGCTGCCTGAAGCATCGATGTACATGAACTTGTAGTCAGCATCGACCATGGCAAAGAGGACGATGCTGAAGAAGCCCTTGTAGTTGAAATAAGTGGAGCCCGACTTGGGTGGTGCTTTGCAGGCCACGTACTTGCCATCTATGGCTCCAACGGTGTGGGGGAAGTTCCACCTCTGGTACCACTGCTCTGCAACTTTCTTCCATCCTTCATCAGTGGAGGGGCACTGGAGGAGCTCCTGCATGTATTTTTCGATGATGGCCTTCACCACTTCTCTGACCACAATGCTGATGGTGTTGTGTGGCACCCTCCAGCCGTACTGCATCCTCCTGTAGGTGGTCCTTGAGGCCAGGTGGCACAGAGTGAGTGCCACCTTGAGCCCAGGTTCCAGGCTGGGCCGGAAGTTGGTGTTTGCCTTGGTCAACCTGGGTCTCAGCTACTCCACAACTTCGTCAAACATGGCTGGAGGCATCCTCATGAAATTCTGGAATGCCCGAGTGTCTTTGTTCCTGAGCTCCACCATCAGCTTGTTGTACAGCCCGTACTCTTCTCTTCTCCCGATCCATCTTCGTACCCAGATGCTTCTTGGCTGCCTCTTTTTCTTCCCGTAGTAGAGTTCACAGAGCCTGTAGATGGCTTCGCACTGTTGCAGAAGGATGGTGGCTGCCAAAAGCACTGTGTTATGATCCACGGTGGACATGACTGGATGCTGTGGAATAGGAAGAGTCAGATGAAGGCTGCAGAGGTCTGCACAGCTAGGCTGCTGTTCTGAAAGTGAAATGCAGGTGAGTTGCTCCCCCTTTTTATAGACAGTATAGGTGTCCCTTTGCATCCTCTAGGCATCCTCTAGGCATCCTCTAGGCATCCTGTAGACATCCTTAATATCCGAGATAGGTCCCCTCTGCGAACGTTTTTTCCATTTTAAAAGCTTTCTTTCCGCTTGGCATCCGTTCTGCATCCATTCTGCATCCATTCCGCGTCCGTTCCGCTTTCTCCCTGTGTCCGAGCGGATGCGAGTTGTGCGGATGCGGAACGGATGCCTAGCAGATATCGCGGATGCGTAACGGATGCAGAATGGATGCGTAGCGGATGCGTAGCGGATGCAGAACTGACGAACTGGATACATTTTCTGCGGAAAAGTTTTGGGCAGTGCAAAACTTTTTGAGCGGATGAAACGTCAATAGATGGATGCTGGACGGATAGAGAGGAAGCAAAACGGAGGCAGTGAGTACATCGCGTTAACCAACGGATGGCAAGCTTTTTTGTCCGTTTTACATCCTCTTTGCATCCATTGGTACAGTGTGACATGGGCTTTAGATCTTTGGCTCAGCATAGCTGAATCTCCCTTGGGACTGAAGGGTTGCTTGCAAGCAAATTCAGTGCAGACTCAAGGCAAGCAAATTTGAGAGACTGAGCTAGCCGATGGCAGATAGATAGATCACTGAATGATTCTATGAGCAACTCAATCTGCCTGCTTTGCCTGGTTTTGGGTAAAAGTTGCTCTTTTTTAAAATAAAAAATTCAATATTTACATGCATGGTGTGTTTTGAGTTAATTTTATGAGTTTGCTTGCAAGCAAATTTTATGCGACAGACTGAGCTAGCCAATGGCAGATAGATAGATTTCTGAATGAATCTGTGATTCTGGGAGCAACTCAATCTGCCTGCTTTGCCTGATTTTGGGTAAAAGTTGCTCTTTTTTTATAAAAAAATCAATATTTATGTAAATATTTAGAATATTTACATACAAACCATGCGCAGCCAGTCACATGACCACCAAGCCACACCTTACAAATTAGGCCACGCCCACAGAACTGGTTTGTGGTCTTTGGAATCTAAAATTATGAGTTTGGTGGTCCCTGAGGTCCAAAAGGTTGACAGCCCCTACTTTAGAAGACATTATATTCGAGAAGCACTGTTTTTGAACTGGGAGAAGAATAACAATATTAAAGAATAACAATATTATTTAAAAATTCAATTGTGGTTATCTACTATTGAAGCTTTTTCTTATCTAATAATATATAAAAAGGAACAGTTAGATATGGTGAGATATTGAATAAAAAAGGTGAACTTAAATATATGCAAATGTTTGAAGAACAAGGTGTAAAAATGAATTGGTTTTCATATTTGCAAATACAATCTAGATTTGACAAAGATGTTGAAGCAGAAGGTATTTATGATAACTTGACTGACTTAGATAAGATTTTGATGGGTACTGATGAAAAGGTAATTAAAACTTTATGGACATTTGCTGGAGTTTAAATTAGAGGAAGAAAAAGTAAAAGAAATTGAATGAGATTACTTGGGGGAAAAATTTTGGATATGGGATTGACCTAGATAAATGGCAAAAATTGTGGTCTCAAAATTATAAAATTACAATGTCAACTGCATATAAAGAAAATTTGTATAAGATGATTTACAGTTGGCACTTACCCCTGACGAGAATTGCGAGAATGCTCAAGAATAAAACGGATAAATGTTGGAAATGTCATCAGATACCTGTTTCATATTACCATATGTGGTGGACAAGCTTGGATGCAAAGAGATACTAGACTATAATCCACACGTGGTTGTAAAAATGATAAAACAACACATAGACTTTAAACCTGAGATATTTTTATTGGGAATTATACTGGAAATATACAGCAAAGAATTGAAATATTTGATTGTAAATATTTTAACAGCAACCAGAATTGTATTTTCTAAGAATTGAAAAAATGAAAAAAAAACACCTTTGCAGGAGGAAATTATTAAGAAAATCATGCACTGTGCTGAAATGAGTAAATTGACATTTGAAATCAGAGAACAAGAAGATAAACAATTTTATATGATATGGGATTTGTTTTATCAATGGCTAGATAAAAAGACATGGTAAAGAAATAGATTAGGAAGCTTTACAATAAAAAGTTAATAGTTTGATGTAGAATACAATATAAAGTATATAACATTGGATGAATGTATAAGATTAAATTATAATGAAACTTCGAATATCTTGCATAAAATGATGGAAAAATAGTTTTGTCAAATGAATGACTAATGATTGATAAATAAATCAGCACATGTTAGATTGGCAAGGTGAGAATTCATACAATTTATGAGTAATGGCAAAAAAAGGATAGCATAAAAGATTGTAATCAACTGACACATTGTATGTATATAATTGAAAGATGGTTTTATGTTTTTATGTCTTGTTTGTATGTTTGTTGTAAAAAATAAAAACTGAAAAAAAGGATAAAAAAGAATGGGAAATTAACATGCAAGAAACAGTTTTAGACAAAATTCTGTTGGGATCAGAGGATAAATTAATAGGGAAAATTTAAAAATTTCTATTAGCCTATAAATTAGAGGAAGAACAGGTAAAAGAGACGGTGGTGGTATGGGCTAGAGATTTCTGGTATAGTATTAGATTGGATCAATGACAAATAATATGGGAAAAGAATAAAAAGATTACTATGGCCACTGCATATAAAGAAAATTTGCTTAAAATGTTTTATCGATGGCATCTTCCACCAGCCGGATTGGCTAAGATGTATAAAAGCCAGTCCCCAAATTGTTGGAAATGCTCAATGGAATGGGGAATGTATTTTCATGCATGGTGGAGCTGCAAAAAAGCGCAAGAGTTTTGGCTCAGGGTGGGGAAATGGTTGGCGGAATTGTTGGGTTTTAAATTAGTTCATGTACCAGAATGCTTTCTATTAGGAATCATGTCAAAAAACACAACAACGATATTTGATTATACATATTATTATTGCAGCAAGGATAGTGTGATGGCCTAGGGTGGAATACAAAAGCAACAGAGTCACAAAAACAGGTGAAGTCCCTTTAATTCCTTCAACTTGGCTTCAAAGGTGCAATTATCATTGACTGGAGAAAAAACTCCCCCACAAACAGTTGCGAAAAGAAAGAACTTCTGTTCAAACTCAAAATACATATAAATTATAAATAGAAAAAAAACAACACAAACTACACTGGAGCAACTAATGAGACATGGTAGGATAAGGGCTTGAAGACATCCACAGATATTGAAATATACACACAGGAAAGGACGCCAGAACTCAGATAAGAACTGACAAACGAGAAATATTTTCACGCTTTGCTTCCAGCACTGGCCCATGCACAGTTTGTCCTTTTAAACAGTCCTCACAGCCAAAGCCCATGAAGGAGATCAAGGCCCTTTCCTCCCCCATAGACCATGCCATTTACATTTCTCCCTTATCCGCTCCTCCCTGCGTGCCCTAGGATGAAGAGGGGATGGGCCTAGGTCTTCCTCTGAATGGCCAGCCAGTCTGTGCCCTTCCCCAGTGTCCTCCACAATCTCTGGAGCCACACTCCCATTCCGTTTCTCCACTCCCTCAGAGGGCATGACAGATAGCATTTTCCCAGAACTGGAAAGAGACAGGCATACAGAGTGAAAATGAAGTAATAAACAAACTCTTGATATGTACTGAAATGGACAAGCTAACTTTAGAAATGAAAAATAAAGACGAGTTGGCATATTATGCAATTTGGGATAGATTCTATCACTTGTGGGAGCAGAAAGGAAAGTCTTGATTTGGGAAAGGAGTTGCTGAGTGGGTAAATGAATGTATGAGATGAAAATAGGATCAATGATGTTGGAAATTATAATATATGAGCAAACAAATGTATATATGTATATATTTGAATATTTGAATAATTGTATATAGGGAAATATATATCTATGCAATACTGACCAAAAGTTATATCACCTTCCTGCTCTCGGTCTCCCTCTATCACAGGTACCAGTTCAGGAGCCATGTATGGGGAGGGCTACCAGAAGGCTTTGCCCTCCTCCCCCCTCGGTTCACTCCAAGCAACAGTGTGTGTAGCCAGAGAACTGGGAGAGAGAGAGAGAGAGGGAGGGAGAAAGAGAGGGAGAAAGGGAGAGAGACACACACACAGAGAGGGGGGAATAGAAAAAAGGATAAAAGAAGAGATAGAGAGAAGGAGAAAGAGGGAGAAAGAGAAAGAAAGAGAAAGAGAAACAGAGGGGGGAGAAAGGGAGAAAGAGGGAAAAGGGGAGGCAGAGAGAGAAAAGAGGGAGAAAGAAAGAAAGAGAGAGAAAGGGAGAAAGAGACATAGAGAGGGGGGGAGAAAGGGAGACAGAGACAGAGATGG
>BLBF01000037.1:16061976-16074702 GCA_015471245.1 Laticauda colubrina
TAAGCAAGAACCCTCTCCTCACTTTACCCGACCTGAAAGGGAAGAGAGGGTCTCTTTGTTATTATTTGAATAAAATGAAATCCACTATTTGTACCTAATGTGGCTGTCCTTTATTTACTGCTTTTTCAACCTCACCTGCTTTGTGCGGCACAGCTGAGGTTGAAAAAGCAGGAAAGAAGAGGATTTTCAAATGCTGCACACCCACGGCACAGCTTATGATTTCTTGCAAACGTTATGCACGCACACAAAGCGGTCATCAGATGTGGCCATGCCCATAGCACATGGCCGCATGCAAAATGCGCACTCACCAAACCAATTTTAACAATGGTTGGATGTTGGCCCTTGCATGTTGGCACTTCACAATAAATAAGTGGGTTTTAGGTTGCAGTTTGGGCACTCAGTGTCAAAAAGGTTCACCATCACTGACATAGATCCTCTGTTGAGAGAAACCTTGTCTTGGGTGAGGATCAGGGAGGGAGATGAATGGAAAAGCACTTTCAACTGCCCATTAGGGTGCTTCTAGTTTAAAGTACTTCCTTTTGGACTCCAGGGCAACCCTGCTATGTTTATGCAATTAATAAATGAGAGCATATATTAACACTTGGTTAATAGACAACAGTTAATTTACACCAAAACATAGGTGGAGCATGTGAAGTGGTGAGGGCTGTACTTAAAAAACTATGAGCCATCAAATTGTACAAGCAAGTGCAAGTTTCCAAGTGCAAGTTTCACCAGAGCAAAACAGACTATTTGAGTTATTGTATTTTGAACGAAGGAATTGAGATGGATGCCAAAAGGTCCAGGCAGTGATGGAGTGGGTTCCATCCCAAACCAGAAAGCAGCTGCAGAGTTTCCTGTTAGGTTTTTGTTGCAGCTCAGAATTTGATAAATCCCAGTGAGACTCCAAACAGGAGGCTATTGATATTCAATTTTATTTTTGATTAAAGATGTTATGATATGTACAGAATAACCCATGAGTAACAAGGATATGCACATGGAAATGTATGTAGTTATGAATAATTATACAGTAACACTCAGATACACTAAATTGAATTAAAGTTTACTTTAAGAAATAGCACAGTCCAATAAACAGTGCAGGTCATAAATGTTTAACAGTCCAAAGAATATCCAATTACAAAATCTTCTTACCGGTTGCCTTTGTCATTTACAGTAAACAAAGACATCAAAGTATAAGCACAGCTTAATACAACAGATAGCAACAGAATGTCAGAGAGATAGAATGTCAGAGAGAGCAAGCCATGATCTCTAACTACCTCTTATGGCAATTCACAATACAATCAACCAATCGGAACATGGTACAAATCAATACATTAACTTTGTCTTAAAGCTACAAACATACATTGTTGCTTTATATATTGCCAACCCAAAGAATTGGTGGATAGATTCCCAACCAAAGTAAAACTGGGCAATCTTAATCTCGTACCTTAAACAGGCACAGTGAGAAAAGCAGGCCTGTACTTGTTATAGTTTTACACACAGCTTGCACAGATCATCATTGCTTATAGAAACATAATTTTTTATCCATGGTGTTATGCAAACCTCATGATATTCTCAGCACTTTGAAACAATGGACCTCAGAAGTAAAGAAAATGGAATACACATTTTTCAGAGCTTGCTAAAGCCCATGTCACATTGCACCAATGGATGGAAAGAGGATGTAAAATGGAGAAAAACGCTTGCCATCCATTGGTTAACGCAATGCATCCGTTCTGTACTCACTCCGTGCATGATTCATATGTTCTATCCATCCAGCATCCGTCTACTGAAATTTCATCCGCTCAAAAAGTTTTGAGCTGCACAAAACTTTTTGAGCAGATGAACTTTCCGCAGCGTCCGTTCTACATCCATGACACATACGGGGAACAAACGTTCTACATCCATTACACGTCCGCTGTATCCGCTCGGCATCCGCTGCGCATCCGCGCAACTCGCATCCGCTCCAGCAGAAAACAGAAAGAGGGAGGAAGCGAAACGTACATGGAACGTCCGTGCAGCGTTAGTAGCACAGACATAGAAAGGATGAAAGCAGATGCAGCTCGCATATAAAGCATTAAAACGGAAAAAAACGTTCATATAGGGGATGTATCTCGGATAGTTAGGATGTCTGGAGGATGTCTAGAGGATGCAGAAGGACACCTAGCGTAAAACCGATATTTCCTATAAAAAGGGGGAGGAAATCACCTGGATCTCACTTTCAGTCCAGCAGCCCTGCGGTGCAGACCTCTTCAGCCTTGCCCTTGCTCTTGCTCTTCCACAGTATCCAGTCATCCCCACCATGGATCGTCGCACACTCCTTTTGGTAGCTGCCATCATTCTACAGCAGTGCAAAGCCCTCTTCAGGCTCTTTCACCTGTTCTACGCAAGGAAAAGGAGGCGGCCAAGAAGTGTGTGGGTCCGAAGATGGATCGCGAGAAAAGCCGAGTACGGACTGTATGACAAGCTGATGGTGGAGCTGAGGAACAAAGACCCTCGTGCATTCCAGCACTTCATGAGGATGCCTCCAGCCATGTTTGATGAAGTTGTGGAGTGGCTGAGACCCAGGTTGACCAAGGCAAACACCAACCTCCGGCCCAGCCTGGACCCTGGGCTGAAGGTGGCACTGACTCTGCGCCACCTGGCCTCAGGGACCACCTACAGGAACATGCAGTATGCCTGGAGGGTGCCACACAACACCATCAGCATTGTGGTCAGAGAAGAGGTGCAGGCCATCATCGAAGAATACCTGGAGGAACTCCTCCAGTGCCCCTCCACTGAAGAAGGCTGGAAGAAAGTTGCAGAGCAGTGGTATCAGAAGTGGAACTTTCCCCACACCGTTGGAGCCATCGATGGCAAGCACGTGGCCTGCAAAGCGCCAGCCAAGTCAGGGTCCATTTATCACAACTACAAGGGCTTCTTCAGATCATCCTCTTTGCCATGGTCGATGCTGACTACAAGTTCATGAACATCGATGCTTCAGGCAACGGGTCAGCTTCAGATGCCCAAGTATACAATGCCAGTGACCTCAAGGAGGGGCTGGAACGCAACCTCATCATGGGCTCCCCAAATCCAGACCCCCTGCCCAACGACACACAGGATGTGCCCTACTTCATCGTTGGGGATGATGCCTTCTCCCTCAGAACCTACCTCATGAAGCCCTACACTTCCAGATACCTCACCCGTGAAGAGAGGATCCTCAACTACAGGCTGTCCAGGGCAAGACGGGTGGTGGAGAATGCCTTTGGCATCCTGGCCAACAGGTTCCAGGTACTTCTCACCACCATGCAGCATTGCCCAGAGACTGTGAGGAACATCGTGGAAGCTTGCTGCATCCTGCACAATCTCATGCGCACCTGCTACCCATTGTTGCAGAACAGGCTCGTGGACCTCCAGCAAGGCAATGGGGACGTGGAGCCTGGGGAATGGAGGCAAGGATGTAACCTGATGGACATTGTGGATGTGCCAGGCCCCAACAGAGCTTCCCATGAAGGGAAGAAGCAGTGCAACCTCCTGAAACACTGGTGCAACTCCCCAGCTGGAGCAGTGGAGTGGCAAGACCGGATGGTAGATGCTTAATGGATGCTTCCTTGAGCCTAGCTCATCACACTGATGAGATTGTGCCATGTATGTTGAGTGGCCCTACAATGAACAGGGCATTTAATAAAGAGTTGTGTTTATGTTGAAATGTGTTGATGAAAGATTAAATTGTTATTGATAATAAAGGGCCATAGGTGTGGCACCTGGGAGGGTGGACCATACAGTCCCACTATGCTTGCACTGGAGGCTTATCTATCCCACAGCTATTACCCATCCCACAGGTATCCCTTCCCATCCCACAGCTATTACCCATTCCACAGGTATCCCTGCCCATCCCACTGCTATCCTTACCCATCCTACAAGCATGCAAAGGCTTAAACCATTTCTAAAAGTTTCCACCAAGACTTTATTTAGTAAAAGAACTGAACCAAGTGTGTGAAGCAAAGATAACCTTTATTAATAACAAACTGTAGGACTTTATTAAAAAAGCAAAATGAACCAAGAAAAGTGTCCCAAGCAAAGATAAAGTCAACAGGTAGCAACCCAGTCTCTGGCACTCTTCTCAATCACTCTGAGGTGTGCCCATGGTCTCAGGGGTGAAGGGTCCAGGTGCTGTGGAGGTGGCAGTGGCTGGAGTGCTGGTCTGAGGCGCCATTGGGGTGCCTGGCCCTGAGAGGACAACAGGGGATGGTGTGTGCAGGAATCTCTCAGAGAGCTGGCTCAGTCCCGTGATGTTAAGAGGCCCTTCCTCCATGACATGGGATGTCAGTCCCAAGACCGATGACAGATGTTCTGAGGCCGGGCTTGGCTGTGGGGTGGAGGAAGGAGGAGTGTAGTGGGGCTGTCTGGTCTGCAGGTGAGCGAGGTGAGGCATCGGTGGCATCTGTGGTGTCGGTGGCATCGGTGGCGTCGGTGGCATCTGTGGCATCGGTGGCATCGGTGGCACCTGTGGTGTGCGATGTACCTGTGCCTGGACTGGGAAGGGCTGCCTGTGCTGCTGGAACTCCTGGTAGCCATAGTCTTGGTAGGTAAGGGGCTGTTGAAAGCCTTGGAAGGGCTGTGACATCACCAGGGGTGGAGGAGCAGACCTGGACTGGGTCAGAGCCAGTTCAGCTGTGCCTGGAGGGTGGTGCAGAAGACCTGTGATCTGCTCCTTCATCACCTGGTACTGGGCTTCGAGCATTTCCATGAGGGTCTGGTTCATGTAGGTGAGGAAGGGCTTTCTGTTAGAGGATGGTATGTCGAAGTGTATCAGCTGAGAGAGGAGATCTACACTGCTCTTGATGGTGTCCCTGATCTCCAAGAGGACAGTGTGGCTCTGTCCCTCCAGTCTGGCTCTCTGCCTGCTTTCTGTGGAGGTGGAGCTGGGGGTGGGGGTGGGGTGGTCTCTGGTGGCAGCAGCCTCTTCTTGCTCCAACTGCATCAGGGGGTCCTCCATGTGCTCCGGCATGGGGAGTGCAGCTGTTGGGGGGGTCTCCGTCGTGGGGCGCTCCAAAGATACCTGCCTGGACACAGGAGCTGATTCTTGGCCAGAAGAGGACTGGCTCTCTGTGGGCTGCCTGAGAGTGAGGGTAGACAGAGGGGCTGCTCCTCGGTGGAGGATCTCACCCTCCAAGAAGCTGCACTTGGCCATCACGTAGGTCTCCCGGTCAGTGAGCTTGACCGCGGCCTGGGCAGACTTCTTCAGGTGCAGCTTCCTGTACCAGGTGTGCATGTGCTTCCACCACCCGAGGATGACATCCGAAGTGTAGCCCAGGCTCTCCGCCTTCTCTCTCCAAGCCGCCTGCTTCCGCTTGGTGTATCGATAGAGCCTGTGTCCCTTCCTCCTGAGGTACTCATTCTCCCTCAGCCATTCGAGCAACTCCTCCTCATGTTCCTCTGCAATGGAGTACTGTCTCCTCTCCCCCTTTTCTCGCGAATGCCTCTTCCTCCCTCTGACAGGGCCTTCAGCAGGGCTTTGAGGTTCTAGGGGTTGGTTGACCACACCACCACCACTGGGCCCTCATCAGCAGGGCTTTGAGGTTCTCGGGGCTGGTCCACCACACCACCACCACCACCACCACCACCAGCAGCAGCAGCAGCAGCACTAGCACCAGCACCAGCACCAGCACCAGCAGAGTCAGCACCAGCACCAGGAGCAGCACCAGCAGAAGCACCAGCACCAGCAGAGTCAGCACCAGCAGCAGAAGCCCCAGCAGAAGCAGAGTCAGCGCCAGGGGGTGGGATGGTGGTCCTGTCCTTCTTGCCAGGGCTGGCAGGAGTAGGCACAGGCTTCCTCTTCTTCCCCATGGTTGTTGGCTGAAGATGTGTCTGACAGCAGGTCTTTCCTTTGAATGGTGACCTGCTTGCGAGGTGCTTCCCTTTAATTCCGCCGGGCTGACGCAATGCATCCTCCCTGCATGTGCAGTGAACGCTTTGCATCCACTAGGCATCCGCTAGGCGTCCGTGATGCATCTGCGTCATCCGCTTGGCATCCGCTCTACATCCGCTTCTTCCACTGCGCGTCCGCTTCGCTGTTCTCCCCCGGAAGCCCTGCGGATGTGTCATCCGCTTCCATCCGCTTTCATCCGCTAGGCTTCCTACGAACGTCCACTTTACATCCCCGCTACATCCTCCCCCCCATCCATTCCTTTCTGTTGTTGTCCGCCCTCTTTATGCAAATTTGGGGCACTTTTGAGAGCGGATAACAACGGATGGAAATTTTGCTCGTCCGCTGTGTCCTTTTTACATAGGTTTTGCATCTGTCGGCCGATGTGACCTAGCCTTAAGGCTGTTTTCTTCACATTAGATCAGTGGTTCCCAAACTTTTTCAGTCCACCACCCCCTTGGTGCTACAAACTCATCCTCAGTTCTCTCCATCCAGAGGTGGGGATTCAAATTTCTTAACAACTGGTTCTGTGGGAGTGGCCTAATTTGTGGGCATGGCTTGGTGGTCATGTGACTGGGTGGGTGTGACTAGGTGACTGGCAAACCAAATAGAAGTGGTCCTTGCTTAATGGCCAGTTGCTTAACAAGTGATCTAATTTATGACTGACCTCCCCAGAGCTATTTGACCTGTTTTTGGAGTTTTGACAGCTATGCGCGCGCACGCGCGCGCACTCACACACACACACTCCTGTAGCAGGTGATTGGACTAGATATCTCATTCATTTTCCCCTCCCTCCCTTTTTTTCTTTCTTTTTTCTTTCTTTCTTTCTTTCTCTTTCTTTCTGTCCCTTCCTTCCTACCCCCATCTTTCTTTGTTTTCCCTTTTCTTTCTTTCTCTCTCCCTTTTTCTTTCCCTTTTCTCTTTCTTTTCTTTCTTGTCTCTTCTTTCTCTCTCTCTCTTTCTGTCATGCTCCTGGTGGAGACTGACTCTGAGGAAGAGGAGGAACAGCCAGCAGGGAGTGGAAGTGTGGCTCCAGAGATGGTGGAGGAGGCTAGGGAAGGGCAGAGGCCGGCTGAGCAGTCAGAGTAGGACCCAGGCCCATCTCCTATCCATCCTAGGGCATGTAGGGAGGAAAGGATCAGGGTAAAACATGGTCTACTCAGGAGGAGAGGGCCATGATTCTCTTCATGGGTTGCAGGTGTGAGATCTGCATAAAAGGTTGGACCTGCATGCCAACAGATGCTGGAGACAAATTAGTGTTTTATTCCTAAAGAAGGTTTATCTTGGTTGGTGTTCTTCTAACGGACTGTCCCTGGTTATCTTCCTGAAGTTGGCAATTATCTATCCTGGTCTGTCATGGAACTTTATTCAGTGCAGTTTGTTTTTGGTTTTTGCTTCGTTATCAGCTCTTTAACTTTGAACTGTGTTTCTTTCCTTTGAAATGTTGTTTTGAAAATAGTTTACTCCTCCACTGTGAACAATTAAATAGAGAAGCCAAGCTGTTGACATTAAAGGACTTTTAGTTATGTTTTGTTATATTTCTGATGTCCTCTGGGTCATCACACTTCCCTCTCTCTTTCTCTCTCCCTCCCTTCCTCCATATCCCATTCACTTTCTCCTGTCTCCCTCTTTCTTTCTTTCTCTCTTTTTATCTTTCTTTCTTTCCCTCTTCCCCCTCTTTCTTTCTGCCCCTTCCTTCCATCCCCCCTCTTTCTTTTTCTATCCCTTTTCTTCCTTTCTATTTTTCTTTCGTTACTTTCTTGTCTCTCTTTTTCTTTCCCTCTTTCTTTCTCTCTCTCTCTCCCTCTCTCTCTTTCTTTTTTCTCTTTCTCTTTTTCTCTTTTTCTCTCTCTCTATATCTTCCTTAACTTATCTACCTATTTTCTGTCCAGGCAGGCATGGCCTAATCTGTCAAAGGCCTGCATCATCCTGTTTCCCCTTTCAGAGGCCCCGGCCCTTAATCTCCACATTTCCTCCCCTATAACCGCCTCTTTCATCATCCCATGGCCATGACTTTACCTTCCTCCCAGGGCTAGCTGCCAGGGAAGGCAAGCCAGGCTGAGCCATTGTTGTCACTGGGCTCCCCGCCAGCCCATGTCGCCCTTGTCATGAATGCCTGCAGCCACCATGTGTTTTTTTCAGTGCAGTTGGACTACTGTGGCGTGTAGAATGCGGTGGTGGCGGCACATTGGAGAAGCAGAGCAAAGCTGGAGTTTCTGTTAGCCTTAGTTTGCATATGTAGGAATTCTAGCAATAAACTATATTACTCACAGGATTTGTTGTGAATTGGTACATTTATTTTCGCTCGTTTTCCCTCAAACATGGCAACAACGGATATACCGGATAAAGTCAGCACTGAGATCATTCGTCTCTCAATGCAATTTATCATGCAATCCCACCCCATGCAGCTAACTAACATCTGCCCTCCCCATTAGTCCTACAAGCCTCCACCCCGCAATTCTAAACGTAACTAATTATCAAACAGAATGTGGTTTCAATTCTCAAGTCGTAGCTTCCCCAATGAGTTTTTGTGTTTCATTTTGGGTAATGAGAGGAGTTGGAGTGATAAACCTTCCCCCCCCCCCTCCTTTTCACATGTTTGTACCAATACGAGATGGTTTGAACCGGGATGGGATTTTCAAAGGTACTAGACATTTTCCGATCAAATTAACATGTTAGAAATGGCAGGATCGGATGTTCATTCCCCAACCAAGATAATGTGTCAGGCTTCACTCCAGGAGATAAACCGGTAGACTCTTTGAAGCCCCACAGATTGGTAATTTTTACTGCAAAAAGCCTCCAGACACTGCATGTTTTTTTCAGTGTGTCTGGACTCCAGCTGTACTGACAAAAACATGTGGCGTCTGGAGGCTTTTTGCAGCAAAAATTACCGACCTCCGGCTTTGCTTGCTGCTTCTCCAATGCACCGCTGTGGCCGACAGCAATTGTCACACATGGGCAATAAGGACTGACTGGGCAGGGAATGAAGGAGTGGGCAGAGATGAGCAGGGCCAGCCAGAGGCCTGTTTTACCGGTTCTCCAAACTACCATGAACAGTAACAAACCGGTAGAATCCTATCCCTGAATTGTGCCCTATAAGGGGCCCATCTCCAGCACTCCTCTGCCACCCCTCTTGCCTCTTAGCACCCCCTGCTGCCCCCTGCCTCTTAGCACCCCCCTAAGACATCCCACCTCTCCCCAGGGGGTGGTACTGCCCACTTTGGGAACCACTGCATTAGACACTTGCAGCAGATAAATATTCACATTTTAACATTACAGCAAGGCTACTTAGCTAAGCTTGGCACTTAGCCTAGAGGCTTTATCTCTTCAGTTGGGACATTATGTTAAGGCCCTGTCACACTGGCCAACGGATGCAAAACGTTTGTAAAAAGGACACAGCGGACGAGAAAAATGTTCCATCCATTGTTATCCACTCTCAAAAGTGCCCCGAATTTGCATAACCAGAGCGGACAACACAGAAAGGAATGGACGGGGGGAGGACGTAGGGCGGATGAAAAGCGGATGCGGAACGGAAGTCTAGCAGATGGAAGTGGATGGGAGCGGATGGCACATCCGCAAGGCTTCCGGGGGAGCACAGCGAAGCGGACGCGGAACAGAAAGAGCAGATACAGAGCGGATGCCGAGCAGATGAAGCGGATGCACAGTGGAAGCCTAGCGGATGAAGCAGATGCAGAGCGGAAGCCTAGCGGATGCCTAGCAGAAGCCTAGCAGATATAGCAGACGCATAACGGATGACAACAGATGTAGAACGGATGTTCCCCGTATGCGTTGCGGATGCAGAACGGACGCGTTTGATACATTTTCCGCTCAAAAAGTTTTGAGCAGCTCAAAACCTTTTGAGCGGATGGAACCTCAGTCGATGGATGCTGGACGGATAGAGAGGATGAAAAATGGACGCAGTGAGTACAGAACGGATGAATCGCGTTAACAAATGGATGGCAAGTGTTTCTCTCCATTTTACATCCTCTTTCCATCCGTTGGTGCAGTGTGACATGGGCTTTACAATGAAGCTTTTGCTCAGCAAGGAATATCAAAAGTTGAGTTAGTTACACTCTTTACACGCTCTAATCCTTTTGCTATGTTTCACCCATTTTTACCACCAGTTCATCCCATCTTTTGCCCATCACAAATTTGTTACAGACAAAAGGGAAGAACAAGCCCAAGCCCAGTCAGCCTCTGAAATGGACTTTAGAATGCCAGGCAGTGTTCAAAAAGCTTCAATGGCTGTTTGTAGCTGAACTGGTTTTGAATCATCCTGACCGAAAAACACCCCTTTGTTATTCAAGCCGATGTTAGCAATGTGGCTGTGAGACTGTGTTACGACAGAAAAATGAAAATGGCCAACTGTGGCCATTCACTTACACTCTAGGAAACTATCAGAGACTAGGTGGGCAGCCTGAACCGTTGCGAACCCGCAGCAGCCCACTTCTGATTGAAATTATGTGGTGAATTGTCCCATTTGCTTGTCAGCCAAGTGACAGCAAGGGAAAACCCTAGAGATTCTCCAAACTATGACAGAACCACCAGCATCACAGAGAGAGATCTCCATGGATTTTATTGTGGCACTCCCTGAAAGCTCAAGAAATACAGTTATAGGGGTGTTAACAGATTTATTCTCTAAACAAGTGCACTTTGACCCCTGTCAGAAGATTCCTTCAGTATGAGGGATTCCTTCAGATTATTTCTACATCATGTCTACTAATTGCATGAAGCATGAAGAAGCTGGAGAGGCAACAGAGGAGGAGCCACCATCTCTGCAGCCCCAGCTGCAATTCCTGTAGCTCAACAGGACCAGCTCTGGCATCAGCTGCCCTCACAGCCACTGCTGCTACAGCCCAGTTCCCCCACTGGTGGAGGGGTCATCCCCCAGAGGTGCCAAATTCCAAAGGTTCCTCGACCGTGAGTAAAATATGGATGGAATCACAAAGCCCTGAGATTCTTCCTAGCTCAAGTCTGGAATCACATGCAGGAGTATGAGGATGACTTTGCTTTGGAGGCAGCTAAATGAGATGTGTCACTATGGCTCTGGAAGAGGCTGCAGCAGATTGGATGGTCACTCTTCACAACAATAATACCCTACAGCTGAGGAATTACAACCAGTTTATGATGGCCATCATGATGGCACACGGTTTCAGGATCTCCAAACCAAACACAAGGCTAGGACCAGGATGAAGACTTTACACCAGAGGTGGTATTCAGCAGGTTCTGACCAGTTCTGGAGAACTGGTAGTGGAGATTTTGAGGAGTTCGGGGATTTTGAGTAGTTCACCTCTGACTGGAGATTTTACAGTATCTTTCCCCTGCCATGCCCACCAAGCCATACCCACAGAATCGGTAGTAAAAAAAAAGTGAATCCCACCACTGTCTTAAACCAGAGGCGGAGGTCCATGCAGAATACACCCAGGAGTTTTGTGAGTTGGCCTGCAACATGCATACCTGCCCCCAGAAGTCCTGATGGAGTGCTCAAAGATAGGCTTAATGAGGACATCTATCAGAGCTGCATCACCTGGGAAGCCCCTCAAGACTTTCAGTGCTGGTACATGTTGGCAGCTGAGGTGGAAATTGATCTGGCTAGAGACTGGCACAGTGGAAGCCACAGCTGGAGCAAGCCTTCCCCCTCTGCCCTTAAAGAAGCCCCAAGAGTTGCCAGGGGGGGGGCAGCAGCCAAACCGAGGTCCACAGCGTGTTTCACAGCATGTGGGAAGGAAGGGCACTGAGTAGCAATGGCCTCACTAAGTCAAGCTCCAAGCAGAAAACTTCTGGGGCCAGGAAGCCTGAAAAGCAGCCAACAAAGCACCGTGAAATAGCGCTGAAGGGGGCAGAGGTCATTGAGTTCACCCCTCCTTGGCAGGATGAGCTGGGAATTCTGACCACCCTAAAGGAGAACAAGGCCAACTCTCATGATGCCTCATTGGGATGGTTATGGGGGCCACATGTAAACTGTAGATGCCTTTATCTGATACCCAGGGGAAGATGCTAGCCCTTTTGGACACCGGGTGAACAAGATGCATAATCAGCCCTGAGATGGCAGAGAAACTGAGACTTGAGACTGGGAACACTGAGGGTGCCCATAGCATTTGCTAGCTGGATAGGTCAGTGGCTGAGGGAGAACCAGTTCACTTTGTAACTGAACCAGTGGAGATGTGGGTGGGGGATCACAGAGAGACACTGAGTTTCATTGTAGCCCCCAGAATGGAGCAACCCTTCTTGCTTGGATTAACCTGGCTCCAAAAATGGAACTCTCATATGAATTAGAGGAAGTGGCTTTTACAAATCCATTCCACACAGCTGGGAAAATGGGGAGGCAATACCTCTCTTAAAGCCAAGGTTGCCAGGGAGCTAGAAGCTACAGCAAGCGAGAGTCTAGACAGTGGTTCCCAAAGTAGGTGGTACCACCCCTGGGCGGGATGCCTTGGGGGGACACTAAGAGGTGGCAGGGGGGCGTTCGAGGCGCTGGCCCTGCAGGCTCACCCTATTGACTGTTGCACCACTCTATACCTGGCGCCTCAAATGCGGCAGCAGTGGCACACCATATGCTGCCATGGCTGCATTCGATGCACCGGCTCCACAGGCTCACCCCATTGAGCCCCTTGCTCTGGTGCAGGTTCACCCTACTGACTGCTGCACCAAAGTGGTACAAGGGGCTCAATGGGATGAGCCTGAAGAGCCGGCGCATCAAACACAACTGCAGCAGTATGTTGGGAAAATAGCTCTACTTCCCCAAAGTGCTGCCGCTGTTGCATTCTGTCTGGCTGTCCATCCATCCATCCATCCATCCATCCATCCATCCATCCATCCATCCA
>BLBF01000037.1:16100090-16153852 GCA_015471245.1 Laticauda colubrina
TGTTTAGCTTGTCTACCTAACCCTGGTTGGGGAATCCAGGCTTAACAAGAAGGATGTTAGAGCTCCTAAGCCTGTCACGGCATTTTGTACTAAATATTCTGATAAACCTTAAAATATAGTATGATGGTGTTACATGTATATTTTCTGTTGTCTTCTATTTTTTATCTTTTATAGGCCCCTTGCAGGAGGGCCAAATGTCAACCTTCAAGATTTTCTTCCTTTGCTTTGCATCTTTCAGCTGTCATAAGTAACGAGGGGAGGAGGGGGGACATGGTTATGGGAAGCGAGCTGGTGGTGTTACAAAACAGAACTGTATAAGTTGGGGGGGGGGAGTTCTTGGTTAGGTTTCTATCCTATGCTATGCGCAGCCGCAACTCTTTATCAAAATATGTCAAGGTCAATGGACAGAGCCTCATCACCACCTGGAGATGCCCACATAATGTGGTACACAACTTTTAATTGGATGAGCTAATTGAACTATTGGGGGTGGGAACGTTGCCATTACTTTGTATATATGATTTACATGCTCATTTTCTCAGATTCAGAATTCTTTTGTTGCTGCCACTTGACTTCCAGTAAAAGATATCTTTTCTCTAATTAATGGAGTCTAAGTATTTCTTTCTTGGATTATGAATGGAGCACCATCTGACACAAGGTGATTATAAATGGAGAGACTATAGAAAGTTTTAAAATAAGAAAGGGTGTACGGCAGAGATATCCAATGTCACCTCTACTTTTTATTTTGACTCTGGAAGTGCTATTAACTCAGATCAGACAAAACATGGAAATAGATGGATTGAGGAGTAAAGGAGAAGAATATACGGTACAGGTGTTTGTGGACGACCTGTAATTTTTACTGAAGAACCAATGAAGACAGGGATAAATTTATTACAAGAATTGGATGAATATGGGGTAGTAGCAGGATTAAAAATTAATAAGGAAAAAACCAAAATATTAGCTAAAAATTTGACAGAAAGATTTAGAAGAAAAAATGGGATTGCAGATGGTAAAAAAACCCAAAATATTTGGTAATCTGGCTATCAGGTTATTCCTCTATAAAGGAGGACAATTATAAGAAATTACTTCAACAGATAAAGAAGGACCTGACAAACTGGGGGAAATTACAACTATCTCTATTAGAGTGGGTAGCAGCAATAAAAATGAATATTCTACCAAAATTACTATACTATTTTCAGACAATTCCTATTAAATTAGAAGAGTTTTTCAGGAGCTAAACAAGATAGTTATGAAATTTATATGGCTGCGTAAAGAAGCACGAATAAGCCCAAAAATGCTACAAGATAGTAGAAGTAGAGGGGGACTTGGACTCCCAAAATGGGAACTGTATTCCCAAGCAGCAGTACTATTATGGGTGATGGAGTGTATAAATTTGAAAAATAAAATAATTTTGGCAATTGAGGGCCACGACCTCCAAGCAGGGTGGCATGCCTTCCTAGGGGACAAAAGAACAAAAAAACAAGACCCATACATACTTCCATAGACATTTGATAAGAGAATCACTACTCCAAACTTGGGAAAAGGTTAAAAGAAAACATATGAAGATACCAACATGGGTCTCACCAATAGAAACGATATTACACCCAAATATGAGAGATACAAGGAAAACGAAGATATGAAGAACTATTAAGCCCATGTCACACTGGCCAACGGATGCAAAAAGGACACAGCGGACGAGCAAAATGTTCCATCCGTTGTTATCCGCTCTCAAAAGGGGCAAAAATTTGCATAACCGGAGCGGATAACATGGACGTGGGGAGGACGCAGGGCGGATGCAAAGTGGATGCGGAACGGAAGCCTAGCGGATGGAAGCGGATGGGAGCGGATGGGAGTGGGTGGCACATCCGCAGGGCTTCCGGGGGGCCTCAGTGAAGCGGACGCGGAACGGAAAGAGCGGATGCAGAGCGGACACCGAATGGATGAAGCGGATGCAGAGCAGAAGCCGAGCGGATGCACAGCGGAAGCCTATTGGATGCCTGGCATTCACTGCGCATGCGGGGAGGATGCATTGCGTCAGCCCCGCGGATATAACGGAAGCAGCTCGGAAGCAGGTCGCCATTCAGAGGAAAGACCTGCTGCCGGACACATCGACTGCCTTGCCTGCCCTGCTTGCATGTCTGCCTGCCAGCCTTGCTGCCAGCCTTGCTACCAGCCTTGCTGCCAGCCTCCCTGCCAGCCTCCCTGCCAACCTTGGTGCCAGCCTCCCTGCCAGCCTTGCTGCCAGCCGGTCTGCCTGCCAGCCTTGCTGCCTGCCTTCCTGCCAGCCTTGGTTCATGTCTGCCTGCCAGCCTTCCTGCCAGCCTTGGTTCATGTCTGCCTGCCAGACTTGGTGCCTGCCTGCCTGCCAGCCTGCCTGCCAGCCTTCCTGCCAGCCTTGGTTCCTGCCAGCCTCCCTGCCAGCCTTGGTTCCTGCCAGCCTCCCTGCCAGCCAGCAACCCCACAACCATGCGGAAGCACAGCAAGCCTCAGCCATCTGCTGCCAGCCCTGGCAAGAGGGACAGGGCTACCATCCCGCCCCCTGGCCCTCACTCTGGTTCTGCTGGGGCTTCTGCAGCACGGGCTCGCTCTTCTGGGGCTGGCGCTTCTGCTGCTTCTGCTTCTGGAGGAGCTGATGACAAGCACTCCCGCACCAGCCACCTCCACAGCACCTGCACACTTCACCCCTGAGACTGAGTGACCAAGAGGAGTGCCAGAGACTCATTTTTGTCTTATAGCTTGTTGTTAATAAAGTCTATTTTTGATTCACACACTTGCTTCATTTCTTTTTTTAAATAAAGTCTTGCTGGAAAATTTTAGAAATGGTTTAAGCCTTTGCATGCTTGTGGGATGGGTAAGGATAGCTTTGGGATGGGATAGGATACCTGTGGGATGGGTAATAGCTGTGGGATGGGTTCGGATAGCAGTGGGATAGATAAACCTCCAGTGCAAGCATAGTGGGACTGTATGGTCCACCCTCCCAGGTGCCACACCTACGGCCACATCAATAATAATGTAATAATTATCCACACATGTCAACATAAACACAACTCTTTATTAAACGCCCTATTCATTGTAGGCCAACCAAACATACATGGCACAATCTCATCCGTGTGATGAGACAGGCTGAAGGAAGCATCCATTAAGCATCTACCATCCTGTCTTGCCACTCCCCTGCTCCAGCTGGGGAGTTGCACCAGTGTCTCAGGAGGTTGCGCTGCTTCTTCGCTTCATGTGAGGCTCTGTTGGGGCCTTGCACATCCTCAGTGTCAATCAGGTTTCGCCCTTGCCTCCATTCCCCAGGCTCCATGTCCCCATTGGCTTGTTGGAGGTCCACGAGCCTGTTCTGCAACACTTGGTAGCGGGTGCGCATGAGATTGTGCAGGATGCAGCAAGCTTCCATGATCTTCCTCACGGTCTCTGGGCAATGCTGCAGTACCTGGAAGTACCTGGAACCTATTGGCCAGGATGCCAAAGGCATTCTCCACCACCCGCCTTGCCCTGGACAGCCTGTAGTTGAAGATCCTCTCTTCACGGGTGAGGAGTCTGGAGGTGTAGGGCTTCATGAGGTAAGTTGTGAGAGAGAAGTCATCATCCCCCACGATGAAGGAGGGCACATCTTGTGTGTCATTGGGCAGGGGTTCTGGATCTGGGAAGCCCACGCTGAGGTTGCGTTCCAGCCCCTCCTTGAGGTAACTGGCATTGTAAACCTGGGCATCTGAACATGAGCCGTTGCCTGAAGCATCGATGTACATGAACTTGTAGTCAGCATTGACCGTGGTGAAGAGGATGATGCTGAAGAAGCCCTTGGAGTTGAAATAAGTGGACCCCGAGTTGGCTGGAGATTTGCAGGCCACGTGCTTGCCATCTATGGCTCCAACGGTGTGTGGTAAGTTCCACTTCTGATACCCCTGCTCTGCAACTTTCTTCCATCCTTCTTCAGTGGAGGGGTACTGGAGGAGCTCCTCCTTGTATTCTTCGATGATGGCCTGCACCACTTATCTGACCACAATGCTGATGGTGTTGGATGGCACCCTCCAGCCGTACTGCATGCTCCTGTAGGAGGTCCCTGAGGCCAGGTGGCGCAAAGTGAGTGCCACCTTCAGCCCAGGTTCCAGGCTGGGCCGGAAGCTGGTGTTTGCCTTGGTCAACCTGGGTGTCAGGCGCTGCACAACTTCGTCAAACATGGCTGGAGGCATCCTCATGAATTTCTGGAACGCCCGAGTGTCTTCGCTCCTGAGCTCCACCATCAGCTTGTTGTACAGCCCATCCTCTGCTCTTCTGGCGAACCATCTTCAGACCCAGACTCTTTTTGGGTGGCTCCTTTTCTTCTCGCAGTAGTGTTCATAGAGCCTGCAGATGGCTTCGCACTGTTGCAGAACGATGGTGGCTGCCGAAAGGACTTTGTTACAATCCACGGTTGACATGACTGGATGCTGTGGAAGAGGAAGAGGCAGATGAAGGCTGCAGAGGTCTGCACCGCTGGGCTGCTGTTCTGAAAGTGAGATGCAGGCGAGTTGCTCCCCCCTTTTATAGGCAGTATAGGTTTTCCGCTAGGCATCCTGTAGGCATCCTGTAGGCATCCTCTAGACATCCTTAATATCCAAGATAGGTCCCCTCTGCGAACATTTTTTTCGTTTTAAACACTTTGTTTCCGTTCTGCATCCGCTAGGCATCTGTTCTGCATCCGTTCTGCATCTGTTCCGCTTCCTCCCCACGTCCGGGTGGATGGAGTTGCGCGGATGTGTAGCGGACACCTAGCGGATATAGCGGATGCATAATGGATGCGTAGCGGATGCATAGCAGATGCATAGCGGATGCGTAGCGATGCGTAGCGGATGCGTAGCGGATACAGAACGGACGAACTGGATACATTTTCCGCGCAAAAGTTTTAGGCAGCCCAAAACTTTCGGAGCGGATGAAACGTCCATAAACGGATGCTGGACGGATAGAGAGGAAGCCAAACGGAGGCAGTGAGTACATCGCGTTTTCGAACAGATGGCAAGGTTTTTTGTCTGTTTTACATCCTCTTTGCATCCGTTGGTTCAGTGTGACATGGGCTTTAGATAATCAAGGGAAGTAAAAAATGATTGATTAATTAAAAGAACAAGATATAATTATAGATTTGTGGTCATACTTACAAATTCAGACAAAATTTAGGAAAGACTTAGAAGAACAAGGGATAGAAAAGGACTTACAACAAGTGGACCAAATTTTGACAGGCAAAGAGATAAAATTTATAACAAGATTGTATAACGATTTGTTGGAAGTGGAATTAGAAGAGGAAATAGCAAAGGAATCAGTGATTGCCTGGGCAAAAAATGTAGGGCATAATATAAATTTAGAGGATTGGGAAAAATGTGGATTGATAACTGTAAATTGACATTGTCAACAGCATTTAAAGAAAATCAATATCAAATGTTTTGTAGGTGGCACCTAGCCCCAGCAAGACTGGCCAAAATGTATCCAAACACAAAAGCAGAATGTTGGAAATGTAAACACAAAGAAGGAACATTTTCCATAAGTGATGGCAGTGTCCAGAGGTTAAAAAATATTGGATGAGGGTACAAAGATGCTTATTAGAAATTACAGAGCACAAATTAGAACTCAAACTGGAAATATTCTTATTAGGAATAATTAAGGGAAAATTGAGCAAAGTTATCTGATACATCATTATACATAACTGCGGCGAGAATAACCTTCGCACAGGGATGGAAGAAGGAAAAGATACCATCTCAAGAAGACTTGACACAAAAAACAATGGATTGTGCAGAACTGGATAAATTCACAATGGGAGAGGCAAAGATGACTCGGACTATTATGCGGTTTGGGATAGGTGGTACAAATGGCCCAATCTTTCTTAATGGGCACAAAATATCTGCTGGGGATATTAAAAAGACTAAGTCTGCTTCATGCCTCTAAAAAAGCATGTTTCTCCATTACTCCCTTTGAGGAAATATAATATTCTGGCTTTTTAAATATTACTCAAAATATTTCATTCTTCTAGAACAGGGGTGTCAAGCTCAAGGACAGTCTGATGAGGCTAAATCTGGCCCACATGGCCATCCTGGAAACTGTAAGAGTCTGGCATGTGCCACTTTGGCCCCGTCCCTGCCATCCCAGTGGATGTGCGCGTGCACAGCCCCAGTACTTCATCGCCACATGCAGACTTACTAAGGTAGTCTGTGAGAATATAATAAAAAAATAGTTCAGACCTTCCAACCTCGCAAGATTTTTTTTTTTATGAGAAGTTGGAAGGTCTGAACTACCGTATATACTCGCATATAAGCCGATCTCGCATATAAGCCGACCCTTAAAAAACTGCCCCAAAATGAGGAACTTTGCAAAAACTCACATATAAGCCGACCCCCAAATCTTTTAACATCAGACATGGGTATATTTTAATGAATTTTACTACTACAAATACAAAGAAACTGGACACAAAGTTGCATGTGACAATCGCAAACACGAAAGCAGTCACGTGAATGACTAACCAATCAGACCGTGTTATGATCCAGTGGTAGAAAAAGCAAAATGGAGGCTCCCAGAGTAAAAAAAATGTGCTGTAGGTATGTATGACTGAATGGTAATATCGATGATATTGCATGATCTGAGAAGTGGCGTCATGTCATCATGTTGTTTGTGTGAGATCAGATTTATGCGTGTATAAGCCGACCCCCAAATTTGAAAAAAAAAAAGTGTTTTAAAGTCGGCTTATATGCGAGTATATACGGTATTTTTTAAAAAACCATAGTCCCAGAGACTACTTTATTTGCTCTGCACGCAGCAGCAAAAGGAGCTGGAAAGGTTAGTGAAGGGATGTGTGGCTGCTCTGGATGGCAGGAGTGTGTGAGAGTTTGGCCTGGCTGAAAGGCTCTCAGGTAAGCTAGGGCAGGGTGGGGTGGGTGGGGTCAGGCTCCTTCCCCTGACTTGCTTTGTCCTCCACCCACCCACCCCACTTTGCTTCATTCTTCACCACTTCTTCTCCTGGCTTGCCGCCATAACCTAGCAGGAGGCTGAGGCTGAGCAGTGCACTAGTGCAATGGCCAAAAGGTGAGGTAGGATGGTGGAAAACAAAGCAAGGTAGAAGGGATTGTGGAGCCACCCCACACACTCACATCAGTTTATCTGAGCACTCCATTTTTTTGACTTCCTGAGCAAAAACGGCCTCCCAGGAGGCTTTCCTGAGGCTCAAGAGGCAAAAAAACAGAGAACGTGTGTGTGTGTGTGCAAAAAAAGCCATACCCACCCAGTCACATGGTCTTGCCCGCCTAGCCACGCCCACAGAACTGGTAGTAAAAATATTTGCATTCCACCCCTGTGCAGGAATCAACGTCATCTGTGGTCCTGGTGTGCTGCTTGCTTGCATGTGCCAACCTTACTGTTTGAAGGCTGAACAAAACCTTCAACTGAGTGAGGAAGCACTGCAGGGCCAGCCCTTCACACCTGCAGTGAACTACAGCCCACTGTAATTCATTGCACCAGATCAGGAATGAGACCCTGTCCTGCAGAGCTCGCTGCTGCTTGAGTAGGGACGATGACAACAACAAGGAGAAGAATGGCGAGGCTTTGCACCAGCTGGCAGGGAACAGGTCAGGCAGTGCTGGCTGGCTGGGGAGGAAACATCATGGCTGTTTAGGTGGCTGCCGCTGCCAGCAGCTTGAATGCCCGACTGAAGCTGGGATAGATAGATAGATAGATAGATAGATAGATAGATAGATAGATAGATAGATAGATAGATAGATAGTTGTTTTTTTAAGTTTTTGCGGGTACTTACATGTGTGCTGTTCAGCTTCCTTCAGGTATTATCCCACATCATTGTAGTGCTTTTAAAGTTGTAGCAACGTTTCAGCAGAATCTCATCTGCCATCATCAGGCTTCTTGTCTTTGGTGCATATGCTCTCAGTGTACATAAAAAGAAAAGATACATTCATAAAGAATCATAAGGTACAACACTGAATGATAGTCATTGGGTACGAATAAGCAATCAAATCATACTAGGAGACAATCAATATAAATCGTAAGGATCAGTGGTGGAATTCTAAATTTTTTATTACCAGCTCTTTGGGCGTGGCTTGCTGGGCGTGGCTGAGGAAGGATACTGTAAAATCTCCAGTCAGAAGTGGTATTTGCTGGTTCTCCGAACTACTCAAAATTTCTGCTGCTAGTTCTCCAGAACTGGTCATAACCTGCTGAATACTACCTTTTGTAAGGATACAAGCAACAAAGTCATAATCATACAGTCATAAGTAGGAGTAGATGGGCAAAAGGAAGGATGGGAGGATTAATAGTAATAGTAATGCAGACTTAGTAAATAGTTTGACACTGTTGAGGGTATTATTTTTTTGGCAGAATGATGGCATTTGGGAAAAATCTGTTCTTATGTCTAGTTGTTCTGGTGTGCAATGCTCTATAGCATTGTTTTGAGGGTAGAAGTTGAAACAATTTATGCCAAGGATGTGAGGGGTCTGTAAATATTTTCACAACCCTTTTGTCAACCTTTCACAATCCTTTTGTCTCGTGCAGTATACAGGTTCTCAATGGAAGGCAGGTTGGTAGTAATTGAATTTGCCATGCCAGAGGAGAAATAAGAGGCCCTGCTGTTCCGCAGAGCCTGCACTGCTTGAGTTGGGAGGACAAGGAGAAAAACGGCTACTGTTGATTCTCCTGCCCCTCCCTACTACCAGCAGCTTGAATGCCCGAACTAAAGCAGGGATTGCACGCTTGCTCACTCTCATACACACATACACACACACACACACAGAGAGAGAGAGAATTTGAAGAGACCCTCCCCTCTCTGTCTCGCTGCAGCAGCAGTTGCAGCACTTCAGTGCCTAGCTGGTGGAGTGCTCAGGTAAGTCAGTCTGGGACAAGGGGAGGACAACTCCGCACTCCGCCACACTGATTCCTACTCCACCACCATCACCCGCCTCGTGACTCAGGTTGCTCCTTCGCCCACACCTGAATAACTTTCTGCTGAAGAAGCAAAGAGGGAAAATTTAGATTTTCAGATTATACTTTCTATTTATTGCACCAATAGACTTCTTTGCATTCAAATAAAAACCTGGTATTAATGCTTCCTTCTTCAAAAAATTGTTCCCAAGTTTTTGTTAGCCTAAGGCAGTGTTTCTCAATCTTGGCCACTTTAAAATATATAGACTTCAACTGAAGTTGAGAAATGCTGGCAGTGAATTAGTCTGATAGCTAGCATCCTTTAAGACAGGATCTCCAAACTTGGCGGCTGGCTGGGGAATTCTGGGAGTTGAAGTCCACAAGTCTTTGAAGTTTGAAGACCCCTGCTTTAAGATGAAGAAAAATGATTTTATCAGCTGTTTCTATTATAAGCACAGTGACCATACTTTGTTGGAAAAAAAATAAAAGATAAACCTGAAAAAGGGATAGAAGGTAACAAGTTTTGCTCTCCAAAGGAAAATTCAAGAACAAAAAGCTACATCACATAGGTGATTACATTACATCTAAAGACACTTTTCTGAAATAAAAGATGTGAGGATGCTTTAATTTATCAGGCAGATGCTTCCACAGTCTGTGAAGTGAGCTGCAGCTTAGGATCTTGCAATGAAAGCAGAGGTGGTATTCAGCAGGTTCTGACCAGTTCTGGAGAACCGGTAGTGGAAGTTTTGAGTAGTTCGAAGAACCGGCAAATATCACCTCTGACTGGAGATTTTACAGCATCCTTCCCTTGCCATGCCCACAGAACTGGTAGTAAAAAAAATTGAAACCCACCACTGAATGAAAGGCGTTAATCTTAAAAAGAATACTCTACCTGACTCTGGTTTCTTCCCCAAACCCCAAAAACTTTAACCTTAGACTGTCTACTATTGACCTCACCCCTTTCCTAAGAAGTCTGTAAGGGGCATGTATAAGCGCAGCAATGTGCCTACCGTCCCTGTCCTATTGTTTCTTTTTATTTTTCTTATATGTATCCATTTCATGTATTCATAACTATGTTTATATTTATACCTGTTATCTTAGCTTAACAAAATAAATAAAAAAATAAATAATCCTTCAGTACAGCTGGTGCAAATTTAGACTCAAAAAGGCTACAGCAGCAAAAGGCTTTCAGGCGTGAAAACTACACTTCCCAACAGGCATCGGGAACCCAGATGATCACATGACCCTTCCTATTCGCAAACCTACCCTGCCGGCAGTGTCATAAAGATCGTGGCCGCCGCCCCCCTCCGGGAAAACGGAAGGAGAGAGGTTGCGAAGCGCCATGGAGGTTGAGTGCGGGACCTCTGTCCTGTTTCTGCCTCAGCACCGAGAACAAGAGCGGAAACTGCAGCAAGAGAAGCTCTCCGGAGTGGTGAAGAGCGTTCATCGGCGCCTGCGCAAGAAATACCGGGAAGGTAATAAGGTTCGGGTCTTAATTCGCCCCCTTCACCCTCAGAGAACGGATGTTCACCGCGGGATGAGGAAGAACGGAATTCAGGGTCGGGTTCGCCCTCTTGTCTTTGCTCCCCATCGCTTTGGAAGGGATTTGGGCCTGGGCACCGCCCACCTTTCTTCTCTCGGTCCTGGGACTGAAGGCTGAGTAAAGGAGGAGGACGGTGGGCCCTCAGCTTGTTCGGGGAGGAAGGGGGTTGAGTCTCCTCTCGTGTAATGGGGAAAACGGTAAAAGAAAAATAACTCCATTCCCTTTGAAGGCAAGGGGGACGTTATAATTGAGAATTTCCGGAAAACCATTTGATTTGGATCGGACAGAATTTAGCAGTAGAAAGGCTTCACATTTCAAAGCTAAGTGATTTTCGTTCTGTGAACTACCTTACTCTAAAGCACACCTTTCTTTTTTTGTAAAGAGTGGCGTTAACAGCAATTGGTGAGCCTTTTTAAAAGAACTACTGGAGCTAATTTTAGTAGGTGCTGGTACTCTTTCTGAAAAGAAGCAATGATGCAAAGATCTGGAAAGAGATTTGCTTGGAATATAAAAATTTGATTCAAGACCATATATATAAAGTTATTAGGTTTCAAAAATACATGTATTATTATTAGGTTTCAAGATAGGGGGTTCAGGTTTCATTGTGACAATCCTTTGGTTTATCTTATGTATTACTCTCAATTTTATTGACAGCTATCTGTAAGTTTGACTAAAATTTGTTTTAAAAACAAGGCATCCCAGAATTTTATGGAGTAGTGGAACAAACTCTTGTACAGTTCAGTTTTATTTTTTATCTCAGAGTATTTCAGCCTGGGCACTTGAAATAATAGTGATTTAACTGACAAATTAGGAGGATAACCTTGAAAGCAAAACAGAAGAATATTGTAACACCTATTTTTCCCTTGAACAGATACTATAAAAATGAGAAGTTTCTCATAGTTTCTAAAGCAGTCTTTAATAAAACTGTTCACCCCAGCAGTAAAATGGTCAGCCATCTCTTCAACTTTGAACTTTAAAAAAGTAACGAGAAATATATAAGGGCAAAAGAGATAAAAGGACTAGGGATGCTAGTACTGTGTTGGACCAACTCTTCATTGTCCCATACAGTTTTGTTCCTATATTGGAAGTCTTTCTTTTCAGCATTAAGCCATTGAAAGGCATTAATAGCAAGAGGGCGTATTTACTTTGTAGATGTTTTCAATTTTTGAAAAAAGACTATTGGTAGTCTCAAGGCTGAAGTACTGCATTTGCTATCATGGGACAGCCCTTGAAAACACTCTGCAAATTGCCATTGGCTCAGAATGTGATACATGAGTGGAGAGGAACTTCAACAATTGTACTGACTAGCAATTGCTTTCTGAACCAAATTTAAGGTACATATTAGAATGGCCTATGGTTTCTGCTACAAATTCTAGGGTATATTGTGGAATAATTGTCATTGAATGAGACTGGCCTAAACATTGACGAGGCAATTTAAAACTACTATTTTAGTCAGGTTTTGAGGAATTTTTATAGTGATATTTTAATTAGTTATAATTGTCTTGTTTTAATTGCAAATGCTTAGAGTCACTAGGGTTGGCAACAAGTACATGATTACATCAAATAAATATCGTATTTTTAAGAAACCTTTAGAAACAATCATAGCCAGTGTACTTGCAGTGATAGGGCTCTTTGTCAGGATGAAGATCAGCAAGTTAATATTTTAAGGTATCTAAAAAACTGATTAGATAACTTATTTATTTTAACTGATTTCTTATATGAAATTCAGATTTTTGTATCTGAAAAATAATCCCACAATTTAAAATATATTGGCTTTGTGGTTTTAGTCTTACTTTATCTCCTGTCATTGTTCTATATTGTTTGCTTCTTATATGTTTGAAATAATAGAATAGAAATTAGAATAGAATAGAATAGAATAGTTTCTTGGCCAAGTGTGATTGGACACACAAGGAATTTGTCTTTGGTACATAACAGAGGTGGTATTCAGCAGGTTCTGACCAGTTCTGGAGAACCGGTAGTGGAAATTTTGAGTAGTTCGGAGAACTGGCAAATACCACCTCTGACTGGAGATTTTACATTATCATTCCCCTGCCACCCCCACAGAACCGGTAGTAAACAATTTTGAATCCCAGCATTGGTGCATAAGCTCTCATTGTACATAAAAAATACATTCGTCAAGTATCATAAGATGCAACACTTAGTGATAGTCATAGTGTACTAAATAAACAATCAAAATCATACTAGGAAACTAAATAAAACAATATAATCTTAAAAATACAAGCAACAAGTATCAATTTATAAAGCATTCCTGGCTTGCTCTCTAGTTGCCATAAGGAATGTGGGGGGGGGGGGAGCAGTTCAGTTGCTATGATCAGAAGCACATTCCATCCATACCTTTCTTCAGATTGTGTCTCCAGTTACCAGAACCAGCCAGAGAGGTGTGTTTCTACAGCCCACAAAAGTGCTTCGTTGGAGAATATGATTTATGACACACCCTGGGAGGAGAGGGAAAACAGGGTCATAGGTGGGCAGTAAATTAGGTGGGGCAGAGCTGACTGCACTTGGGAAAAGTGCCGACATGTTTCTCCTAATAAATAATTGGATTTCTTTTTAAAATTGGCTTGAGTCTCATGAATTAATTAGAGCATCTGTTGGAACCTTGACAACCAGGTTACAGTCATAAGTAGAAGGAGGTAGGTAATAGGAAGGATAAGAAGTATAATAGTAATACAGTCTTAGTAAATAGTTTGACAGTGTTGTGGGAATTAGTTGTTTAGCAAAATGATGGAATGCCAGGGAAAACTGTCCTTCTGTCCAGTTGCAATGCTCTAGAACAACGTTTTGAGGGTAGAAGTGAAAGAATTTATGTCCAGGATGTGAGTGGTCTATAAATATTTTCACAGTCCTCTTTTTGACTCGTGCAGTATACAGGTCCTCAATGGAAGGAAGGTTGGTAGCAATTGTTTTTTCTGCAATTCTAATTATCCATTGAAGTCTCTGTCTCATTTTCTTTGCAGAGCCAAACCAGAAAGTTATAGTGTCAGCCCAAAAGGCCATCTTTCTCTTTGAATCTTCAGGGCTGCCATATTTAGTGCCTAGGCCTGCTGTGGGAAACTGGGAGTGGAGATGCATGAAGTGGGTAGAGATAGATAGTCACAACAACATTTCTTTCTCTGAGAGTCAAAGACGTTCAGCCTGCACCTGGAGAGGCATGACTGGGAGGCATCTCCAGTTTGGACTGTAGATGGATTAGACCATGTGATGGACATGTAGGAGCAGGGGAAGGGTCTTTCAGATTTGGGTTTTCCCAGATGTGCCAATATGATATCTCTAATAAAGTGTAGTTTTGAGGAATTGCCTGCCTCAGAGTCTTACTTGGTTGGCAGTGTTACTTGGAACCCTGACATTAACCCAAATCTTCTTTAAAACCTCAACAAGCTCCCCGCTTAGCAGGGCGCTGTCCAGGGTCCTGAGCCCTGAGAGCCGATCCAATTTCCAAGCAGAAAGATGGAGGAGAAGACAACAACTACAGAGGGAGCCACTGGGACTGGCTCAGAGGTCATCATTGAAACCATCTACTCCCCTTCTGAATTTCTGGTGGCAGCAGTGGCCGTGGAGGCTGAGCGCTGACGGACACCTGGCCCAAAGAGCTGGCACCAGAGCATGTCGCTCAGCTGGATCCTTCCCTATGGGGTGAAGCCACAGGAGCCACGCTGCCCAGGAGTTGGCATGTGGGACGACATTGCAAAGACCTCTGATTGGAGCGAGTAGGGCAGAATAATGCATTTGAATGAAGAGAATCCAGGTCTCTGGAGCCCAGTGATTCCAGAAAGGGGGGCCACCGTTGCGGAGCCAGTCATTGGCGGGTCTTCCAGAGCAGTTTGACCAGCTCAGCATGGGCAGCATTGCACAGCCTCCGCCCCACCATCCAGCCTAGCTGGGTTTTGGCTCAACTCATGTTCACTTTCCTGCGCCCATGGGCCGTGATAATCCAGAGTGGAGTGTTGGCTTAATTTCACGAAGTGAATCATACCTTCCCCTGGGCCTGGGCCTCTGGGTTGCCAGCGCCCGCAGGAGTCGGCACCATGTAGCAGCAAGGGCCACTAGGCCAGGCCAGGCCAGGTGCCCAAAGAATATAGGAATCTGAAGGCTGTTTTTAATGAGCAAGACTCCAACTTCCTCCCTCCCCACTGCCCCACAGACTGAACAATTGAATTCATACTGGGAGCCAAGTTACCAAAACCAAAAATGTACTCCATGACCCTAAAAGAGATGGAGAAAATACATTGATGCCAACTTAGCCAGGGGTTTCATTCAACCTGCCAAATCCTGTGCTGTTCAAAGAGAAAAAAGACAGAGGGATGAGCTTCTGCATGGATTTTTGTAGAATTTCACCATGTGCATAGAAAACACCTACCCCCTCCCCTTTAATGAAGGACATAATAAGCCACTTAGCAAAGGGAAATATGTTTACCAAACTGGACCTATGAGAAGCTTACTACTGTGTACAGATTAGGGAGGGGGATGAATGAAAAACAGTGTTCAACTGTCTACTGGGCAGCTTCCAATTCGAAATCATGCTGTTTGGACTCCAGGGAGTCCAAGCTGTCTTTATGCAGCTCATTAACGAAAAGCTGCATGAGCATCGGTACAAGGGAGTCCTAGTTTACCAGGACGACATTCTCATATTCAGTGAAACACTGGAAGAGCATGTGAAATTAGTGTGGCAAGTACTGAAAAAACTCCTAGCTGCAAAACTATGTGAAACTATCTAAGTGTGAATTCCATAAAGACTCCCTAGACCCCCTAGGCTGCCGAGTGCCAAGCAAGGGAATAGAGATGGACCCCAGAAAAGTGAAAGCAGTGCTAGATTGGCAACCCCCACGCACCCACAAGCAACTCCAGTTTCCTTGGATTTGCCAATTTCTGTCGACAATTCATTCCAGCATTTGCTGAAGTAGCCTTGCCCTTAACGGAACTGCTGAAAACAGGACCCTCTCCTACAAAGCCCCAGCCAACTCAACTGCTTGCCTAGTCGTTGGATTGCCAGAAGGCCTTCAAAAAATTAAAACAACTCTTTGCCAAGGAGCTGATCTTCCAGCACCCCATTCCAGAGTTCATCATCCAAGCTGATGCCAGCGACATGGTGGTGGTGGCAGTGCTTCTCCCAAGGGACCCACAGGATCGGCTCTTGCCCTGCTCTTATGTGTCCAAAAACTCACCAACACAGAGAGACAGTGGGCAGTATGGGAGAAGGAAGTCTACACAATCCACTGGGCTCCCCCTTCTTAGAGACACCTCCTAGAGGGAAGCAAAGTACCTTTCAAGGTCTGTACTGATCACAAAACCTTGAAGCTCTGAAAAGCTTCAAGGAAACTTTCTCCCAAATAGGTCCGCTGGGCGTATTATTTCCATGCAATTATCCCTCCCTCACAAAAAGCGGCACAAGTCACCACCTGGGGCTTAGCCAAGTGCCAAAGGGATCCTATCAAAGGGAAGCTGATGGTGGTGCTAAAAACACCACTTCACATCGACCAGTGGTTTAACGAGGACCAGGACACCCTAACTCTGAGAAGAGGGCTGGCATGGAAGGGGTCCAAGCTACCACCAGCTTGAGGCTGCAAGTTTTGCAGTGGAGTCATGATTCACGACTGGCTGATCATTTCAGATTCCTAAAACCCTCCACCTGACCAGATGACAATTCTGGTGGCCCAAAATGAAAGCTGATGTAGAGGACTATGTAAAAAAGTGTGCCATCTGCGCTGCCATGAAAATGAGACCAGGAAAACCTTCTGGGCTACTTCAACAGGTTGCTAGTCCCAGCTGACCCTGGGAGGAAATTGCTATGGATTTTATTGTTAAATTCCAGAAAGTGGAAGAAACATCTGGACTGTGATTGACTATTTTCAAAGCAAGCCCATTATACCGCTTGCTCTGGATTACCTTCAGCCAAGAAGTTGACTAAGTTGTTCATCAAGCAAATCTACCACCTACATGGAGTGCCCTGCAGAGTCATCTCAGACAGACGTATCCAATTCACAGCCAGATTCTGGAGAGAGTTCCTGAGATCAATCAGATCGATGCAGGGGTTTAGCTCAACTTTCCATCCCCCTGCCCTTTCCCCCCTCCCCTCACTACCTTATGTTGTTCGCAATGCAAGCGATGCAAGCCTTGTGTTCCCATAGGCCATGTGGGTGGTGCAGCCTTGTGTTCCCGCACAGCCTGGATTAATTACTTTGGGAGGAGGTGCTTTGGGGGTGACATTTCTCTGCGGACCACCAAAATTTTCACACAGACCACCATTGGTCTCCAGCCAACTGGTTGGCAACCACTGATCTAATGCAAAGCCATATTAACAGCATCATCTGCTGATCTATTTGTTCAGTAGGCAAATTGCAAGGGGTCTAACGGTGGATCTGTAATGGTTTTCAGGTGGGCCAGTATTAGACTTTCAAAGGTTTTTATAACTACAGATGTTACAGCAGCTGGTCTGAAGTCATGTAGTTCCTGGATGGGAGGTTTCTTCAGCACTGGGATGATAGTAGAGCATTTGAAGCAAGAAGGAACAGCACATCTTTAGTGATTTATTAAAGATGAAGATGGGAGCCAGTTGATCAGCACAAGCTTTATAGCAGGAAGGAATTATCTTGTCTGGACCTGGTGGTTTTCCTGGCTTTTGTCTGTGAATATTGAGGTAGACATTCTTAATAGTTTATTATACTAGTTGTAAATCTGCTAGGTTGATTATTAATGTAGAGGCTTTTATGTGGTTACTCTAAACCTCATTTAATTAAACCTCATTTAATTTTGGCATAATCCAAAATGAGTTTACAATTAGATAATAGATCTATCTATAAGCACAAATAGAACATGTTTAAGCTTAAATTATGTGTAAACCCTAAGCAGCAAATGTATGCATATATCTGTTCTACATAGAAATATGCTGTATATTAGTTTTTACTTTGTTAAAATATGAGTAAATATTAAACATGCAATAGTTTTGGTTTATAAGGAGGAGAAACAGGAAGTGATGAAACGGGGCTAGATTTTGGCCTACAAAGCTTGTAGAAGCCTGAAGAAGCCTTCCTCAAACCTTTGGGAGGCCGAAAAAGGCCTCAAACCAGCAGAAAATCAGCTGTGAGGCGCAGTGCAAGTAAGGCAGCGCCAAGGTGGTGGGTTGGGATTGCGCACGTGTGTGTAGGGGGCGTGGGTATGTGTGCATTGCCTTCTGAGTGTTGGTACACTAGCATGAACATGCAAGCACACACACAATTTTTGGCATAGGAGCCCACTGATATAAGGGAAGTATTAACCCTAATAGAAATCCTCGTTCTGGAATTTTGTACTAAAATAAGATGTTTGTTTTTCTTAACCCATGTTAGGAAGCTGATATCTAAATTTTACAGATGGCTTTTGATTACTAGTTGAACTAAAACAGGGGTCTCCAACCTTGTCCACTTTTAACACTTGTGGGCTTCAACTCCCAGAATTCTGTCTTAAAGTGGCCAAGGTTGGAGATCCCTGAACTAAAGTATTCAGAACTTATTTGCATTTTGTGGGTTAAATGAAGGCTGTAAAATATAATCAGTTGATCAAGATTAAATAAATCTTGGAATGGTGTAAGTATTACCCATTATGTTTTCCTTTGAATAACTCTGGATATTCACTAAAGGGAGTGCTTAAAGGCTTCTTGAATCCACTGGCCAGATTCCCCCCCCCTCCCATCCCTTTCCTCACTGATAATTAGTAACCAGCTGATTGTCAGTGTATGTGGATAGGCAGGGCTCAGGCAGTGAGTGGGTTCTTACCAGCTGATTTGCTACATGAGTAGAGGCAAATCTGTAGTGGTAAGTAAGCTCTGACCAGCTGAGTGCTGGTACACTTGATTTCTGACAAACTGCTTGACACCTCAGCCTCTCCTCCCTATATTAGTTTGCCAGAACAGTGTTTGCTTGCCACTCAGCATCTGCCTTAAATGGTAATTATATATTTAATTTTGTATTATATACTTTGGTGCAAAATTTACATATACAATTATTAATTTACTCATTAAAAACATGCACTTTATGAAAATAAAGGGAGGTGATGTTTATTTAATTTGATGTTCCCTGTACTTTATTGAACATTTTCAGGAAGTTTGATAATTGCTTGCTATAAATTATGTATACTATTAAATACAATGTTTAATTCCTTAAATTAGCAATAACTACAATTTCAAGTAATTATAAAGCATTTCCTTAGAAGTATCATAATTAGTTCCACATATACATTGACAGATTCTTCTGAGGGCATTTAGGATTTCCTAGAAATTGGTATTCATGGAAAAAGCTCCTTACCATTTCTATCCAGTAATTCTGCAATTATGTAAATTTTGGATAAACTTATTTTAGTGCCATAACTTTGGAAGTAGAAGTTATACAGTTTCATAGAATATTTTTCTTACAGATATTTGATATAAAGTCAATCCTATTATAGTCTGCTCTAAGCCTCTCTGATATTTATTACTGATCCTGAGATTCTAATGCAGAGCTACTATATCAGGACTGCGACAACTGTGCTTTTTGTATCTATTTGTTGTCATCTAGCAGTCACCTGGACTTTTCACAGCTCAGATCTGGCAGCACTATGCTAATGCAAAAAATCTTAAACCAAAAAGAGAAGTTGTCTCATCTTGTTTTCTGACAATACTTTTAGCTCTCCAACCCTGAGGCAGAACTGAGAATGGAAAATTTCAGTTCATTATATAATTCCATAACCCATTGATGACCTGAGGAGGTGAGTATAGCTTCTATGCAGACATATGCAGACATATTTACTTTGTAGATGTATTCAATTTTTGAAAAAAGACTATTAGTAGTCTCAAAACTGAAGTACTGCATTTACTTCTTAATGTTTTCTTAACATTTAGGGGCCAATTTAAAATTACTATTTTAGGTCAGGTTTGGAGTATTTTTTATGTTGATATTTTAAATAGCTTTAATTAATTGCTTTGTTTTAATGGTAATCAAAACTATTTTTATAAAATGGAACATTTTAAGATAGAAAAAAGGTTCCACGGAATTGAATATATGCTGGCCTAACTGCTTTTCTGAAATGTTAAATTTTATATCATTTTAAATTAGACTCACAATTACAAATTATTACAAATTAATAATCAGAGCTGAAGTTAGGAGTTTTGAGAGTACATACAGTAGTTTATCCTTCACAAAGGTTTTGTCCTGACATTGCCCTTTATGAAGTGACTTTATTCCACTGAAGCTGAAGGCTCGATTCAGATGACAGGAGGCACTCCTTTATTCCCAGCATTCACAAAGAGTGCGAACGGACTGGCTGGCTCCCCTGGTCTGACCGGTATAGCTGCCATTTTTCTGACTCCGCAGGAAAGAGCCAAAGCTCCATTCCATTGACAGCCAAGAGCTTGATTTGGCTGACAGGAGGCATTCCTTGATTCCAAATGCTTGCAAAGGGTTCAAACAGATGGGTTGGCTCCCCCAATCTGACTGGCACAGCCACCAGAGGCCTCTCTGAGTTTCCTGCCATCAGTAGAGGCACTGCCTGGTCTCCAGAGTAAACTCTTCAGTGGTAAAGGATTTAGCCACAGTAGTAGCAGTCTTACACATGGAACAAGTCTTTTTTTAATGGCCAAAGTTGCAATGGAGGAGGCTTCGGCCACAAACTGCTGTGAAGAGGCAACAGGTAGGGAGAAATGAGCCTTCCCAGCTGAATCTCAGGCTCCTAAAAACAGCTCCTCAGCACTGAGTTCAGCAATTAAAAGAGCAGCTGCCTCAATTAGGGCAAAGATTGTTGCTTCCAAAAAGGCTCTAAGGCCAAAGAAAAGGATGCAAGGAGGCATCAAAAGGCTCTGGATAGATAGATCGCTAAAAGGCAGAGAAAGGCTGAACGACAGAAACAGGTAAACTCCTCAGGAGTGAACTTGTCATTTCCCGCCCTTTTCATTCACAGCCATTGGAATCTCCAAGTGTGGCAAGCCAAATAAACAAGCTGTGCTCCTAGGCCTGGTCTCCAGATGGTGCTAGAGAGCAATCCTCTCAGCGGTGCTTTACAATGTCTGACAGCAATGAATTCCCTGTCAAATCTGCTTCCAGCAGCAGGACATTGGGAATAGCCTTTGAGAAGTGTGAGACCTACCCCAGAAGCCACCTTTACCCCCACAGTGGCGGGGCTCTGCCCAGGGAGACACTCAAGAGCCTGAAATCCCTTCTAACATGAGGGTTTTTTTTATTTCAGAAGCCATTAAACAAGAGATTGCTGCAGGCTTACAGCAAAGCCAGCAAGCAGCTTCCATGGTTTCTGAATTCTCTCTGCATCCAGGCCAGCATCAGACAACCCAGGTCCCAAAGAATTTTTTGGCCCTCCAGGAGCCTTATTCTCCTGCGTCCTCCATACAGAACTGGTCATCGCTCTCGGATGAGGAGGGGCAGAAAGAACTGGAACTTTCTGAGGATGAAGGATTCGCTCCAGAGACCACCCGGCTCTTTTGCCCTACTCTGTTCAAATCTCTCCTATTCAAAGCCAAGAATACAGCCCTCTTGAGAGTGGACTCAGCAGCCCCAGATCCAACCCTGGGTTTAGCTGATCCAAACAAACTTCCTTTTTCAGAGCCAGCCACAGAGACTGAAGTGATTCCCTCACCAAAGTTATTTCTGGACGTGGTCCAATGGCAATGGGCCTCGCCAAAGGCATACCCCAACCCGAGTGGGACTGACAAAAAGTTTTACAATGCAGCCCCAGAACTCGCTGAAGTGCTGCAAATGCCAGCAGTAGATGGGTTTCCATTGTCATGTCTAATGACCCAGAGGATTCCCTAAAAGCAGAGGACAGGAGGGCAGAGCTGATGCTCTGTAAGACCCATCAAGCAACTGTCTGGGTTGTCAAAGTGATTATAGCTGCCTCCTTTAACAGGACCTCCTTGCTGTGTCTCCAGCAGATGCAAGAGAAAGTCCCAGCTGGAGATCTCTGCACTTACCAAGACATAAATAAACTGGTAGTGGCAGCAGACTTCTCTGCTGATGCCACACTAAATGCTGCCAAGTTTGCTTCCAGGGCCATTGCATAATCGTTGACAGCTCACCACCTGCTGTGGCTTCGGCACTGGCAGGTAGACACGAAACACAAATGGAAGCTAGCCTCTGCTCCCTTCAAGGGAGATAAGCTGTTTGGGGAATCTTTGGACCCTATTCTGGTAGAGTCAAGGGAGAAGAGGAAAATCCTACCATCCCTATCCAGGCAAGCCAACTACCGTCCCTTGCCTTATTTTCACCGGCCCTCATTTAGACCAGCAGACACTGGCTCTGGCTTTCAAAGACAGGAGCACCAGCCAGATAGATTGCGGTACAGAGGTAGGAACAGGCAGCAGTTCCAGGCCATTTCATGGCAGTGGAGGTCACCTCTTTCACCACTCCAAGTGACTTTATGTCCAACCCTCCCATTGGTGGCTGCCTAAGCCTCTTTGCTGATCAATGGGAGGAAACTACAACAGATGCATGGGTCCGGGAGATGGTGAGATCAGGTCTCGCCTTCAAATTCCTCTCCACACCCCAAGATTTTTTATCGGTTGCCCCATCTCAAGCAACAGCACAAAAAGAGGCCTCATGGAGGCCGCAATCCAACACTTGTTGGATATTCAGGCTATCCAACCAGTCCCAGAGGACCAACAGGGGCAGATATTCTACTCCATTCTATTTGTGGTTCCAAAGACCTCGGTGGGTGGGGGTAGACAGTAATTCTGAACTTAAAAGAATTAAACAACTATCTGGCTTACAGGAGTTTCAAAATTTCAGTTCCTCCAGTCCATACTGGAGAGCGTATGAGAAGGCAACTTCCTAACATCCATAGACCTGATGGACCCATCCTGCCACTCCACCGGCGATTTGTGCGGTTCTACTATGCAGGCCGACACTTTTAAGTACAAGGTCCTACCATTTAGCTTGTCCTCAGCGCCCAGAACTTTCACCAAAATACTGGCGGCACTGGTGACACACCTCAGGGTGATACTCATTTGCATCCAATGTTACCTTGATGATATATTGATACAGTCCTCCTCCCACCTTCAGGCAAGAGAAGCTGCAAGTCACAATCCAGGTCCTTCAGGATCATGGATTCTCCATCAATTTCATAAAGAGCCACCTGTCACTTGGCACCCAATTACTACACCTGGGGGTAGTCATAGATACCTCATTATGCAAGGTTTTCTATCTCAGGAGCACCAGCTCAGTATGAATCGGATCTGGGCGGACCGAACAATTTTCCCTTGAAAGGCTGCGACAGGTCAGGATGGGTGATACTCCTCATTAGCTACTTAGACTGAGTTTGTGCAAAAGGCTTATTAGCCTAGCTCTGCCCACTCTGGGTGACTCCTCCCCAGTTTCAACTCAGTCCTTAGCTGAAGTAGGATATGGTTTTTGCCTCTCCTGCCTTTGGAAATTTTGTTCAAAGGCAGCCTTACAAGGGAAAACTCCTTTTTTCTCTATTCAAAGCTTAACAGCAAAAGAAAAAAAGCCTCTGGTAGTCTTCTTTTAAAATTTGGCAACTTTGCTTCATAGCTGACTTTCGGAGCTGCCAAACAGCTGAGGACTGCTCTGGAGCTGCAGGGGCCGTGGAGGCCTCCTCCAACCCTCTGTGGCGAAAGCAGAGTGGCAGTCGCCCATTCTTTGAGGGCGGGGGTCTCTGCCCTCAGCACAAAGCTGCAGGGACTCCTTGGCCTCTCCAAAGTGAAAGGGAAGCCATTCTTCTCCGAACAGCTTTCGAAGAGTGGAGGCTAGTCAACAAGCCTTGATTGGTGCCGCAGATCCCTTCAGTGAAGGGAAACAGCAGTTTGCTTTTTTTACTGCTGTTTCATTTGGAGGCTGTCTCTGTCCTTCAGAGCAGCAAGCTCTGGCAAGTGTTTTTCCTCAAGGGGAAGGAGCCTTATGACCAGTAGCGGTCATTTTCTTAAAGCCTCATGGCCAGCAGTGGTCATTTTGAAAGAGCCTCATGGCCAGAAGCAGCCATTTTGAATTTCTGGAGCAGCCATTTGAAGATCTTATCTTCTTCCCACCATTCCAGCGCCTTGCTGTCTCCATCAAGCCCAGTTCCTGCTGCTGTGTGAAGGCATCGACGGGTAGGCGCCTTTTATTCAAAATTTCCAGTGGGGGATTGGTTTCCCTATCCTGAAGTAGACCAGGACCCTTGGGCTAAAATATATTTACTTGCCCCTTTAGGTCCAGGAAGGTATAAGTCCCAGTAGGAAGCATTAATACATTCTACTGAAGTTACATGGGGCAGAAGAGAGTGGTGGTTGGTGTGGGGATGGAGAAGATTTCCCCTGAATTTCCAGCTAAATCCCTTTGTGTGCTCTCCTCCTTGCACAGGACTTTCAGTCCAGCATAGGCCTTGCTGTTCCAACATGGCTGAAGTCTCAAAGGAAACCAGAGCCTCCAAAGTGGTTAAGCCTCAAAAGGTGGCTCCTGCTGCTTTGACCAAAGGGAATCAGCCTGGGAAGAAGGCCCCAAAAGTGGAGGAGAAAGATGCTTCCAGACACCACCAGGTCATAGAGAAGCAGATAGCCAAGGTGCATTAGGCCTCTACATGCATGACTTCTAGAGCTGCTTTTCCAGCATCTCTCATTAGTGAAGTGGATTTGGAGGAGCCTGGATCTTCTAGACCTGGTATCCAGACTTGGTCCCCTGATGTGTCCAGGAGAGGCACTTCTCCCATTCCTTCTGAAGGAGGTAGTCATCTCAAGGAGCTTCAAGGAGAAACTGCACCTTGGCAAGACCATGGGCGCCGTAGACAGGGGATGGAACCCTCCTTACATGCTACTGCTACGGGAGGCAGACCAGCTGACCCTTCTGAATCAGATGCCCCTATCAACCTACAAATTCTCCAGTAATTAAAGGGCATCGCAGAAGGCTTGCAGAGAGCGACCCGACATTCTTCTGCAGCTTCTGATTTATCAGAGAGACGGTTCCAGATTCAAGAAGCTCTCTTATCAGAAGAGGCTCCTTTATCCATGATCCAGTTTCTTGGTTGGCTGAAGACTTCACTTCTACTACCTCAGTGGCTCCATCCTTGGCGGGAGAACCTGAAAAGCCGGAATCCAACATGTCAGTGGATGAAGGCCCATCCCATGAGGTTCCTGGCTTTAAAGGTTGTTTTATACACACCTTGTTTACTCTTTTGTTGTTCAAGGATAGGAACACCACCAATCTAAAGGGCGCAGATGATGAGGTAGCAGCCTCACTTCCCCCCGAGGAATCAGATGTTCTATTCAATGAGCCAGAAGTGAGGAAGGAAGGAGGTGGTTCTGTCTCCAAAACTTTTTCTGAAAGTGATCGGGAAACAGTTTGAATCTCCTGCTACAGGGCCTCTGACCACAGGTTGTTCAACGTGGGACAACCACGAAAGCACTCCAGGTTTTCACGGCAGATGCTCCGGTAGCAGCTTCGGCCTCCACCTCATCTGCACCTTCGGGTCCGGAGGAAGTCCTCAAGGCAGAGGAGAAGCGAGTGGAACAATCGCTACACAGATTGCATTTGGCCGCTGCCTGGGCAGTCAAGGCTTCTACGGTTCATCGTTCTTTACTAGGACGTTGTTTAAGTGGCTGAAGCAGCTGTGGGATAGAATCCTCTCATTAGAGGTCTGTGCCCACCAGAACATCAATAAGGTAATGGCAGCTACAGAATTCACAGCTGATGCCACCCTGCATAGTGCCAGATTTGCCACGAAAGCCATTCCTTCATCGGTGGTGGCCAAGCGTATGTGCAGACATAAATGGAAGTTGGTGTCTGCTCCAGTCAAGGAGGATAAGCTCTTCAGCGAGGTCCTCGAGCCCCTTTTAATTGAGACCAAGGATAAGCGGAAGATTCTTCCTTCACTTCTCAAGAGGGTGGAACCGCTCCTTATAAACGTCCTCAGTTCAGAGGGGAATCCAGTTCCAGTTTTCACCAGCCGTCCAAGTCCGGTGCAGAGAATCATCTTCTCTCCATCAGAGCAGAACACATCTTGGAGGCAACAAATGTACAGGCGGACTGGTTCAGCAGAACCACAGTCGACCATTCAGAATGATACCTGGACCCAGACCTATTCATGAAACTGTCAGAACGGTTCGGCCCCTGATCCTGGACCTGTTCGTCACTCTGTCAAACAGCCAGCTAACCATGTTTTTCACCAGGTTTCCAACTCTGGGGTGGAAGGGGTCAATGCACTCCGCAATCCATGGCCCCAAGGACTACTATACGCCTTTCCTCCTCTTCCCCTAATTCTAAGCGTAATCAAGAAGGTGCTGGCGGAGAAAGCACAGGTCCTACTCCTGGGTTGCCACTGGCCCGGACATGGTTTGCCAATCTGGTCAGCCTGTCGGTATCCAGGCCCTGGAGGATCCTCTCAAGATAAATCTCCCTCAGTCATGGGGCCCTCGTCCATCCAGAACTGCAGTAGCTCCAACTGACCGTCTGGCATTTGAGTGGAGAGTTCTGAGACAGGACAATTTCTCCAACACAGACCAGGCCTCCAGGCAGCTACTGACAGAATTTATGACTCAACTTAGAAAGCCTCTTGTGGCTGGTGCTCCAAAGGTCACACTGATCCCATCTCTGTATCACTGGCCCAGATCCTGGAATTCCTTTAAGGGCCTGTCACATTGGCCGACAGATGCAAAACATTTGTGAAAAGGACACAGCGGACGAGAAAATGTTCCATCCGTTGTTTTCCATTCTCAAAAGTACCCCGAATTTGCATAACCAGAGCGGACAACAACGGAAAGGAACGGAGGGGGGGAGGACATAGCCAGGATGGAAAGTGGATGCTCCACGGAAGCCTAGCGGATAGAAGCAGATGGGAGCGGATGGCACATCCGCAGGGCTTCCGGGGGAGCACAGCGAAGCGGATGTGCAATGGAAGGAACGGATGCAGAGTGGATGCCGAGCGGATGAAGCGGATGCAGAGCGGAAGCCTTGCGGATGCCTAACGGATGCCTAGCGGATGCAAAGCGTTCACTGCGCATGCGGGGAGGATGCATTGCATCAGCCCCGCGGATATAAAGGGAAGCAGCTCGCAAGCAGGTCACCATTCAGAGGAAAGGCCTGCTGCCAGACACAGCTCCAGCCAGCCAGCCAGCCAGCCAGCAAGCCAACAACCATGGGGAAGAAGAGAAAGCCTCTGGCATCTGCTGCCAGCCCTGGCAAGAGGGACAGGGCCACCATCCCAACCCCTGGCCCTGACTCGGCTTCTGCTGGGGCTTCTGCTGGGGCTGACTCTTCTGGTGCTGGAGCTTCTGCTGGGGCTTCTGCTGGGGCTTACTCTGATGGTGCTGCTCCTGGTGCTGGGGCTTCTGCTGGGGCTTACTCTGCTGGCGCTGCTCCTGGTGCTGGAGCTTCTGCCGGTGCTTATTCTGCTGGCGCTGCTCCTGGTGCTGGGGCTTCTGCTGGGGCTTACTCTGCTGCCGCTGCTCCTGGTCCTGCTGGTGCTCCTGGAGCTCCTGGTGCTGCTGGTGCTTACTCTCCTGCTGCTGATCCTGGTGCTGCTGCTGCTGCTGCTGGTGCTGCTTTTGCTGCTACTGTTGTTGTTGCTGCTGCTGCTGCTGGTAGTGTGGAGGAGCAGCCCCTACAACCTCGAAGCCCCTCTGATGAGGGCCCATATGGCCCTGCCAGAGGGAGGAAGTGGCATACGCGTGAACGAAAATGGGAGGAGGCAGTACTCCATCGAAGAGGAACATGAGGATGAGGTGCTGGAATGGCTGAGGGAGAACGAGTATCTTTGGTGGAAGGAACACAGGCTCTATCGAGACACCAAGAGGAAGCAGGCTGCTTGGAGAGAGAAGGCGGAGAGCCTGGTGCTCTTCGGAGGTGCTCCTCGTCTGGTGGAAGGACATGCACACCTGGTATGGGAAGCTGCACCTCAAGAAATCTGGCCAGGCCACGGTCAAGCTGACGGACCGAGAGACCTACGTGATGGCCAAGTGCAGCTTCTTGGAGGGTGAGATCCGCCACCGAGGAGCAGCCCCTCTCACAACCTTCTCTCTCAGGCAGGCTGCAGAGAGCCAGTCCTCTTCTGGCCAAGAGTCAGCTCTTGTGTCCAGGCAGGTATCTGTGGAGCGTGCCACGACAGAGACCCCCCCCCCGACAGCTGCACTACCTGTGGCGGAGCATGTGGAGGACCCCCTGACGCAGTGAGAACAAGGAGAGGGCACTTCCACCAGAGACCAACCCACATCCACCCCCAGCTCCACCTCCACAGAAAGCAGGCAGAGAGCCAGACCGGAGGGGCAGAGCCACACTGTCCTGCTGGAGATCAGGGACACCATCAGAAGCAGCGTAGATCTCTTCTCTCAGCTGGTACACACCGACGTCCCATCCTCCAACCGCAAGCCCTTCCTCACCTACGTCAACCAGACCCTCATGAACATGTCGGAATCACAGTACCAGGTGGTGAAGGACAGGATCACCGGTCTTCTTCACAACCCTACAGACCCAGCTGAACCTGCTCCCACCCAGTCCAGGCCTGCTCCTCCACCCCAGCCGATGTCACTACCCTTCCAAGGCTTTCCACAGGCCCTCACCTACCAAGGCTACGGCTACCAGGAGCTCCAGCAACACAGGCAGCCCTTCCCAGTCCAGGCACAGGTACATCGGACACCACCGATGCCACAGATGCCACCTACGCCACCGATGCCAGCCACACTACAGATGCCACCCATGCCACGGATGCCACCCAAGCCTCACCTTGCTCAGCTGCAGACCAGACATCCCCACTACACTGCTCCTTCCTCCACCCCACAGCCAAGCCCGGCCTCAGAACATCTGTCATCGGTATTGGGGCTGACACCCCATGTCTTGGAGGAAGGGGCTCTCAACATCACAGGACTGAGCCAGCTCTCTGAGAGTTTCCTCCACACACCGTCCCCTATTGTCCTCTCGGAGCCAGGCACCCCAATGATGCCTCAGACCAGCACTCCAGCAGCAGCCACCTCCACAGCACCTGGACCCTTCACCCCTGAGACTGGGCACGCCTCAGAGTGACCAAGAAGAGTGCCAGAGACTGGGTGGCTACCTGTTGACTTTATCTTTGCTTGGGACACTTGGGTCATTTTTCTTTTACAGCTTGTTATTAATAAAGATTATCTTTGCTTCATACACTTGCTTCATTTATTTTATTAAATAAAGTCTTGGTGGAAACTTTTAGAAATGGTTTAAGCCTTTGCATGCTTGTGGGATGTGTTAAGATAGCTGTGGGATGGGCAGGGATACCTGTGGGATGGGTAATAGCTGTGGGATGGACAGGGATACTTTTGGGATGGGTAATAGCTGTGGGATGGGCAGGGATACTTTTGGGATGGGTAATAGCTGTGGGATGGGCAGGGATACTTTTGGGATGGGTAATAGCTGTGGGATGGGTTAGGATACCTTTGGGATGGGTAATAGCTGTGGGATGGGTAATAGCTGTGGGATAGATAAACCTCCAGTGCAAGCATTGTGGGACTGTATGGTCCACCCTCCCAGGTGCCACACCTATGGCCCTTCATTATCAATAACAATGTAATCATTGATCCACACATTTCAACATAAACACAACTCTTTACTAAATGCCCTGTTCATTGTAGGCCCACTCAACATACATGGCCCAATCTTATCCGTGTGATGAGACAGGCTGAAGGAAGCTCCATTAAGCATCTATCATCCTGTCTTGCCACTCCACTGCTCCAGCTGGGGAGTTGCACCAGTGTTTCAGGAAATTGCACTGCTTCTTCCCTTCACGTGAAGCTCTGTTGGGGCCTTGCACATCCACAGTATCTATCAGGTTTCGTCCTTGCCTCCATTGACCAGGCTCCATGTCCCCATTCCCTTGCTGGAGGTCCACAAGCCTGTTCTGCAAGACTGGGTAGCAGGTGCGCATGAGATTGTGCAGGATGCAGCAAGCTTCCACGATGTTCCTCACGGTCTCTGGGTGATGCTGCATGGTGGTGAGAAGTACCTGGAACCTGTTGGCCAGGATGCCAAACGCGTTCTCCACCACCCGTCTTGCCCTGGACAGCCTGTAGTTGAAGATCCTCTCTTCATGGGTGAGGCATCTGGAGGTGTCGGGCTTCATGAGGTAGGTTCTGAGGGAGAAGGCGTCATCCCCCACGATGAAGTAGGGTACATCTTGCGTGTCGTTGGGCAGGGGGTCTGGATCTGGGAAGCCCATGATGAGGTTGCATTCCAGCCCCTTCTTGAGGTGACTGGCGTTGTATATCTGGGCATCTGAAGATGAGCCATTGCCTGAAGCATCAATGTACATGAACTTGTAGTCAGCATCGACCATGGCGAAGAGGATGATGCTGAAGAAGCCCTTGTAGTTGAAATAAGTGGACCCTGACTTGGCTGGAGCTTTGCAGGCCACGTGCTTGCCATCTATGGCTCCAACGGTTTGGGGGAAGTTCCAATTCAACTTTCTTCCAGCCTTCTTCAGTGGAGGGGCACTGGAGGAGCTCCTCCAGGTATTCTTCGATGATGGCCTGCACCACTTCTCTGACCACAATGCTGATGGTGTTGTGTGGCACCCTCCAGCCGTACTGCATGCTCCTGTACGTGGTCCTGGAGGCCAGGTGTCACAGTCAGTGCCACCTTGAGTCCAGGGTCCAGGCTGGGCCGGAAGTTGGTGCTCTGCTTGGTCAACCTGGATCTCAGCCGCTCCACAACTTCATCAAACATGGCTGGAGGCATCCTCATGAAGTTCTGGAATGCACGAGGGTCTTCGTTCCTCAGCTCCACCATCAGCTTGTTATGCAGTCCATACTCTGCTCTTCTGACGATCCATCTTCGGACCCAGACACTTCTTGGCCACCTCCTTTTCTTTGCATAGAACAGATGAAAGAGCCTGCAGATGGCTTCGCACTGTTGTACAACTATGGTGGCTACCAAAAGGAGTGTGTGATGATCCATGGTGGAGATGACTGGATGCTGTGGAAGAGCAAGAGCAAGGCTGAAGATGTCTGCACCGCAGGGCTGCTGGACTGAAAGTGAGATCCAGGTGAGTTCCTCCCCCTTTTTATAGGAAATATAGGTTTTCCGCTCGGTGTCCTTTTGCATCCTCTAGGCATCCTCCAGACATCCTAAATATCCGAGATACTTCCCCTCTGCGAACGTTTTTTTCCGTTTTAATGCTTTGTATGCGAGCTGCATCCACTTTCATCCTTTCTCCGTCCGTGCTACAAATGCTTTGTGTCCGTTCCGCGTCCGTTTCGCTTCCTCCCTGTGTCCATTTTCTGCTGGAGTGGATTTGAGTTGCGCGGATGCGCAGCAGATGCCTAGCGGATATAGCGGACGCGTAACGGATGACGACGGATGCAGAATGGATGCGTTGGATACATTTTCTGCTCAAAAAGTTTTGTGCAGCTCAAAACTTTTTGAGCGGATGAAATGTCAGTCGACGGATGCTGGACGGATAGAGAGTATGAAAAACGGAGGCAGTGAGTACAGAATGGAAGCATCGCATTAACCAACGGATGGCAAGTGTTTCTCTCCGTTTTACATCCTCTTTCCATCTGTTGGTGCTGTGTGACGGGCTTTAGGAAGGGCTGGACAAAGGTCTGTCCCCCAATACTATACATAGGCAATTGGCAGCTCTGTCCTCGGTCAACACCCTATCGTATGCAGTTTCATTAGAGGCAGAATGAACTTGAAGCCTCCAGTGGTACATGAATAATCCCACCTGGAACTTGCCCAAGGTCCTGCAAGATCTCTCCTTTGCACCCTTTGAGCCATTAAGGTCAGCCAGCCTGTGCCTCCTTACCTGCAGGGTAGCCTTCCTTGTGGTCATTACCTTGGCCAGACGACTATCTGAACTGGCAGCCCTCTGTATAAGGGAGGACCTGTGCATATTTCATTCAAACAGGGTGGTTCTGCGGTTGGATCCCTCCTTGCTTTCCCAGATTAATTCCTTGTTCCACATAACACAGGAAATAATCTTGCCAGACTTCTGTCTGGGCCCGACTCATGCCCTGAAGAAGAAGTGGCACATCTTGGATGTTAGGAGGGTCTTCCACATCTACATGAAGAGAACAACATCTCTTTGGAAGACAGAGTCCCTATGCTGGGTAACAGGATTACCGCATCAACTGTAAGTCAGTGGATATGGGCATGCATTGCCAAAGCCTACAAGCTTCATGCTCTCCCATTGCCTCGGTGAGTGACAGGCCATTCCACCAGAAGTGCGGCCACAATGGTGGCGTGGACGATACAGGCCCCTATCAAAGAAATCTGTCAAGCAGCTACATGGTTCTTGCATCTCCATTCTTAAGGCACTACAAACTGGACACCTTTGTATCACCTGAAGTGGCCTTTGGCAGGCCTGAGGGTGCACACAGACCCAGGAACTCCGGACTAGATCGCTGCCCACCCTTAGGACAAGCTAGCTTTGGTATGTCCCATTCCTAGATTTTTTTGTGAGCACACTGGAGAAGGGGAGTTCTATTTGGCTTCATTATGCTTAGTGACAACCTCACAAAGTTTTTTTTTTCTTCCTTCAATATTTCCATACAACCACTTGGATGTGGTAGCTCAGGTATTTGATACCAGTATGATTATCGCCTCTTCCTATCTTAATCATGGGAGATTGTGCAAGTATATAACATCTGTCTGAAGATCAAGAAAGTGGGTGAATCCAGGAAGCTGAAGCTGAATTCATATGAAACACTATGAATTGGTAGTTCTGAAGCCCGGGAATTTAGCTGCCTTTCCTGCTTTTGCAGCACCAGGCCTAATTCAAGTTATTAACTGTCATCTACAATCAGTGGCCACCAACCTTTTGGGCATCAGGGACTACTTCTGTGGAGGATTGTTTTTCCACAAACCAGGAATAGGTATGGTTTAGTGTGCTGCCTGGATCCTACGCATGTGCAGATGGGGCTTTGCTCACTTGCACAGCCTGGTTCCTGACAGACTGTAGTCCAGGAGTTGGGGATCCCTGCTTTAAATGCTTGAGGAGTCAAATACTTTTTAAAAAATAATCTCCCAATATCACCCAACTCCTGCATTAAAATCAATAGGGAAGTCCATTTTTAAAAAAATAATGGGTTCAATTTACAGTATGATAAGGGCCTTCAAGATGGCAATTCCCAACTATGAAAATAGTTCCTATGTTTCCACACTATTCTTTTAATCAATAGCTGAAGACATGCCTATTTAGTTGGCTGTTTGTACTGAACAATTGCTTCAGCTTTTTAGATTTTTTTTTAATGAACTTTACTTTTCATGTTAACTTTTTAAATAATGTTTTCTTTTATTCTTTTGAATGCTGCATGGACCTCACTGGGGAAATAGATAAAAATCTAAATAATACTTTCTTTTAATTGGATACCCTATGTGTGTATGCGTGTGATGATTTTCTCACACACAGGGACATACACTGTTCAGTGGAACCAGTTGCCTCGTGATGTTCCTCCATTGTTAAGTCAGCCAGTTTTGGTTGGTTGCAGGTGAAGACCAAATTGAGCTGTAGCAATCGGCTGTGTCAGGTTTTTTGTGAATGCCTTGAAATGACTAACTCCTGATCTCAGGCCTTAGCTGAGCCTGAGATTTTGCACTCTTGCTGTATAATCTTCAATGTCAATTTTGCTGCTGTGATGAGAAATTTCAAGAAATGATGGTTAGCGTAATAGTTTGTCATGCTAATAATTTGGTATGTGTAGTGTGCCTGCTAAGAAAAGCAAATCAAGTAAATATTTTTGATTAGGGAATTACAAATGTTTCACCAAGCATGGAAGGAAACATAAAGGAATTACTTCTATTTTTAAAAATTCTTCACTTCAGAGATCATGGCACAAAATGTTTCAGGCATGAAGACCATCAGAGGAAAATAGCTTTTTATTGCTGATATCCTAATGGGTATATTTATATCCTCAAGTAAGCCTTAGAAGGGGTAGAATTGTATGGATCAGTTATTTTATAACATCACATTGTACAGTAAGTTTTGTTCAAAAATATATTGGAATATACTGTAGTCTACCTCTTTTCACAATTTCTTTTACAGTGAAGTTTTAATAGCTGCTTTCATATTATGTATGTGTGTTTTTGTTTAGTGGGTGACTTTGATAAAATATGGCGTGAACATTGTGAGGATGAAGAAACTCTCTGTGAATATGCTGAGGCAATGAAAAACTTGGCAGATAATCACTGGACTAAAACTTGTGAAGGAGAAGGTCGCATTGAATGGTGCTGCAGGTAAATCTTTATATAGTCTAAGGAAAGAAAATACTGTATAATATTAAAAATGTTTCTCAGCCTTTTTGGAAGATAGTGGGAGTACTGTAAATTTCCAGTTTTGAAAGATGTGTTTTGTAATCTGAGTGTATGGAAAAAGTGCTTGAAGAGCTCCATCTATAGTCTTAATGTATGCCTTTCTTGATTATTTCTAATCACTCTGAGAGGGTTGGCTGAATGGGTCCAGAAGGTTATTAGTGTCTAAAAGAAAAAAAATGTAGTGAAGTAGAAATTTGTGAGACATTCTTGAGAAAAGTTTAATTGGACCGAAACTTTAATAACAACTATCAACCAACTTTCTGTTTTTAGCCTAAGTATAGTAATCAAATGAGGATAATCCAGTTCCAGATATTCTTGAATAAAACATTATCTTTACCAAAAGTGAACTGTAAAAACATAATGCCCACCTGTTTTTTAATTACATTGTCCCAATTCTTGACTTTTGGTTGTACTTGCTTGAGAGTTGAAATTCTAAATATATGGAGAGTTTCAGATTGTTATTCCTGATCAAAACTCTATAGGAGGGGTGTCAAACTCAATTTCATTGAGGAGCGTGTGTGTGTGTTTGACCAGGGTGGGTGTGGCCAGCTCAACGTCACTCATGTCAAGGGCACATATGGTGGCCTGGGCGAGTGGAGGAAGGCAAGACCAGGGAGAGCACCAAACATGTCTTCCAGAGGAGCCTCGCCATCCCATCCCTCAGGCCATATGGAGGACTCCAGACTGTGATGCAGGTTGTCCAGAGTCCTAGGCAGCCCAGTCCTGTGGAAAGTAAGCCCAGCTGCACTTACCTCCTCGAGGCTGCTGCTGTTGTTCTCTCTCTCCTTGGCCCGGTTTCTCATGGTGTGTAACGGGAGGGCAAAGTGTGTGATCAAATGCCAGTTTTACTAGTAGTTCTTTTTGCTAGTACTCTGCCAGTGAAAATGGAGCTCTGGAAGGCCGTGTTCTGTTTCAACTATGGTGGCCTCCTGCAGTAATCTGCCAGTGAAAACAGAGCTTGGGAAGGCCGTGCACAGCCCTGAGCTCTGTTTTCACCGGCAGAGGCACCATGGGTCAATCTGCTGTTTCCAGGACAGCCCCATGGGCCAGATCTAAGCACCCTGTGGGCCAGATCTGACCTATGATTGAATCTGACACCCTCGCTATATAGTATGTATTAGGCTTAGGTTCTGCACAAAGATCTGTATTCAGAGAAAGATTGGGTGTTATGATGAAAGTCAGTTTGGTATATATATAGTTTGGTATAATCACTCAGCTAAAAAGTGGGAGTCTGAGTTCTAGTCTTGCCTTTGCCACAAAAGCCAGCTGGGTGTCCTTTGGCCAGTCAGTCTTAGTCCAAATCACCCCCAATGTTGTGGGGAAAATAGGAGAAATATGTTGTATATATTCACCACCTTAAATTACTGTAAAAGTAATAAAGGGATCCAAATAAATAAATAAAATACATTTTTGTTAACCATTTGGCAGCTTTAAATACCTACAATTGTAATATTCTATTAATCCAGTTGTGTGCATTAGGACTGAAAATCATGAGAGTTCATTTTTTATTTTCAAATTTGGTTTCAAAAGTAATTTGGAGCTTGTGCATTACCCTGTGGCACTGAACCTGTAATGTCCCACAGAATCCCATACAACAGGGGTGCCAAACTTGTGGTGTCATGGCGGCGTCACGTGATGTATCAGGACTTTTTTCCCCTTCACTAAACTGGGTGGGGGCAAGGCCAGCATATGATGCATCCGGCCAACAAGCCATGAGTTTGATACCCCGCCATACAGTGTTGTCTTTCATGCTTTCTAATATGTACATAAAGTCATTAGTGAACCTACTTTATAAGTTCTGTGGCATAGACACAGGAATTTTATAAAGGTAGTTTTCAATTTACAGCCACAATTGGGACCAGAATTTCTGTTGCAAGCAAGTGAGTTGCACCCAGTTTAATGACCTTTTTTGGCAAAAATTGTAAAATAACCATAGTTGTTAAGTGACTCATGCAGCCTTTAAGGGAATCTGGCTTCTTCTATTGACTTCATCGGAAACTGGCTGGCAAAGTTGCAAATGGTTATCATATGACCCCAGGAGGCTGCAATTATTGTGGATACATGCTGGTTGCCAGGTACCTGAATTGGGAATGCTGCAACAGTTCTAAGTGCAAGAACCGGTCGTAACTCATTTTTTTCAGTGTCATAGTAAGTTTGAACACTAAACGTATGGTTGTACGATGAGGACTACCTAATATTCTTTAACGTGCAATCATATTAAAGAAATAATCATTGTTTTTCATTCCTAGATGGCTTAAGAAATATACTATGTTTTCTAGAAACAGTAATTTGCTATAGAAAATAGTGCTGAAGATGCATAGGGAAGAACAATAATGAAGAATAAATTGGAAAAAAAAGGGAAATAATGAGATCCATGCAATTCTATGGTACCGCATGAGTCATTGAAAGAATTATACAATACTGAACAGTTTCTGTGGTTATTTCAGCATTTAGCTTAAATCCAGTTGTTAATTTTATATGCATTTTGATGGAGTATATTTAAATTACACTATTGTAATATGGAATAATTACAGTGTTTTAAACAAGGGTTGCCAACCTTTTGGACCCATACTTTTAAATCCCAGGGACCACTAACCACCACAAACCAGTGGGCGTGACCTAATTTGTGGGTGTGGTTTGGTGGTCATGTGACTGGCTGGGCATGGCATGAGTGGATTGGGGAGGGTCCCTATGGGCCATGTGGATGGCACAGTCTTGTGTTTCTGCTCATCCTGGATTGCTTTGGGGAGTGCTCTGGGGATGACATTTCTCTGCGGCCCACCAAAATTTTCTCATGGACCACCAGTGGGCCGCAGCCCACCGGTTGGCAACCGCTGTTTTAAACCATGGGTGTAATAGAATACTACAGGAGCATGTTTGTTTAAAACTATCTGCCTTTCTTTCCTTAAGTGTATCCCGGGAATATTTTCAAAATGGTGGAAAACAGAAAGCACTGGAAAAAGATGAGAAAAGAGCAGATCTTGCTTCTAAAAGCATTCAAACTATCAGTATTCATCCAAGTTCAAAAATGGAAGTTTCTACTGATAATTCAAGCCATAGTTCTGTAACAGATGAGTAAGTGTCTAATTCGGATGTGGTTATGAATAGGAAGTTAATTTTTGTAATATAATTTGAATTTATTAAATTAAATAAATAAGACTTTTGAGCACTATTGTGTGATCTAGATTTCCTCTTTAAAACCAGTGTGATTTAAATGCTTAGCTTTGGTTGGTTTATATCTTCTCATAAAGCATATACAACATACTTATACAATCAGTTACTCTTTCTTGTTAGGAATAGATTTTATGATTCTCTAACAACAATAAAAAATATTACCATTGTCAGACTAAAGTTTTCAGATTTCATTGGGAAAAGCATGACAAATTGTTATTAATAGATTAAATACCTCTTTTATATAGCATGGCTATAATGTCTTGTATAGAATTAAAATATTCTGAAGTAAGCAGCCAATTTAGATGAAAAATATAGGATATTTTGTTAGAATGTTGTATAATCATAATATGTATGTATGCAGCTAGGCAAATAGTTTCTTATATTAGAACTTCAAAAAACAGATTTTCTTGTTGCATGCATAGTTGCTAAATTGGAGACCATGTTGCTAAATATCTATGTCATGAGCCAGAAGTTCACTGAATCTTCCATATCTTTCAAAATTTGACATATTCTGTTGTTTGAATAAAAACCCAGTTCGAACACTACCTTATTGATTACTCGAAAGATTAAAAGAAAAATATTTTTATGCAAATCTCACTCATTAATTCTGAAACTGCAACTTATTTACTATTTTAAATAGAATTTCCGTGATAAAGATTGTGGGGATTCTGAGATAGATTTCAATTTTTTTCCCTTCCACTTAGATCGCTACATCCTTCAGGAAAGATAAGATTACTTGATGCTGGCAGCTGTTTTAATCCTTTTTTGAAGTTTGAAGAGTTTTTGACTGTTGGTATTGATATTGTCCCAGCTGTTGAGGTATGAAATATTAACAATGCAAATCATAAAATGTATTATTCAACAATTGCTAATCTTCCAATTCCCTTTTGATTAATATCTGCTAGTGTAGTTTTTAGATTGAAAGTGAATATTTTAATAAATAGTTAAGTTCAAAGTATGGACATATGACTGAAAACTTCATCTTTATTAGTGTATATCTAAAGCCATTGCTTAAGTTATAGAATGGTTAAAGTTTGAGTACTCAGTGATGTGTCATATAGTTGGATTTTACACACCTTACATTACCCGAAACCAACGCATGCTACTTGCTTACCTTAAAAAATATTATACTCAGATAAAATAAATGTAATTAATTGATCAATGAAAAATTCTATTACTGGTTTTAAGAATTATTTTAACTGAGTTGTCATCTTATTTACTTATACACCAAGTATATAATTGCCTCTATATTTCTTCCCCCAGAGTGTCTACAAATGTGATTTTTTAAACCTTCAGATTCATCAACCTCTTCAACTTGCACAGGATGCTATTGATGCTTTTTTGAAACAATTAAAGAATCCTATTGATTCCCTGCCCGGAGAACTATTTCATGTTGTGGTCTTTTCCCTCCTCCTTTCTTATTTCCCTTCACCCTATCAGCGATGGATATGTTGTAAAAAGGCCCATGAACTACTTGTATTAAATGGATTGCTCCTTATTATCACTCCTGACTCTTCCCATCAGAATCGCCATGCTATGATGATGAAAAGCTGGAAAATTGCTATTGAATCTTTAGGGTTTAAACGTTTCAAATACTCAAAGTTTTCTCATATGCATTTGATGGCATTTAGGAAAATCTCACTCAAAACAACTAGTGACTTAGTGAGCAGGAACTACCCAGGAATGCTGTACATTCCCCAGGATTTTAACACTGTGGAAGAGGAGGAATTTTCTAATAATTCCTGCTATATCCGATCAGATGTTGAAGATGAACAACTGGCCTGTAGCTTCATGGAGCTTCCAGATGCTCCTTATGATTCAGACTCTGGAGAAAGCCAGGCTAGCTCAATACCCTTCTATGAACTAGAAGATCCTATATTGCTTCTAAGTTAACGTAACAATTAAATCTGCTTCAGCATCCAAATTCCTTTTCCCGTAAAACTAATTTTGCTAAATTGACATCTCTGCACATGAAGTATTTACAAAAAAGAAATGCTAAAGTTTTTAGAAACTTGCTATTTTTTTGTACTTATAAATTTTAAAATGTATTCTTGTATTGAAAAATTAACATGTGTTTTATGCTGAATGGCTCATGCCATAGCATGAACAGGGTTTACTTAGTAATGTTCTAGAAAGTTACCATTTTCTTCCAGTGCTGTGAACTGTGATTATGCATTCTATGCTGATGTGCCCCGGTTTGATATTTTTTATGCTTTTGATTGAGATTGGTGATAACATTTCTCAGAGGTTTGCACAAAATAGATGATATGCACTGTTAAATGTCTAAGAAATATATTTAGAAAGCTTTGTTAGTCTTGAACTTGAACAAAGATTTTGCTTGATTTAATGTTGATCTAGTGAGTGAAAATAATTCCAAAATGATTTCACTTAAGTTGTATTTACAACTGGAGCACTTTCACAAAATACAGATTCTGTTACTGTTCAATTCAGTGAATAATATATAATACACATAAACAAAAACAGGTTTTTTTTTTAATTACCACACAATTTGTGTATTCATGCCATTGTTTCAATTTCACTGCTTTACCAAGTTTTTTAAATCTAATATGTTTATCATAAACATATGTAAACATTTTAGGGAATGGGAGAAAAATAGAAGATTGTTGTTTAATTCTCTGTCTAGATGCCAGGTCAGATAGCTAATCTTCATATCAAGATATGATGTTCAAAAAAATAAGATTAATTTCATTTATTCTGTTTAAAAATAATATATTTTGTTTTAAGAACAACCCCAACATTTCCATTCTTAGCTGCCCCAGAAAGTTACATTCAAAATCTAAAGATCATTTCCTGATTTGATAAATGATTAAATAATTTATGTTTGCAAATCTGAATGAGGATGTAACCAATATAAATTCAAAATAAAAGAAAAATCTAAAAAAATAGTTTTACAGTTTCCGAAATATTCATATTAACCATTCATTTCAGGAATACCACTTCTTAGTCTGAAAAGGAAGTGATTATTTATGAAAGCTATTTTTTAAAAAAATGACAATTCTTTACCACTATTTGTTTTGCACTAAAGTTTCACAAAGATTTGTTTTTTTTTCCTTATGTGTTGAATAATTTCATGGTATAAACCTTATATGTTAAACCTTATCTAAATGCATTCACTGGTGAGACATGAACTAAATAAAAGAGCAATGTGTAGCTCTTAATCAGATTTGCAAATCATATTACCCCAGAGAAAAAGCAAAAGTGGAGGTGTGGATGAACTATATATATAAAGCTTGTAGCCAACATGCTACTTCTAAGCAACTTTTTAAATGGCCTTTGAATAAAGTATATGCCAACCAAACAAAAGTTGCCTACTTCTAATTTAAGAATTCTTTTAACTAGAATTTAAAAGCATTCTCCTTTTATATTGTTGGAGTTGTTTAAAAATACGTTAGCTTTATCCCTGTTCCCATAATATTGTTTCCAGAATATGCATGATGTACTGTTTAATTAGCAAAAAGTTCTCAAAATTGCATAGTACGATACATTTATGTTGTGTATATATATGTGGTAATGTTGTTTTCCAACTCATTCTGATGCCTAATCCAGTTCAAGATATATGTAGATGAAATAGGTTCAAGTTTGAAGGGTAGATATTGGCCAGTAATACCTGATAACTTTGTGAAAAGTATGGTGTTTTTTTCCTGAATGTTTGTGGATACGGTGATGTTTTAAACTACTTGCTATGTTTTACTGGATATATTTTCACTGGATATACAAATTTCAAGATAGCTATATAGATCTCTTAGATGTTCCAAGAAGGGGTTCTTGGAAACACCAAGGGGTTAATCTACGGTTAACAAGGAAGATACCCTTTTCAAGTGTACCACAAAATGTCTCAATTTTTTCTTTTATGTTCTCAGAGCACATCAGGAGAAATGTATCATATCAACAGTTTTCTGGATAGCGTTAATGTATACTACTTCATTCAGTTTGCCTTTAATGATCAAGAGAGCATAACTGCTACTGTTACATTATTAATAAACAATTTGAGACTATAAAATCATATTTTATAACAAAAGCCATACAAAATCTTGAGAACAACTGGTTATACAGATCAGGACTAACATAATATCAAAAAGAGATTTCTCCCATTTCAACCAAATAATACCATGCTCTGAAAAGACACTGAGTTAGCATTCTGTGGATTGCTTCATTGATTGTACTCTGATTCTTATTTTTAAACATGTTTACAAACTCGTGTAATGTTGGAATCTAACCAATAGTAGCTTATTCAACAATTGAGATTAAACTGACTTCTTATACCTCGTTGGAAACATTATTAACCTTCAGTTCTTTAGGATTTTCATATTTCTGTGTTTAAAAATATTAATATCAAGCATCAATTGCAGGTCATTCAATCTGGTGTATTTGTCCTTCATTAAAATGTTGAACTCTTATGTACTTCCAGCATCTATGAACAAGTTTGCCTTTTGTCATAAGACTAGTTTTATTGCTTTTGTTCAGATTGTTTTGTTCAAGGACAGAAATGACACTGGTCATGTTTAAGAAATTTATGAAGTAGTACAATGAAAAAAATGATTTGTAAAAAGGGTTTGATGCAGCAGTCTATTTCTCATTTTATCAGTCCTCAGCAATGCCATGTTGGTTCCATGCATCTGTTTGAAGCATGCTCAGGCATAGAAACACTGGCTTGAAGGTATTTACTGAATGCTATTCACTTTTCTGAGACTTAAATCTACTTTTAACTGTTGTCATATGCGATTCTGATTTTTTCAAGCCATCCAAATCTTCAGCTTCAGAAAAACAAAAAAATCAAGGACAGATCAATGGTGGCAACAAAGCATAGTTACATTGCAGGTAGAAAAGTTGCTATTAAAAATAAAATGGTAGGAGGAGGTAGAGAAGGAAAAATAAATCATAGAAAAAGAAAAAGGACCAGAGAAAAGAAAAGGAAAGGAAGATTGGAGAAATTGAGAGAGAAGCCCAGCTGCACCTGAGAGGGCCTACCCAAGAGACCAGAAGCCCATTGAAGTCAGGTGAGCAGAGAGGCAAACCAATTGCAGGCAGCAAAGCCAACTAGTGGAGAATAAAGAAGCGAGCTGGTGAGTGAGTGGGGCCGGTGCAGAGCAGTTAGGAAAATAAGCTGTGGGGTGGAGAGGCCATCAGACTGAGGGCAGTGCAAGACCAGCACAGAACAAAGAGGCGAACAGGTGAGAGAGCAAAACGGAGGGATAGAGGACGGGAAAGGCACCCCTTGCTATGGACTATTGACCCGGTGAGAGACCAGAGCAGGAGGAAGTGAAGAGAAGCAAGCTTGCTGGGGACCATCCAGGCAGTCCTATTTGCTGATGGAAGGACAAGTAAGTGGGCCACGTGGCTCCAGGCTGGCAGAAAAGAAGGGAGGAGAGAGAGCCAGCAGCAGCACAGGGCTAGAGCTAGAGCCTGAGAGCAGCATAAAGAGCAATGGGGTTTATTAAAACCTGAACATACCTCTGACTTGAGACCAACTCAAGTTGATCCCCCTGTACCATTGCTAATTGAAGGTGAACAACATTTTGAAGTTAAAGAAATTTTGGATTCTCAAAAACGAAGGGGTCGACTCCAGTATTTGGTTGCTTGGAAACATTTTCCTCCTTCCCAGGCTGAGTGGGTGAATGAGAAGGATGTTAGAGCTCCTACACTTATCAAGGCATTTCGTACTAAATATCCCGATAAACCCTAAAAAATTAGTATGTTGCTGTTACATGTATATTTTCTATTACCTTCGATTTTTATCTTTTTTAGGACTAACGTCTCTTCTAGGAGGGGTGAATGTCAGCCTTCAAGATTTTCTCCCTTTGCTTTGCATCTTTTGGCTGTCATAAGTAACGGGGAGGAGGGGGGAATGGTCATGGGAAGTGAGCTGGAGGTGTTACAAACCAGAACTGTATAAACGGGGGGGGGGGTACATTCTTGCTTAGGTTTCTATCCTATGCTATGCGCAGCTGCAACCCTTTATCAAAATATGTCAAGGTCAACGGACAGAAGCCTCATCACCATGTGGTGATGCCCACATGATGATATACACAACTTTTAATTGGATGAGCCAATTGAACTATTGGGGGTGGGAACGTTGCCATTACTTGTATATGTGATTTACACGCCCATTTTCTCAGATTCAGAATTCTTTTGTTGCTTCCACTTGATTCCCAGTAAAAGATATCTTTTCTCTGATTAAAGGAGTCATAAGTATTTCTTTGTTGGATTTTGAATGGAGCACCAGCTGACACAGAGTTCCTTAACTCATTCTTTGCATTGGTCTTCATGCAAAAAGAAACTATAGTCCAACCTACCAAAAACATAACTGTAAAAGACAGACTAGAAATAAAAGTTAAAATAAGCAAAAAAAAAAAAAAAGTAAAAGAACACCTATCTAATCTTGATGAATACAAATCACTGGGACCTGGTGGATTACATCCTAGAGTTCTAAAAAGCTGGCAAAAGTCATCTCAGAACCACTGTACCACATCTGTCAAAAAATTCTGGAGCACCCAGAGGACTGGGAAAGAGTTGATATGGTTCCCATCTTCAAAAAAAGGAGGGGGAAAACAGATGCAGGAAACTACAGACTAATCAGCCTAACATCAATACCCAGGAAGATCCTGGAAAAGATCATAAAAAAACAGAACTGCCAACATCTAGAAATGAGTAAAATAATAACTAGAAGTCAAGGATGGGTTTGTTAAAAACAGATAATGCCAAACCAATCTTATTTCATTCTTCAACATAGTGACTAAATTCGTAGACCAGAGAAATACTGTGGACATAATATACTTAGACTTCAGCAAGGCATTCAACAAAGTGGACCACAATCTACTTCTTGGTAAGCTAGAAAAAAGTGGGATAGATAATATCACCATCAGATGGATTTGTAACTGGCTGACAAGCCGTACTCAACAAGTAGTCCTTAACATTACTACATCAACATTGATTGGGGTACCATAAGGTTCCATCTTAGGCCCAGTGCTCTTCAATATCTTCATAAATGACTTAGATGAGGTAATAGAAGAAGAACTTAACAAATTTGCAGATAATACTAAGCTGGCAGGAATAGCCAACACCCTAGATGATAGGTTCAAGATCCAGACTTGAACACTGGTCCTATGTAACAAAATGAAATTCAATATAGAGAAAAGTAAAATATTCCACTTAGGCAAGAAAAATCAAAAGTACACATGTAGACTGAGTGAAACGAGGCTTAAGAGGAGTAACTGTGAGAGGGATCTTAGAGTCTTAGTGGACAACCAATTAAATATGAGCCAACAGTGTGCGGTGGCTGCCAAAAAAGCCAATTTAATCCTAAAAGGGACACAATCAAGATCAAGTGAGGTACTGATACCACTGTATAAAGCCTTAGTAAGACCATACCTATGTCAGAGTATGTTCATTAACTGGCAGAGACATAGTTAACAAAGTCACCAAGTGAGTAAACATGGCAACAGACCAGGCATTGGGAGTTGACAGCCTGGATGTGGTTTGGCTGTGTGCTTTGCTGAGAATTGAAACTAAAATTAGAGTTCTACTCTGAGCTGCTGCTGCTTGTGTTTTTGCTTTGAAAGAATCTATAAATGGTGTTGTAAACTTTACTCATATTATTATGTTTATACATAAGTTAATGATCCTGCTGAATCAGTCATCTGTGTGTTTTCTGGATTTGAATTTCTGCTGCAAATTCTTAACAGGTTATTGGCCCAGCCAGAACCAGAACACACAAAAATGTAATTTAAGCTGAGAGAGACTGTTTTAAAAGGAGAAACAAGACAGAAAAAAAAAAAGCTTTGCAGGATGGCTGAGAAAATTAAGGAGACCTCGCTGCTACGTTTGGGTCAGAAGAATTATATTATTTGGGCTGCAAAGATGGAATGTTTCTCCTGAAAGCTAAGGAGCTGTAGGATATTGTGGAAAACCTACCCCAAGTGCCCTTAACTGCTGCATGTGAATGTGTCAGAATGCAATATCCTGCAATTATCAAGAAAGTTATACAGAGCCAGTCTGCAACCAGGAGAATCTGCTGAGCAGTATCTAGTGAACATACAGACTTTGTTTGTGGAGTTAGAACAGTGTGGAATCTCAGAAAGTGCTTTTGGTTTTAAACAGTACAAATGACTCATGGGATGTTGTTTCTGCAGTGTTTGAGTGCAAACCAGAGCAGGAATTGCATTTAGAGGTGTTGAAAGCATGTTTAATCAGGGAAAAAAATAAACACCATTTTAGAAGAAGCCACAAGGAGAAATCCCTGAGGTGGGGGCCCAAAGAGCAGAATGGAAAATTCCACAGACTGGCTGTCTCCAGAAAAGAGAAGAGCAGCAAGGGATATCACATTACAACCCAGCAACAGAAAGGTGCTTCATTTATGGAGAAATGAACTCATTTAAAGAGAGACTGTTTGCAAAGAAGCAAACTGCAAAGAAAGAATTATTTGCAACACAGAAGCAGTTTGCAAGAAAGAAAATTAGCTGATGGACAGGCTGCTGTTGCAAAAGTCAGTTATTGCAGGAGAAATCAATGGCTAATTGACAGTGGGGCTAGTCAAATAATTGTTAATAATTCTAAATTGTTTTACAGGATGGATGCAGCTTCAAGAGATGCAATAGCCTTGGCAAATGGCAAAAAGGCTAACGTTATTGGAAGAGGCAGTGTACAAATTCCATATCTGGAAACAAGATTCTATGATGTTTTGTGTGTGCCTGAACTGGAGCATAATTTGCTGAGTGTCTCCAATTTAGACAAGCAAGGATTTGAGACCACATTTGTAAATGGGAAGCATCTCATAAAGCAGTGGTCGCCAACCAGTGGGCTGCGGCCCATTGGTGGTCCACGAGAAAATTTTGGTGGGCCGTAGAGAAATCTCACCCACAGAGCACCCGCTCAAAGTAATTAATTCAGGATGCACAGAAACAGAAGGCTGCGCCACCCACATGGCCCACAGGAACCCTCCCTACCCACTCATTCCTTACCCGGCAAATTTGCCTGCTAAATTGCAATTTTTCCTTTTTCCAACCATCAGCTGTTCTGCTGTGCCGGGAAAATTTAGATTAGCTGGGAAGCAGAAAATGGTTGGATTTCTTGCTTTCTAGCTAGTCTTTAGATCTTCAGCTCTGCTTTTAAGCAGAGCTGAACCTCCCTTAGGACTAAAGGTTCTATTATTCAGTGCAGACTCACAGCAAGCAAACTTTATGTGACAGATTCAGGTAGCCGATGGCAGATAGATAGATCAATGCATGATTCTGTGAGCAACTCAATATGCCTGCCTGCTTTGCCTGATTTTGGGTAAAAGTTGCTCTTTTCTTTTTATAAAAAAATCAGTATTTACCTACATGGTGTGTTGTGAGTTAATTTTGTGATTTGGGTAAAAATTGTCTTTTTCATATAAAAAAGTCAATATTTATATAAATATTCATAATATTTACATACAAGCTGTACCCAGCCAGTCACATGACTACCAAGCACACCAACAAATTAGGCTATGCCCACAGAACCGATTAGTAGTTCCCGGGATTTAAAATTATGAGTTTGGTGGTCCCTCAGATCTGAAAGGTTGGTGACCTATCATAAAGCACAATGGCAAAGTATTTCCAAAGGGCATAAAGCAAGATAACCCTTATGTGTTGCAGGGACAAAATATTCATTGTGCACAAACATTTGGCAATGTGATAAAATATGATTCATGTGTTCATCTTTTACACCATCAGCTTGGCCATGCCAGCTTTAAAGTTGTTCAGAAGATTTTGGATTGTGCAGTATGCAAATCATCAAAGACCAAGGCATTCCCAGTGAGCAAGTTAAAACATTTGGCAATGTTGCAAAACATGATTCATGTATTCATATTTTCCACAGAAAGCTTGGTCATGCCAGCTTTAAAGTTGTTCAAAAGATGGACCTGTATGTAGAAGGATTGCATGTAAAGGGATGTAAGGCGTATTTGGATTGTGCAGTATGCAAAACATCAAAGTCCAAGGCATTCACAGTGAGCAAAATAGCACAAGGCAGATAACAAGAGTTCTAGAGCTGGTATATGCAGATTTGGTTGGGCCAATACAAGCTAGTTTGGGAGGAACAAAGTATGCACTGGTCATTGTAGATAACTATAGCAGGTTTGAGTTGTCCTATTTACTGAAGAGTAAAATCAAGGTGCTACAGAAATTTAAGCAATGGGTAAGCTTCGTAGAAAGAAGGTATAAACAACAGGTTTGTCAGCTATAAACTGACAGCATGTTTTCAGCACAGTTAGGAATAAAACACAGACACACAAATCCTTACAGAGCAGCTGATAATGGTATTGCTGAGAGATGGAATGGAGTTTTACAATCGTGAAGGACTCATTGCGAGAGGATTCTGGTCTGAGCAGGTGATATTGGGGTGAAGCCATATTGACTGCTAATGACTTAATTAATAGGCTGTGGAGTTCCTCCATTAATGATACTCCCTATATAGTGCTATATGGGAGAAAACCATCTCTGGCACATTTAAGGATATTTGGAAGCAATGCACGGGTGCATATTCCAAAAGCAATTAGAAGAATGGGACAATCAAAGGTTAGAAAGCTAAGGTTTATGAGCTATGAGCCAGGCTCAAAGAGCTATTGTTTTAGCGATGGGAGCAAGAGAATAGTGATTTCAAGGTCTGCTAGCTTTGCAGAGCAAAATTGGAAGAGAATTAATGCAAACTTCTGGAATGCTTCACTTAGTGATGGTGATTCACTTAATGATGGTAACAAACTTAGTTATCATGCCAGCATTCAGGGAGGAAAAGCTGAACAAGATATGAAGCAAGAGAAGGTTGAAGCACATGAGCAGTTAATGCTACGCAGGTCAGAGCATTGAAACGAGATTCCACTTGACAGGTATTGTGCTGGTAAAGTTAAAGTGTGTAATGTTATGAGTATGTAATGGTATGAGCCAAAAAACTATAAGGAAGTATTGGCATTACCTAAAATTGAACAAGTAACATGGAAAGAAGCCATGGACAAGGAAATGAAATCCACGGGAGAACATGAAGTAAGAAAGAAGAGAAAGACTTTCTTCTTCCTCTTTGGGTGAGGTGATCAGGGGTGGGATTCTATCGGTTCTCACTGGTTCTATAGAACTTGTTGTTAACGTCACCAGTAATTCTAAGAACCAGTAAAACTGACCCTTCCTGATCCCGGTCCTCTCTGCTGCTCCTATGGGCCAAAACCCAGGGTTTTTTTTTACTGCACATGCGCAAAAATCCTTGCCTCATTCTCCCCTGCTGGCTCCTCCCTTCGCTGGTCCTGGTCCCTGCCCCATCCACCGCTCCAAAGGAAAAAAAAAACAATTTTTTTTTAAAAACCCAGTTTTTTACTGTGCATGTGTGAAAATCCTTGCCTCATTCTCCCCTCCCAGCCCTCCCTTTGCTGGCCCTGCCCCTGTCCCTATCCGCTACTCCAAAGTAAAAAAAAACAGTTTTTTTTTTAAAAAAACAGTTTTTTTAAAAAAAATATCGGTTTTTTTTTTACTATGCATGCACGAAAATCCTTACCTGATTCTCCCCCGCCCACCCCTCCCTTTGCTGACCCCAGCCCCTGCCCCATCCACTGCTCCAAAGTAAAAAAAAACACCATTTTTTAAAAAAGAAAACAAGGTTGTTTTTTTACTGCACATGCATTAAAATCCTTGCCTCATTCTCCCCCGCCCACCCCTCCCTTTGCTGGCCTAGGACCCCGCTCCTATCCACCACTCCAAAGTTAAAAAAAGGATTTTTTAAAAAAATATATATTTTATTAATTTTAGAATTAAAATAGACCAACAACACATACATAAATGCGAGGGAAAAAGAAAACAAGAAAAAAAAGAATAGAAAGAAAAAGATAGAAAACAATTAAAAACATTTTCATCGGGTTTTTTCAATTGTTTTTTTTTTTACTGCACATGTGGAAAAATCCTTGCCTCATTCTCCCAGCCTGCCCCACCCTTACTTGTAGTGCATGTATGCTACCTACAAAATTTTTCCTGCCCAGCACCATTACTAACATCATCATTATCAGCAGCAGCAGCAGCCGAGCCAGCCAGCCAGCCGTCGCTATCTGCCTTCTGCCACCCTGCTGCATGAAGGCAAGCCACAAGCCCTGTTCGCCACTGCCGCTAACCACCCTTGCCTGGCCCACCTGACTCCAAGGCCCTGACTTGCTCAGCCTGCCTCCCATGCCTGCCTACTTGCCTTGCCTAGGCTGCCTCCCGTGGCAGCTGCCGTTAAAGAATAAGACACGAGCCTCAGCTGCCATCACTAGCCGTCCTCACCTGCCCAGACTGCCTACCCCAGCTTCAGAAGACGCAGATCGGTAAGTACGACCTCCAACCCGGTCGCCTACTTGCCACCACCAATCCCAGTCAATTGCCAACTCCTGGGATGCCCACTGCCCTTGCTGACGCTCCCCATCTTGCCCGCCCCAATCTTCCCTCACCTGCAGCCCTCCATTATTGCTGCCTTGCCTTCCCATCGATTGGTGAGTGAGGAGGCAAAGCAGCAAGTCCTGCCGTCCCCCTACCTCCTCCTGCTGCCAACGCTGCCACCATCAGCCCAGTTGAGTGCCAACTCCCGGGCCGGGCGCCACTGCCTTGCCCACATGGTGGCTGCCATCTTGGCTAGACTGGCACCACCTTCCCTCACCCTCCACGGCCCAAGGGTTGCTGCCTTGCTTTCCCACCAACTATTGGTGAGTTAGGAGGCAAAGCAGCAAGCCCTGCCGGTCACCTGCCTCATTTTTGATAAGTTGCTTTTTTATTTATGTATTTATTTACTTTTTTACTATCTGTTTTTGTTTTTATTAATCATATAAACAAAACAGATACTAAAGAAATAAATAAATACATAAATAAAAATTATTTTACTATTCATTTTGATGTTTCTTTCTCCTTTGCTTGAAGAATCTTTTTTATAGACTGTCATTTTCAAATCCACTTTCAGTTCCATCTCAGTCTTGTCTGGTGAAACTTGTTCCTCTCCCATAGCATCTTTTAAACACTAATTAGCTATAGTGTCAGGGACTCTTAAAAGTAATTGAAGTGTGTGTGTTTGTGTGTGTACATATGGCTATCAAAAGACCAAAAACAGGCCAAGTACCTCTGTGGAGGTCAGTTGTAAATTAGAATGCTTGCTGAGCAACTGGCCACTAAGCGAGGACCTGGTCATTAAATGAGGACCACTTAAATTTGGGTTGCCGGCCACATGGCCATACCCACCCTAGTCACATGACCATGTAGCCATGCCTACCCCAGTCACATGAGCACCTAGCCACACCCACAAATTAGGTTAAGCCCACAGAACCAATTGTTAAGAAATTTGAATCCCACCCCTGGAGATGATCAATAACATTTATAAAATATTACCTATATTACTATCAGTAGTGCATCTGAATTCTCACAGTACTTACAGTCATCATCAAACTACAATTCTATTAAGTAGGAGGTCAGCAAGTCTAATTAAATTCAGCTTATCTATATTAACTCTAGGAGTTGGAAGCTTGGTGACAGCAAAACTCTGAAGGGGCAAACCAAGAAAACTTTACTATGTATGTTTTAAAAAACATTAGTCTTTTTCCAACTGCTAACTTAAAGTCACCTGATTTGAAAAATCTTTAGTTGGTCAACTCTTTCAGATAATTCATCTTCTAAAGCTTCCATAGCAGATTTAGTGTACAGTACTATGTTCATTGGTGAGTGAATAGTGTTGAATATAAGAATGGGTGATGGTGCTTGTGCTCGCTCACATTTTCAGCAAACTGGTTAACGTATATGCAGCCCATCTCTGGCCTGGTGCCTTGCTGGGTTTCTGTCATCAAATGGGAAGGGAGGGGGTAGGCATTTTGGGCAATCCATACCTATGTGTCAAATGGTGGAAAACGGGTGGTGATGGGGAACAGGAGGGGGAAATGACAACGGAAGAAGACTAGATCACCAACATGGCAGGATCTTCAAGGCCATTTGCCCTGAAAATGGAATTTTACTAGTTTCACACCTCAGTTTCTCAAAACATCTTACTGACATCACATTGGCTGGCCAGCGGACTGATTATGAGGGAAAGGTTTGGGAATTGGAAAGAATAGCTTTGTATTTTGCGAGGGAACACCATATTTTGCCTGACTTTGCTGCAACCAGTTTCTTTCAGTGAAAGTTCCTTTGCTTCAACTAAATGGAGCCATGAGTCCTACTTTCCTGAGACTGGAAACTGACTACAAAGATGGGCTAAAATCATATATTTATTTTATATCCCAGCTTTATTGTTATGATTAGGGCAGTGAGCATATCCAACACATACATCTTCCTCCTGTTTTTCCCATTACACCATGTGAGATAAGTAGGACTGAGAGTAAGTGACTGGCTCAAGGTCACCAGCTGGCTTTCATGGACAAGGCAGGACACTTCAACTTACTGATTCTTGCTTTCTAACCCAGTGCCGAAACCATTAGATCAAACTGGCTCTTTATTTACTCATTTATTGCCTACTTTTGAAATATGAGTTGTATCCCGAACTATATACCTGGTAATCTCCTTATCCCATGAAAGCATCAAATAGATGTGATCCCATCAGGGTTTTGAGCCAGGAGCCAATGCATGAAGTAGGCAATCATAGTAGACAGCTCTGTCATGCACAGATTCCAGATTACTAGTTAAGCCCCTGTCACACTGCACCAATGGATGCAAAGAGGATGTAAAACGTTAAAAAAAGCTTGCCATCCGTTGGAAAATGCGATGCATCCGTTGTGTACTCACTGCATACGTTTTTCATACTCTCTATCTGTCCAGCATCCGTCGACTGAGATTTCATCCGCTCAAAAAGTTTTGAGCTGCACAAAACTTTTTGAGCGGATGAAGCATCCAACGCGTCCGTTATACATCCGCTACGCATATGGGGAACATCCGTTATATGTCCGTCATCCATTACGCGTCCGCTATATCCGCTAGGCATCCGCTGCACATCCACGCAACTCACATCCGCTCCAGCGGAAAACGGACACAGGAAGGAAGCGAAACAGACGCGGAACAGACACGCAGCGTTACTAGCACGGACGTAGAAAGGATGAAAGTAGATGCAGCTCGGATATAAAGCATTAAAACGGAAAAAACGTTCGTATAGGGGATGTATCTCGGATATTTAGGATGTCTGGAGGATGCCTGGAGTATGCGGAAGGACACCTAGCGGAAAACCGACATTTCCTATAAAAAGGGGGAGGAAATCACCTGGATCTCACTTTCAGTCCAGCAGCCCTGGTGTGCAGACCTCTTCAGCCTTGCTCTTGCTCTTCCACAGCATCCATTCTTCTCCACCATGGATCATCGCATGCTCCTTTTGGTTGCCGCCATCATTCAACACCAGAACTAAGCCCTCTTCAGGCTCTTTCACCTTTTCTACGGGAAGAAAAGGAGGCGGCCAAGAAGTGTCTGGGTCTGACGATGGATCAGGAGAAGAGCGGAGTTTGGACTCTATGACAAGCTGATGGTGGAGCTGAGGAACGAAGACACTCGTGCATTCCAGAACTTCATGAGGATGCCGCCAGCCATGTTTGACAAAATTGTGGAGCGTCTGAGACCCAGGTTGACCAAGGCAAAAACCAACTTCTGTCCCAGCCTGGACCCTGGACTGAAGGTGGCACTGACTCTGCGCCACCTGGCCTCAGGGACCACGTACAGAAACATGCAGTATGCCTGGAGGGTGCCACACAACACCATCAGCATTGTGGTCAGAGAAGTGGTGCAGGCCATCATCGAAGAATACCTGCAGGAACTGCTCCAGTATCCCTCCACTGAACAAGGCTGGAGGAAACTTGCAGAACAGTGGTATCAGAGGTGGAACTTTCCCCACACCGTTGGAGCCATAGATGGGAAGCACGTGGCCTGCAAAGCTCCAGTCAAGTCAGGGTCCACTTATTTCAACTACAAGGGCTTCTTCAGCATCATCCTCTTCGCCATGGTTGATGCTGACTACAATATTATATACATCGATGCTTCAGGCAACGGGTCAGCTTCAGATGCCCAGATATACAACGCCAGTGACCTCAAGGAGGGGCTGGAACGCAACCTCATCATGGGTTTCCCAGATCCAGTCCCCCTGCCCAACGACACACAAGATGTGCCCTACTTCATCGTGGGGGATGATGCCTTCTCCCTCAGAACCTACCTCATGAAGCCCTACACCTGCAGATGCCTCACCCGTGAAGAGAGGATCCTCAACTACAGGCTTTCCAGGGCAAGGCGGGTGGTGGAGAACGCCTTTGGCATCCTGGCCAACAGGTCCCAGGTACTTCTCACCACCATGCATCATCATCCACGGACTGTGAGGAACATCGTGGAAGCTTGCTGCATCCTGCACAATCTCATGTGCACCCACTACCCAGTGTTGCAGAACAGGCTTGTGGACCACCAACAAGGGAATGGGGACATGGAGTCTGTTGAATGGAGGCAAGGGCGAAACCTGATCGACACTGTGGATCTACCAGGCCCCAACAGAGCTTCACGTGAAAGGAAGAAGCAGCGCAACCTCCTGAAACACTGGTGCAACTCCCCAGCTGGAGCAGTGGAGTGGCAAGACAGGATGGTAGATGCTTAATGGATGCTTCCTTGAGACTGTCTCATCAAACTGATGAGATTGTGCCATGTATGTTGAGTGGCCTTACAATCAATAGGGCATTAAAAAGAGTTTTGTTTATGTTGAAATGTGTGGATCAATGATTAAATTGTTATTGATAATAAAGGGCCATAGGTGTGGCACCTGGGAGGGTGGACCATACAGCCCCACTATGCTTGCACTGGAGGCTTATCTGTCCCACAGCTATTACCCATCCCACAGCGATTACCCATCCCACAGGTATCCCTGCCCATCCCACAGCTATTACCCATTCCACAGGTATCCCTGCCCATCCCACAGCTATTACCCATCCCACAGGT
>BLBF01000037.1:16153862-16273276 GCA_015471245.1 Laticauda colubrina
CCACAGGTATCCCTGCCCATCCCACAGCTATTACCCATCCCACAGGTATCCCTGCCCATCCCACAAGCATGCAAAGGCTTAACCATTTTCTAAAAGTTTCCACCAAGACTTTATTAAGTAAAAGAAATGACCCAAGTGTGTGAAGCAAAGAAAACCTTTATTAATAACAGTAAAGTGTAGGACTTTATTTAAAAAGCAAAAGGAACCAAGAAAAGTGTCCCAAGCAATGACAAAGTCAACCGGTAACAACTCAGTCTCTGGCAATGTTCTCAGTCACTATGAGGCATGTTCATGGTCTCAGGTGTAAAGGGGACAGGGACTGTGGAGGCGGCAGTGGCTGGAGTGCTGGTCTGAGGCGCCATTGGGGTGCCTGACCCAGAGAGGACAACAGGAGATGGTGTGTTCAGGAAGCTCTCAGAAAGCTGGCTCAGTCCTGTGAGGATGAGAGGCCCTTCATCCAGGACTTGGGATGTCAGGCACAGGACCGATGACAGATGTTCTGAGGCCGGGCTTGGCTGTGGGGTGGAGGAAGGAGGAGTATAGTGGTGATGTCTGGTGTGCAGCTGGGCGAGGTGAGGCATCTGTAGCGTATGAGGAAACATCTGTGGTGTCGGTAGCATCTGTGGTGTCGGTGGCATCCGTGGCGTTGGTGACATCGATGACATTGGTGGCATCAGTGGCGTCTGTGGCATCGGTGGTATCAGTGGCATCGGTGGCACCTGTGGCGTGCAAGGAACCTGTGCCTGGACTGGGAAGGGCTGCTTGTGCTGCTGGAACTCCTGGTAGCCGTAGCCTTGATAGGAGAGGGGCTGTTGAAAGCCTTGGAAGGGCTGCGACATCGGCTGGGGTGGAGGAGCAGACCTGGACTGGGTGGGAGCAAGTTCAGCTGGGCCTGGAAGGTGGTGCAGCAGCACCGTGATCCGCTCCTTCATCACCTGGTACTGGGTCTCGGGCATGTCCATGAGGGTCTGGGTCACGTAGGTGAGGAAGGGCTTGCGGTTTGAGGATGGAATTTCGAAGTGTACCAGCTGAGAGAGGAGATCTGCGCTGTTCTTGATGGTGTCCCTGATCTCCAGGAGGACAGTGTGGCTCTGTCCCTCCGGTCTGCCTCTCTGCCTGCTTTCTGTGGAGGTGGAGCTGAGGGTGGGAGTGGGTTGGTCCCTGGTGGTCGCTGGTACTTCTTGCTCCATGTGTGTGAGAGAATCCTCCACATCCTCCGGCACAGGGTGTGCAGCTGTCAAAGGGGGGGGGTCTCTGTCGCGGGGCGCTCTGTGGACACCTGCCCGGACATGGTCGCTGTCTCCTGGCCAGAAGAAGACTGGCTGTCTGTGGCCTGCCTGAGAGTGAGGGTAGACAGAGGGGCTGCTCCTCGGTGGCAGACCTCACCCTCCAGGAAGCTGCACTTTGCCATGACATAGGTCTTCTGGTCAGTGAGCTTGACCACGGCCTGGCCAGACTTCTTCAGGTGCAGCTTCCCGTACCAGGTGTGCATATGCTTCCACCACCTGAGGAGGACATCTGAAGTGTAGCCCAGGCTCTCCGCCTTCTGTCTCCAAGCCGCCTGCTTCCACTTGGTGTCTCGATAGAGTCTGTAGCCCTTCCTCCACATATACTTGTTCTCCCTCAGCCACTCCAGCACCTCCTCCTCATGCTCCTCTGCAATGGAGTACTGCTTCCTCTCTCCCTTCTCCTTGCCTTGCCTCTTCCTCCCTCTGGCAGGTCCTTCATCATCAGGGCTTTCAGGGCTTTGGGGCTGGTCCACCACAGCAGCAGCAGGAGAGGCAGCAGGAGAAGCAGCACCAGCAGAGGCAGCACCAGCAGAAGCACCAGCAGAGTCAGTACCAGCAGAAGCACCAGCACCAGGAGCAGCACCAGCAGAAGCACCAGCAGAGTCAGCACCAGCAGCAGAAGAAGCAGCAGCAGCAGCACCAGCAGCAGAAGAAGCAGCACCAGCATCAGCAGAAGAAGCAGCACCAGCAGCAGCAGAGTCAGCACCAGGGAGTGGGATGGTGGATCTATCCCTCTTGCCAGGGCTGGCAGAAGATGGCACAGGCTTCCTCTTCTTCCCCATGATGAAGATGTGTGTGATGAAGATGTGTGCGATGAAGATGTCTCTGATTAAGATGTGTCTGGCAGCAGGTCTTTCCTCTGAATGGTGACCTGCTTGCGAGCTGCCTCCTTTTATATCCGTGGGGCTGACGCAATGCATCCTCCCCGCATGCGCAGTGATCCGCTAGGCATCCGCTCTGCATCCGCTCTGCATCCGCTCTGCATCCGCTCTGCATCCGCTCTTTCCGTTACACGTCCGCTTTGAAATTCTCCCCCGGAAGCCCTGCGGACGTGCCATCCGCTTCCATCCGCTTTCATTCGCTAGGTTTCCATTGAGCATCCGTTTTACATCTGCGCTATGTCCTCTCCCCATCCGTTGTTGTCCGCTCTGTTTATGCAAATTTGGGGCACTTTTGAGAGTGGATAACAATGGATGGAAAATTTGCTCGTCCACTGTGTCCTTTTTACATACGTTTTGCATCCATCGGGCGATGTGACCTGGCCTTTAGAAGCTTTGTAGGGAAATCTATTTCATCCATTCTCTCTACTTGTGTTGGGGAATAAAAAGAGCCTTAACCAAAAATCCCAGTAGTTTTGAAACCATTTTAAAATGAATAAATTTCTCTCAAGCTTTGCAGTTTTATGATGTGTGGACTTTAATTCCCGGAATTCCTTGGCTTGGGAATTCTGGGAGTGAAATCCACACATCTTAAAGTTGTCAAGATTGAGAATCACTAAACTAAATTATTATAACATAATTTTGCCTGGTTTCATTTGAGGTCTTAGAGGAATTTCTCACCAGTTTATGGAACAAGATGCCATTTGCTACAAAAAGCATCATGATTGCCTTTAACCATTAACCAGTGGAACAGCTTGCCTTCAGAAATCATGAGCGCTCCATCACTGGAGGTTTTTAAGAAGAGACTAGACGAGAGAGTCATTTGTCTGAAATGGTATAGGTTCACCTGCTTGAGCAGGGGGATGGAGTAGATAGAAGACCTCCAAGGTCCCTTCCAATTCTGTTCTATTCCTATTCCTATTCCAATTTCCATTCCGTTACTTTCTATTGAAAAGGGATTCAAATATCCCGCTTTGGAAGAATGAGTGACGTCTCTTTCCATTGCTATCAGGTCGTAATTGTCGGAGGAAGAAAAAAACTCCTGTTAAATAAAGCACTGCGCCTTCATGCCGCTGTGGCTGTTTTCGCGCTCCCGCTCCCGCTCCCGCTCAGCCTTCCGGCTCTGGGTTAGGTAGTGGCAGAGTGTTGCGCGATTTGAATCTTCGCTCTTCCCGTACTCACTCGGAACTCTTTTGAGGAAGTGCTAAAATGGCGGCGGGAGGGGAAGTTTTGGGAATAAGTAGCAGACGGTGAGTTCCGAGGGAATCCGGGATATTAATTACACGGGTGCCACAGTTTCATCTTCGATTAGGACAGAGGCGGGAGGTGGGCGCGGAGACATGCTGAGGGACCACTGTCCTCTTCCGGCTGCCATAGTTTTAATGTGCCTCGTATTTGATGGGGAATGATTGCCCCACCTGGCGTTGGAAAAAAGGCCATAAGTCTTCCCTCTCAGCCTCCTGCTTCATGTAGCGATTGCGTACCCGCTGCTTTGCAAGACTATTAGTTTGCCGACAGCAAATAGTCGGTCAAGCGGTGAACCCGGGTTGTCTGCCCATCCCCACCCTGCAGTCTTGCCATTAAACCCGTTTCAAACTCTCTTAACTTCGTAAGGAAATCGAAATTTTCCCCCAATAGCATTAAATAGGAAGGACGCTTGGTCGTTCTCCTGAATACTTCGTGCTGCTTGTTAAAGATGGGATAAAACTGATAATGTTTAAAACGGCCAAGCTTTAACGTAAAATGCTGGATCGTTTGTGTGCAGAAATAATTAGATTGGTTTCTTAAGTAACCAAAAAATAACCATCATTTAGGGTTGCTGGGACAAAGGAGCAACAACAGCAGACTGTCAAGTTTTGAAAATAAAATATTACTGAGATAGCGTCTCTTTTCCTAATAAACCAAAGTGTATGGCTATCTACATTTTTGCATAGGAATGACCATTTTGCATAATTACTGTAAGTACCATTCCGGTTTAGTAGTTTGATTACTTCTGGTAGGTTGTTTTAGAAATTTCAAATTAGTCAAAACGACATTGTTTTTTCCAGATTAATTTAAACTTAAAATAAATTCAATATAAATGTAACAGTATATTTCTAATATTTTAAATATGATTATCTGTAATTTTGCACAAGTTTTGGGAAATTGACAGTTTAAACTCTATACTTTATTGTTCCATTGTTTGCATATAGAGCCATCTGTTTCTATATGCTGGAAAGATTAAAAAAAATAGTTAATAACATCTTCATTTGAAACCATAGGTAATATAATCTTACAATGGATTTAGATGTTATCCAATAAATCTATCAATTCCAGTGGTTAGAATACAGTACTGTAGCTAATTCACTGCTCATTCTGGAATTGGATTCTGAATGGCTGAAGGCTCCATCTTTCCAAAATGAGGACTCGGATTATTGGGGGTAATATGCAGACTCTGTAACTGGCTTAGAGAGAGCTGTAAAGCACTGTGAAGCAGTTTTTAAGTGTTATTGCTATTGCTATACAAAATTAAAACAAAATTGAAAAATAGTAGAAAATTCAGTTGACAGGTAATAGTTATAAAATTGCATTTACTCAAGAGGAGTTTGCTTTTGTCTTAGGAAAAAAAATAAGTCCTATATTCGTGCAAAAGCTTTCTTACCCTGCCAATTTATAGTTGCCAATACCAACTAAAATGAAATCTGGTGACACATCCTCCTCCCAATAAATAAATGTGCAACTGGTGTACTTGTACTGTGTATAGTAGCCATATTTAAAAAGAACAAGCCCCAAGGCAGAAATTATATAATTATTATATATTAAAATTGCTTTGGCATAACAGGCACATGAAACTTACAGAAGTCAGGACAGGTAGTTTCAGAGCTTATTTTTAAAGGCTTAAAGGTATGAGATGGATGTACAGTACAGGGCTTAAACCCAACATTGCCCCACAAATCCCTTCCAAATACAGTACTGCAAAAATGATTTTGAAAAATGACCCTATATTTTTGGCTGTAACAATATCAAAAGGCCTAGGTGGTATAAACATTATGCTGGTGAGTTACGATCTGTCTATATGATGCATATTTTCATCTTGTATTTTGTAAAATGAATTAATATACCATCAATATATGTACTAATTTTTGTCATAAATACGGAGTTACAAGTACAGAGATTTTTATTTTTCAGTACTGTGCTTGACTTTACACTTTTGCAAGTTGGGTGATCATATAAATACTTTAAATATATAAATAAAGATCCCACACATTTTCTTGAGTGGAAATAAGACTAGGTTTTGGAAATGTGTGACAACTTTCCCAGTTCATATATGGAAGAGTTTTTAAAAGAATAGCAAAATCAAAATAATGAGAGAAATGGCAAAATCAAAATGTGAGGGGGACAAAAAGTAGAAATAAATGGAATCTTCAAATGCTTAGGAAGGACTAGGACTAGGCTTTTCCTGCTTCTATTTCAACAACATTATCTCTCTTCTTCAGTAAGAAGAAGTTGACTATGTAACATATGTAATTTACAGGGTCAATATGTAAAATAAATTCCCCTTTTGGTTTCATATATTATTATATTAAGATTTTAATACTGTATTGCCTACATTATATCTTGCTGAAAAACAATATGTAAGGATGCAGACTTACTGTATCTGTTTATGTTATACAATATATTATTATTGTGAAATTATATTTGTTTTTCAGACCTTCAGTAGTGACTGATAATTACAAATGAAACAATACTGCAAGACTGCTTATGCATCATATTCCTTGGATGGAATTTAAACATATATATTCTGTAAAGTGGATATAATCCCTATCAGTCTGCTTATATGTGTAGATCATTGCGTTACTGTGTGAGCCATTGTCTGTATGCAGCAATGACAAGACTGGAAGAAGCAAATCGAGAAGTGAACATGCATTCCTCTGTCCGCTACCTTGGCTATTTAGCCAGAATGAATTTGTTGGCAGCAATATGTATGGGTCTTTATGTCAGGTGGGAGAAAACTGCAGATGCACTAATACTCATAATTTTTATCCTTGGATTATTTGTTCTTGGAATTGCAAGTATACTTTATTACTATTTTTCAATGGAAGCAGCAAGTTTAAGTCTCTCTAATCTTTGGTTTGGATTTTTACTTGGCCTTCTTTGTTTCCTGGATGATAATTCTTTTAAAAATGATGTAAAGGAAGAAGCAACAAAATATTTACTTATTTCCTCCATAATTATAAGAATATTGTATGCTTTGGTGCAGAGAATATGTGGCTGTGTTCATCATCGGCCCATTTTACTAACAATGGTTGAAGTACTTGAGCTGGTTGGGTTTGCAATTGCCAGTACAACCATGTTGGTGGAGAAATCCATGAGTATTATTCTATTGATTGTGGCTTTAGCAATGCTTATTATTGATTTGAGGATGAAATCATTTTTGGCAATTCCAAATTTAGTAATTTTTGGAGTCCTTGCCTCTTTGTTATTTTTTCCATCCTTGCATATATCAACAAATCCATTTCCCTTGGGATGTTTTTTTAGTTGCCTAATAGCTGATCCCCTTCTTGATGTTTACTTCAGTGGACTTTCAGTGACAGAACGTTGGAAACCTTATTTATATCGTGGTCGAGTTTGCCGGAGATTTTCAGTCATTTTTGTTGGATTTATTGAACTGATTTATTTCATCCTTTCAGCACTTAAACTAGGTGATTTGGATCTCTGGTACTTTGTAATACCAGGCTTTTCCATTTTTGGCATTTTCTGGATCATCTGTCACATCATTTTTCTTATAACTCTCTGGGGATTTCATACAAAACTTAATGACTGTCAAAAAATATATTACACACACAGAGCAGACAACAATAGCCTCGACAGAGTAATGGCATCTAAAGGAATGCGGCATTTTTGTTTAATTTCAGAGCAACTTGTCTTTTTCAGCCTTCTTGCAACAGCGGTTTTGGGTGCAGTATGTTGGCAGGTAGGTTTTAATATTTTTATAGTCCTCTGTCAAACTTTCTTTAAAGCATGTGTACCAAAATAAGATTATAAAACAATTATGGTTAAGGCTTTTGACAAAAAATAAAAGCAGGATAGAATATTATTCCTTGAAAAGGATCCCCCATGCTGTGTTTATTTTATTTTTTTTTGTTTGATTTTTATCCCACCTTTATTACTTTATAGGCAATTCAAGTTAGTAAACTTGCTAAGTACTCATGTTTCCTGTTTTTTCACATAAGAACTATCTAAAATTTTCATTCGGATAAAAAAAAGGACAATCCTTTTTATTGAGTGGGCTGCATTTTATCATTTGACTGATGGGCAAGCAACAGATTTGGTTGACTATAACAGTGCTGAAACTTTTCAGCTGATGGGAAGGATGTTTGGGGGATGAATATTTACCTTCTGCCATTTATTTTAATTTGTTAAGCTACATTTGTAGATGTTCATTGCTATTATATTTGATGCTGATTAATAAATGCAATAAAGATTGAAATGAGTTATTTAAGGTATAAATAGCTGTGTTTCATTTTCCAAATGCCTTTTATTCATGGCATCATTAGTTGTTGCCATCCTAAAAGTAATGAACATGGAGTTTATATATTGAGGTTTCATATTCACATTGTGACTTCTCTTACAAGTTCTTTTATAGAATGCAAAATAGAGTTGGAAGGGGCCTTGGAGATCTTCTGGTCCAACCCTCAGTTTAAGCAGAAGACCCTTTAGCAGGGATCGCCAACCTTTTGGGCCTCGGGAACCACCAAATTCATAATTTTAAATCCCGAGGACCAGAGACACTGGGAAAATCCAAAAAAAATTCTGCAGGAAAATTCCCCACCCTGTTTTCCTACTGATAAATCATTCTTTATTTGGGATCGCAAGATACCGTCTCCAGCTCCGAGCTCAAAGGGAGACAGACAGACAGACAGACAGACAGACAGACAGAGAGAATTTTGGCTTCATACAAGGAAAGCAGCAGAAGTCTTTCTTTCTCTCCCCCAAACTCCACCAGAAATTAGTCTTTGTGAGACTTGTTATGCCGGCGCAGCCTCTTGGAGCAGGATGCCTTGCAGGGTCCCAAAGACTCATTTCTGGCAGAGTTTGGGGGAGAGAAAGAAAGACTTTTGCTGCTTTCCTTGCGTGTAGCCAAAAAGCAGAAGAAAAAAGTGGAAAGAAGCAGCCCAGTGGCCAGGCGAGGTACGTGGGGTGAGTGGGGCAAGTTCCCCCCTCGGCCCTTTCCCCCATCCCCTCACTACCTCATGTTGTTCGCAATGCAAGCCTTGTGTTCCTGTGGGCCATGTGGGTGGCTCAGCCTTGTGTTCCCACGCAGACTGGATTAGTTAGTTTACTTTTTGTCATTGCACCTCGTACAATGAAATCAAACACCACCTTCGGTGCACATCATGACCATGAAAATAAATACAAACAAACATCCTTCACACTCCATATTAATTGCTTTGGGGGTGACATTTCTCTGCGCCCCCCCAAATTTTCTCATGGACCACCAGTGGTCTCCGGCCCACTGGTTGGTGACCATTGCTCTATACCATTTTAGACAAGTGGTTGTCCAATCCCTTCTTAAAAGCCTTCAGTGTTAGGAGCACCCACAATTTCTGAAGGCAAGCTGTTCCTCTGGTTGATTGTTCTGTCAGGAAATTTCTCCTTAATACTAGGTTACTTCTTTCTTTGTTCAGTTTCCATCCATTGTTTCTTGTCTTCCTTCTGGTGGTTTGGAAAATAGATTGATCCCTCTTTTTTGTGGCAACCCCTCAAATGTAGTATTTTCTACACATACGCACATAAATGATCCTTTAGCACAACACAACACAAGATATGACCAAAGTCTCCTTTTTTTAAAGTAAGCTAATTATTTTCATTTGTTCCCCTTTATTTTTACAGATCACCTGTGAATGTCACCTCTTACCTCCTCTAACAAAACAGGAAATATTTAGTTCTGTTTGTCTAACTGGGATAGCTAAAGTTACACTACTTTTAATTTCTCCTTGAAAGATAGATGTGTAAACCAAGTTGCCTTCAGAGCAAGATTTCTCTTATTTAGGAAGCAGCTCCTTAAGTTTCTCTGTGTTTTTTTTCATCAACCCTGGTCCCCCGCAATTTGCTTTTAGCCAGTAAATCTTCACAATTAAAAATGGTTTCTATTAATTTTCTTATATTTAGCATTACTTCATTATATGTATAAGGACTAAGACAGATGAGGCTGCCACCAATAGTTTTCAGCTAGGGAGAATTGTTATATAGATGTATTGCAGCTGCCTCCTAAGTCACCAAGAAACAGGACAACTGTCAGTTAACTGGGTGACAGGGAAAAAAAGAGTGTATACTTCTTTCCACTGCAGTGGAATTGTTCATTAATAAGCTTAATCCATGAAAATGCATATTTATATAAGAAATATTAATACTTTAAAAAATCAGAAATACAAAACATAGACCTAATGTAAATATTTTTTTGACTGTGCATATACTTAATAAGCATATGCAGCTATATTTTTTTAAAGTTGTAGTGCATACTATTAAACCTTTTGGGAGATGAGGAAGTTAGGACCAAATTCAGAATAAGTATTGTTAAGATTATAGTGTTGCATTTGAATCATGTTTAAAATATTGTGATTTTAAATGTTATTTATTTTCATTCACATTTGCAAACTGATAAAACTAATTGTAGGTATTTAATGTTTACAACAAATTCATTTGTAGAAATCCAATGGAATCTTCATGAGTGTTTTCTTGATTGTCTTGCCCCTTGAATCTATGGCTCATGGGTTATTTCATGAACTAGGAAGTTGTTTGGGAGGCACATGTGTTGGCTATGCAGTTGTGATCCCTACCAATTTTTGCAGGTAAGTGTTAATACAAATACATGTTATTTAATACACAGTATTGCAGTCATCTGGTTATGTTAATTGTATCTACTAGATTGTATTTTTTTCCTTTACTTATCCTAATCTGAGAAGTTGATTATGTAATATTTAAGGAATCCATAGGAATGTGTTGATTTGTTATTAAAATTGACGCAGTGAGCACTTTAAACTTTAAGAAAGAAAACAGTGATAATGTTAATTGTTTTTTGTTCTGAATAGAATCCTTCCTAATGGCAAGTTCAAGTCATATTTTTTTAATAAAAGAAACAGCATTCCAAATGAAGTTCTATCACTATTATTTCTTTTCTTTGGAAAACATCTTCTGTTCACACCGATTTGGCTGTTTACCTGCTTTCTATAATAATTTTAGATTTGGAAAATTTGTATCTGTAACTGTCTATCAGTGCTTTATGTGCATCTCATCTACTTCAGAGATGAATGGGTTGGAGAGGAGTGATGAATGAGTCTAGATATACAGAAAAGATTCTAATAATCCCTTGAATTATCTGTCAACTAAAACTGAAAAAAAATGTCGGGGAAGTTTCTTCAAGATCATAGAATAATTGGTGCCAGTGTATATCTGCTGATTACAGCTAGGTTTTGTTGAAATGGCTAGTAATGTCTGAGCAAAACCACTTCACATGTTTGCATGTTCATCTACCCAAAAGTGTGCCTCTTTATAAATACTGAGTTTCCCTGAAAATGCAACCTATCCCGATTACAAGCCACAACCCGATTTTTACGCCTGTGCCTAATATAAGCCTTACCCCCAAAATAAGCCCTAGTTGAGCCCTGCCTACCATCTGGTTGTATGAGGTGGGGCAAGGCACAGACATAAAAATCAAGCTAAGGCAGAGGGTAATAGTGCTGCCCCACATGGCCCATACCTGCTTACTTTAGGACTGCCATAGCCTGACCATTTTTGCCCCGACACCTATCACACCACTGCCTGACTTCTGCAACTGCTTGTGGCCAGATGCCACATGATACCTTGTGCCAATGACTTGTGGCAGGATGCCGTGTGGCTTCTGGTGCCACCGTTCAGGGCAGAACATAGCACGGCTCGTCACACTGGTGCCATGGCTTGCACATGCAACGGCACAAGACCAAACAGCGTCCTACTGTGAGTGGTGGCACTGACGCCACGAACCTTGGGGCATCCTGATGTGAGTGGCGCCACTGGTGCAATGAGCCATGCAACATCCTTCTGTAAGCAGCGGCACCAGCATGATGAACCACACAGCATCCTGACATGAGTGGCACCGATGCAACAAGCCATGTGGCATCCTACTGCAAGCAGTGATACCAGCATGATCAGCCATGCAGTGTCCTGTTGTGATGGTGGCATTAGTGCTATGAGCCTTGTGGCATCTGGCTGCAAGCGGCCGCAGAAGTCAGGCAGCGGTGTGACAGGTATCAAGGTGTGGCTGTGGTGGTCCTAAGGGAAGCAGGTAAGACATTCCCTGAAAATAAGACATGCTTATTTTGAGCATGAAGAGAAAATAAGACCTTAATGTCTTAAAAATTATTCTCGTTGCATATGCTATCAATGAGATGTAGAACTTTTCCATGGTTTAGGCTGCTAATTTAAGCTATTTGTAACTGAACATTCTTGTTTTAAATGCAATTATTGTGGTGAATTATTTCATAATACAATATTAGATAGTAAAGCAACCCATAATAAGTTGTATTTATTACAGCGTTTTCAATTTTTCTTCTATTTCCTCCAGTTCTGATGGGCAACCAACATTGCTTCCACCGGAGCATGTTCAAAAGCTAAATTTGAGGTCAACAGGCATGCTTAATGCTATCCAAAGGTTTTTTGCATATCATATGATTGAGACTTATGGCTGTGATTATTCCACAAGTGGACTTTCATTTGACACATTACATTCTAAACTAAAGTCATTTCTTGAACTTCGGACATCAGATGGACCTAGGCACGATACTTATATATTATACTACAGTGGTCATTCTCACAGCTCTGGGGAGTGGGCACTAGCAGGTATGTACTGAATATTTATCAAATTTATAAATTGCCCATATCACTATTTAAGTGACTCTCAGCGGTTCTCAAGTAAAAAAATTATAAAACCCCTAAAATCCCAATAAATGAAGTCAAAAAGATGGAGAGAATGCACTCAATCCACAACCTGAGGTTGTGTGCCACTTTTGGATCCCTGTGCCAATTGACAGAGCCAGGTCCTAACATTAATTGACAGAGCCAGATCTTAATATTGTGTTTCTTTCATTTATACAACTTTAAAACTCATTTAGGCTGTCATTTTCTAGGACAATTTTAGTAATCTGTAGTAAGGCTGAACTATTTTTAAAAAATGCAGTATGCTGAAATATTAACAGAGCAGATATTTTCAAATTGGCAAAGCAACAATGTTTTTGCCAGGGTTCCACAAATTGTTTGAAAGCTGTCCCTGCCACTCTCTGCAGGTATGTGCATAACATTCATTCATTGGGAACTTAAAAGCTACTTATAAAGTAGTTGTGCATTCACATATATTTGGAAACTGCTGGGAGCAGTTTTGAAAACAGCCATGTGAAATGGCAAAAGATTCAGTGATTTTAATGATTCAAAGGATGGTGCTTAATTTCATTTGTAATCTCATGCATTGCAAAGTTCCTATTCTTGGCAAAATATTTTGAAAGTGGTTTGCCATTGTCTTCTTAGAATTGAGAGTCACCCAGCTGGTTTTATGCTTAAGGCAGGACTAGAACTCATTGTCACCTGGTCACTAGCCTGATGCCTTAATCAATGCACCAAACTGGCTTTTACCTATATAAAACTCATTGAAGCAGATTTATATTTTTCTCAGGATCATGTGGTTGCTCTCCATTGTTATTGCACAATCTTTGAAAAAGGCAAATATTTTTCTTGAAAATCAAAATATTTTTATTATTTATTTATTATTATCTATATGTATAAAAGCAAAATACCACTCACGTGTCATCACAAAATCTGCAGAACCATGAAGCCTACAAACTTGAAATTTGGCATGTGTGTTCCCCTTGGCTTCTAAGTGCTCACTAAGAAAGGATTTTTCAAAATGACCATCAGAGCATTAGTATTTAATATATTGAACATGCTCTAATGCTAAGGAGTTATATTCCCCTTACCCACCTGAAAAGAAATCTGTTCAAAATGCAAAACACAAGTAGAGGAGAGGAGTTTCAGTTTTAGTTTCACAGCACTTAGCAGCCTTAGTACAGAACAGTTGAGCTAAGCCACAACCAGGCTTCTTGCTGTCTCCTTGCTTATACAACAAATACTGTTTCAGTTTCCAAACAACTCTCAACTCTCTTACACACTGACAGGACAGTGGCCAGATGAATACCAATGGATACTGGTAGGTAGAGGCAGAATTTTTTTCTCTTATTTTCCTCCCCAAAAACTAAGCCCGACCACATACTTTCATAGTGAAGCACAGGTATCAAGCTAGTATAATATATAAAACACAAAGAAAAGTAGAAATAAGAAATTAAGGGAAGGAAAAAGAGAGGAGGAAAAAGAAAGTGTGAGGTACAAAAGAAAAAAGGACATAATGCACAGTATAAGATAAAAACACTCCAACTTTTTCCTTTTCATTATAGAAATTAGCCATTTTTATATAATGACAAATCTAATTGACAAAACCAAAGTCAAAATTTCATTTTCATTACAAGCAGAAAATCCAGAAGTGATATGCACTTTCCCTCCTTGAATAAAATGATCAATTTCTGCTTTATCTTCCTTGCTGTGGAAATAGTATTTTTATTTGCACCAAATAATCACAAGCTATCACCATTTTTATTAACAAGGTTCACAATATTCTTTCAGATTCTTTGATCTTACAAGGAAATTTTCTTTTTTTATCACCCTTATTAAAATGCTAAACTTTTCTTTAAACAAATTTCTAAAATCAAAACTTTCTAATACCCCTTTAACTTCTTAAAGGGGTGTCAAACTCAAGGCCTGCAGGCCAAATCTGACCAGCAAGGTGATTAGATCTGGCCCACAGGGCTGGCCTGGAAACACCGAAAGACAGGCCACCACAGGCCAACTGGGCACTGATTTGTCTTAGATCTGCGGGGCTGCCTTGGCCCAGCCCCCTGGGTGTGTGCACAGGAGGCAGCAAGCTCTAGTGCCTGGGCACTATGTTCTGAATGCTTCCTTTCACCCAGAATGGCAGCCCTCCTACACGTACCGCCTCCTGCGCACATGCCTGGGGGGTGGGGCTTAGGCAGTGTCACAGATTTAAGACTGGCCAAGGTCCAGCCCAGATGGCTGCCACCAGATGGCAGATCAGTGTCTCCATGCCCTGCTTGCCGGTCTTTCACTGGGATCACCCCACCCTTGTGTGGGAAAGCCACGCTGCAAATCCAGGGGTGGGATGCTACTGGTTCGGCCCGGTTCTGTAGAACCAGTAGCTCTGAAGGGCAGCAGATATCGAACCAGTTTGGTGTCTGCTGCTCTGTTTGGCCCAGCTGCCCACCCCGGGCTCTTGGCTGTTCTTTATTTCCTGCTTTTTCAACCTCAGCTGCTTTGCGTGGCACAGCTGAGATTGAAAAAGCAGGAGAGAAGAGTTTGAAACGCTACGTACTTGCGCGCAGCACTTGTCAGCTGCCGGGCAGCATGGCTGAGGTTTTTTGGAAGTGGTCTACAGATGCACCCAAAACACACTCTCACCAGGGTAGGATTCTACCTGCTGGAGAACTGGCAAATCACGCCACTATCTGGCCCCGCCCTGCCCACTAACTCCTTACCTGGCATGCACACCATCAAAGTTGCCTGATAAGTTGCTATTTTTCCTTTTTTTCCCCCGTCCATCAGCTGTTCTGCTGTGCCAGGAGATTTAGATTAGCTAGAGAGCAGGAAACCATTAGATTTCTTGCTTTCTAGCTAATCTTTAGAGCAGTGCTCGCCAACCGGTGGGCCGTGGCTCACTGGTGCCATGAGAAAATTTTGGTGGGCTGCAGAGAAATCTTACCCCCAGAGCACCCCTCAAAGCAGTTAATCCAGGCTGCACAGAAACACAAGGCTGCGCCACCCACATGCGGGAACCCTCCTTGCCCACTCACTCCTTACCCTGTAAGCTTGCCTGCTAAATTGCTATTTTTCCTTTTTCTGACCATCATCTGTTCTGCTGTGCTGGGAGATTTAGATTAGCTAGGAAGCAGGAAATGGTTGGATTTCTTGCTTTCTAGCTAGTTTTTAGATCTTCGGCTCAGCACAGCCAAATCCCCCCCCCCCCCAGGACTGAAGGTTGCTTGCAAGCAAATTCAGTGCAGACTCACGGCAAGCAAATTTGAGAGTCTGAGCTAGCCGATGGCAGATAGATTAGATTCTGTGAGCAATTCAATCTGCTTGCTTTGCCTGGTTTTGGGTAAAAACTGCTCTTTTTTAAAAAAAAATTCAATATTTACATGCATGGTGTGTTGTGAGTTAATTTTGTGAGTTTGCTTGCAAGCAAATTTTATGTGACAGACTGAGCTAGCCAATGATCTCAGAATGAATCTCTGATTCTGGGAGCAACTCAATCTGCCTGCTTGTTTTACCTGATTTTGGGTAAAAGTTACTCTTTTTTCAAACAAAATTCAATATAATATAAATATTTATAATATTTACATACAAGCCATGCCCAGCCAGTCACATGACCACCAAGCCACACCCACAAATTAGGCCAAGCCCACAGAACTGGTTAGTGGTCCCTGGGATTTAAAATTACGGATCCAAAAGGTTGGCGACCCCTGCTTTAGAGAGCCAAACCTTCCTTAGGACTGAAGCTTCTATTATTCAGTGCAAGTAACCGATGGCAGAAAGATAGATCTCTGAATGAATCTGTGATTCTGTGAGCAACTCAATCTGCCTGCCTGCTTTGCCTGATTTTGGGTAAAAGTTGCTCTTTTTTTAAAAAAAAATCAATATTTACATACATAGTATGTTGTGAATTAATTTTGTGAGTTTGCTTGCTAGCAGATTTTTAGTTTAGTTTACTTTATTGTCATTGCACCTCGTACAACAAAATCAAACACTATCTTCAGTGCATATCATGACCATGACCATGAAAATAAACACAAACACACATCCTTCACCCTTCATATATTGAACTGGAAACCCCCGACACCACACCAACACTGCACTATACAGCAGACTTCAAAAGAGCTACTGCCCTGGGATAGAAGCTGTTTTTCAGCCTATTTGTCCTTGTTTTTATTATTCTGTACTGTCTGCCAGATGGTAATAGTTCAAAAAAGGATTCCCAGGATGAGATGGATCTTTGAGAATGTTTTGAACTTTCTTAAGGCAACGGGAGCTGTAAAGCTCTTCCAAAGAGGGGAGAGGGCAACCAGTGATCTTCTGGGCAATGACATTAATCCTCTGGAGTGCTTTGCTATCTGCCACTGTGTAATTGGCAAACCATACAGAGGTGCAGTATGCTAAAATGCTCTCTATGGTGCAGCGATAGAAGGTCACCAGCAGTTTTTCATTCAGTTGTTGTTTTCTGGGAGGTCTCAGTATCATCTCTGCTGGGCCCTTTTGACCAGGGCTGCAATGTGGGCACCCCAGGTCAGGTCCTCTTTTGGAGTAACATCCAGAAACTTAAAACTGGCCACTTGCTCCACTTGATCTTCATTGATAAGCAAGGGCTGGATGTCTGATCTATTCCTTCTGTAATCCACTATAAGCTTCTTGGTCTTATTGGTGTTGAGGACCAAGTTATTGTCTCCACACCATGAAAGCAACCGGTCCACCTCCTCTCAGTAGGCAAATTCATCCCCTCCCCCGGAGATAAGTCCCATCACTGTTGTATCATCTGCAAATTTAGCAATAGTATTACTAGCGTGAGTGGGAATATAGTCATGCACATAAAGAGTATAGAGTAAGGGACTCAACACGCAACCCTTTGGTGTACCAGTGTTAAGAATAAGGGCTGAAGAGGTATGATTACCTAATCTGACCCTCTGTGAGTGGCCAGACAGGAAATCCATAATCCAAAAGCAGATTGAATTAGAAAGCCTAAGGTCCAGAAGTTTAGACACTAGTCTATGTGGAAGAATTGTGTTAAACACAGAACTAAAATCCACAAAAAGCACCCTCACATACCCCTCCCCCCCCGGCTGTTCTAGATGAGTCAGAGCAGTGTGAAGAGTGATGGCTATAGCATCCTCTATAGATCTATTTTTTCTCTATGCAAACTGGTATTTATCAAATGTATGCGGAAGACCAGAAATGATGTGCTGGCAGACCACTTTCTCAAAGCACTTTATGATGATAGAAGTGAATACTGCTGGTCTGTAATTATTGAAGTTATTGACAGGGAACTTCTTTGGCAACAGAACAATGGTGGAAGCCTTCAAACAACATGGAATAGTGGACTAGGATAAAGACCAATTGAAGATCCTGGTAAAGACTCCAGCCAACTGATCAGCAGTCTTTAAGCACTTGGCTAGAGATACCGTCAGGACCGGCAGCCTTTCTAGGGTCCACAGGCCTCAGAATGCTCCTCACCTCTTGTTCCTCCACAATGAGGTGGGGGCTACAATTGGCTGGTGGTTGTATTTTATCTGTCTCCACTTCAAAGTGAGCAAAGAAATAATTCAGTTCCTCTGCCAATGAAGCATCCCCCTCAGCAGGGATGACATTGGTCAGTTGATGGTTTGTAATTTGTTGAATCCTTCGCCACACCTGCCTCACATTATTGCTATAAAAAATATCCTCAGTCTTCCTCTTATAATCAGTCTTGGCCTTCTGAATACCTTTCTTCAGATTAGCTCTGACAACACTGTATCTTGCCCCATCACCGGACCTAAACGTCTTGGTCCTGTGATGCAAGAGGCGCTGAACTTCCTTGGTCATCCGGGGTTTATGGTTGGGATAGATCCTGATACGTTTATCCACAGTGATAGTATCTGTGCAGTGTTTGATATCGCACAGAACAGTTGCAGTGTGCACCTCTAGGTCAGGGTGGTAACGATGTCTCCCTGAAACTTTATGAGTTTGCTTGCAAACAAATTTTATGTGACAGACTCAGGTAGCCAATTGCAGAAAGATAGATCTCTGAATAAATCTGGGATTACATGAGCAATACAATCTGCCTGCCTGCTTGACTGATTTTGGGTAAAAGTTGCTCTTTTTTATAAAAAATTCAATATTTACATAAATATTTATAATATTTACTTACAAGCCATGCCCAGCCAGTCACATGACCACCAAGCCATGCTCACAAATTAGGCCACACCCATAAAACCGGTTGTTAAGCAATTTGAATCCCATCCCTGTGCCAATCTCTCCCCCTCCCCTCCCCTCTTCCCTTTCTCAGCATGGAAGAAGGAAGGAGACAGAATGGGACCTCTAGGCCATTGGGACTTCTGCCCGCTAGGTGTGAACATAGGCATTGGGCGCAGGTGTAGTCAGTGTTGAGGCAACAGAGGGGAGGTGGACAAAAAGAAAAGCCAGTGCTCCCCAGATTTTTTTTTTTTTAAGCTGCCAGAGGCTCTGGAAAGGGGCTTTCCATTTGGATCCCTCCCCCATCATTGCCTCTGCGTGGCTCTCCACTCACTTCCCCTAGACCTGCATATGTATTTGTGTGTGCACGTGGGTGTGTGCAGAGAAGGGGTTTCTCTCTTTTTGCAGCCCTGCAATGTGACATTGGGGAGGAAAAAACCAGGAGAAGAGAAGCTGGAATGGGAGCTTCTTGTAGCCTTCCCCGGGGATGGGGATGGGGATGGGAGCTGGGGGGACAGGGTGCGCTGCAATAGGCATCAGGTTGGGGGGGATGTATAGTCCACAGTACCTTGAGCACACACCTTTGAAGTGGTAATAGGCGAGAAAAAGAAATGAGCACTCAAAAAACCCCAGCTTTCATTAGTTTGCAGCCTGCCATCGCAAAAAATCTCTCTTCAGGGTGCGGGGCTGCAAGGGATGGGGGAGATCCACGTGTGTGTGTCTGGGAGAATTCAATTTCATTGTACATATATTGTGCATTGCTAATAAAGGTTTGATTTGAAAAGTGAGGCAGAGGTCTGTCAGGTGCAGAGGAAACGACAGAGCTGCCAGAGGCTTAAGGCAGAAGCTTCCCATTTTTAATTTACTTTTGTTTTTAAACTATTACAACATTTTCTTTCAAATACACTTTCAGTAATGTTTTACATACTTTAAGAATTACTTAAGCATTGTATATATTAAAAAATTACATTTCCAAATTTTGGATTAAGACTTTATTTCACTTCCAAATATCAAACAAATAAAAATCCATCCTAGATCCAGTTAATTCATTAAGTAAGTCACTCCTTCCAGTTTGTTTACTTGGAGTAAAATCATCTTCTTCTCTAGAAAATATATCCAGTAGTTATAAGCCTCCCTTTTTAGTAAGGGCTTTATTGACCTTGTTAACGTCCTTAAAAACAAGTCCCAAACTTGTATTTATAAAAGTTGCTGATTTTCTTGAAGCTCTTCTTTCAGTTTTGTGGAGAGATTTATATTTAAACCATCATAATAAAAGTTGGTGTCAGGTTTATATTTCAAAATTGCAATTAAATCCTCTGCATTTTCAGCTACTTCTAAAGCTGCTTCAGTAGTTTGGTAACTTTCTACACATTTGCATCTCTAAGGTAGTTTGAGAGGACAGCTGATCAATAAACTGGTGGATTTTATTTAGAAAAATTTCAAATTTTCAAAAATTTTTAATAATTTGTTCCTCCATCTTGACTCCCTCTTTGGTCAAAGAATTGATTTTTTGTAAGTCACTTAAGAATTGATAGTCATTCAGGAATCGTAAAAATTAGAAAGTTTTAGCCACCCACAGCAAAGCAGAGCAAGCTACAAGTTACTACAGTCATAAACTAAAACCACAGTTTTCAGTCTTTATGTTTCACCATCAGTTTTTGTTTTTCCACTTCTTTATTTTGGCTTGCCTTATCAGCCTTCTTCCTTGTTGTTTTACACAAAAGAAATCCCCAAAATGGTGCAGGTCCCCAAAAAGGCATAAGGCTGTGACTAAAGAAAGTCTGTTTTAACTTAAAGAGGGTGGGATCCATTAAGTGGGATTGGACCAGTTTGGACCAGTTTGAGCGAACCGGATGTTAAGTTTTCATCTGGTTTGCCAAACCAGTATTTCAACCGACAGGCTGGCCCCATCCACCCTGCCCTGCCCCTCTCAGGAGTCTCCATGCAGTCCATTTTCGGTGCAGGGTCTGCGTGGAGGTTCTGGGAGGGGGAGAAACGGGACTTCCAGAAGTGGGGAAATGGTCCTGTTTCCGGCTTCCAGAGGCCTCCAGAGCCGAGGGGAGGCCATCTTTGCCCTCCCAGAGGCCCAGGGGAGGCCTCCAGACCCTTGGGAAGGTGCAAAATGGCCCTCACATTTCAGGTAGGCCACCATGCCACGCCCACCCAGCAATTGGGCAGCAAACTGGTTGCTGGGATTTTTGAATCCCATCCCTGGAATAGATTAATAGTCTTTAAAGATGGTTAAGAAATGAAAGGCACAACTTACTGTCCATTTGAAAGGTAAATTTCAAAACAGCAGCTTCTTCATAATGAATATATTGCAGCCAGGGGTGGACCTCAGAAATTTTAGCCACCGGTTCTCTGCCCGGATGCTAAGTGGGCATGGCCATGGTGGGTATGGTGTAGTTGGACTCCCGTACCACAGCTGGGGAGGGCATTTTCACCCTCCCAAGACTCTGGAGGCTTTCCTCGAGCCTCTGGGAGGATAAAAATAGCCTCCCCAGAGGCCAGAAATGGGGCCTTTTCCGGCCTTCCGGAGTCTCGGGGAGGCCTGTTTTTCGCCCTCCCTGAGCCTCTGCGCAGGCCCTGTACTTACCTGGAATCCAAAATGGGCTGCATGAGGACTCCTGGGAAGGGCCGAGTGGGCGGGGCCAGCCAGAGGTGGGATTTGCCAGTTCACTGAACCAACCATAAAATGGCCATAAAATTAGCTACAAGTTAGCCTGAACTGGGGTGAACTGATAGCAGCTCACCCCTGATTGCAGCTCCTCCACCCTCCAGCTTTGGCATGTAGCAGCTTTGAAGCTCAGCTCCTGAAGTTGTTTGCAGACCTCAGCTGTATTGAAGGATTTTGAGGGGTAATTGACTCTCCCTGATTCGGGTGGGTCATAAAAACTGAAGGAATACCAGTCCCTTCAGTTAGTTGAAGAGCTATAGCCCAGAGAAAAATCCTTCAGGGATTCCTCCATGAACGTGTATTTAGTCATCCATCTTCATTGGAAGTGACAATATTTTTTATTAAAGAAAATAAACAAGCTATAATAAGAAAATAAATATTAGTGGCATTGTTTGTGGGAACAATTTTCTTTAGCTTATATGGAAAAAATATGTGGTAATGCAGTGTTCCCCAGCTTTTTTTTTAATACTGCAGAACTGAAGAGAATCTGATAAAAAAGGGATGCTTTCATGATCAGACATAACTGTCAACCACTGAATGCTACTAATACATAAACATTAACCAGCTTCCTTTGAGCTTTTACTTCGTTTCTTTCACTTTATCACATACCTTGGGGTCTTGCAAAGTACCTGATTATTAAATGTTTGCAAAATATTGCAAAAGAGAACTGGCAAGGGAACTTCGGTATGTGTACAGATTTTTTTGATTCAAGCTATTATTTCTTATTTATTACATCCTCTATCAAACCATTGTGTTGGAAGGGCCTGAGACTATGCAGCATAGAATCTGAAGAATAAAGCAACAATCTCTGGTAGATGATTGGCCAGCGCTGCTCAATATTTCCAGCTTAAGAACCCATCATTGCCCTTCATCTATTTCATTGTTTAACTACCTCTATACTGTAGGGGAGTTTCCCTTAATATTGATATGAAAACCTTTTATATTGAGCCATAGAAAGCAGTGCTCTGCTTTTATTTATAATCATTTATAAACTGTAATCTTTATAATCCTTTTTTTCTAGGCCAAACATAAACTATATTTTTAATAGGTTTTTTGTCTTATTTCATCCTAATCTCTATTCTTTTGGGTGTTAAAATAATATCTTTTGATCCTGGATTTGGTTTCCAAGTGGAACATTGCATATAATACAATAGATAGCTTCATTTGACATTATATCGTTTGATTTACTAGTAGTAATGCTTAAACTGCAGCACTGCTATCTTATATTTAGCTTGTAACGTATTAAAATTCCTTTTTTTTCCCACATATTTTGGACCAAGGTAAAACTTTTCCTTTCTATAGCAATATAATTTAATCTATGTTTTATTTGGTTATATATCTCTCATTCTAATTGCTGTCTTCATCACATTAAGGCCTTAACTTGTTAGAAAATGTCTATAAAGCCTAGTTTTCACGTTTCCCATTCTCATGTGAAAAGTTTGTCAGTACCCTTCAGCATTTAATTTATTTTTATTCTTCCCAAAATTAAGGTAGATCCTTCTGAAATGTTTTTTCTATCACCATTCCAATTCTCAGACTCAGATTTCTTTTATAAGACTATTGTCTAGGCCAGGGGTCTGCAACCTTAAACACTCAAAGAATCATTTGGACCTGTTTCCCACATAAAAGACAACACCGGGAGTCACAAACCCTGGGTGGGCATAGCCAACTCAACGTCATTCCCACCCAGTCACATGACCCCCCCAAAGCCATGCCTACTTAGGTTTTGTGGCTCCTGGTGTTTTCTGTTGGAAATGGGTCTGTCTGTCTGTCTCTTTCTCTCTCTTACTCTTCCCCCCCCCCCCCCTCCCCTCCCCTCTCATTTCTGTTTTTCTGTCTTTTTCCTCCCCCCCCCTCTTTTTATTTCTCACTCCCTTCTCTCTCTTTTTTTTATTATTTATAAATTTTTATTCTTTAAAAACCAAAAATACAAAACTCTCATTTCGATTAACAGTATTTGTGTCATTATATACACATGTTTCTCATTTTGTGACTATACATCATTTTTATCTTTATTCTCCACCCATTCATACCACCTACCCCATATTGCGTAATATTCTAAGTCATCTTTGCCTCTTAATTCCATGAATGAATTTGTCTAGCTCTACACAATCCATTATTTTTTGAATTAAAGCTTCTTCTGATGGTATTTTATCATTCTTCCGACTTTGTGCAAAGGTGATTCTTGCTGCCATTAAGATGTGTACCATGATATATCTTTTATCCTTGCTCAAATTCCTTTTAATCATATCTAATAAAAATGTTTCTGGTTCCAATTTCAGTCTATCGTTTGTAATCTCGAGAAGACATCTCTGTAGCTTCTTCCAATATTTTTTAACTTCTATACATTGCCACCACATATGGAAAAATGTTCCTTTTTTTTGTTTGCACTTCCAGTATTCCGGTTTTGTATTTGGATACATTTTGGCCAGTCTTGCCGGTGCTAAATGCCATCTCCAAAACATTTTATATTGATTTTCTTTAAATGCTGTCGACAAAGTCAGCTTCCAGTTCTTGGTCCAAATCTTTTCCCATTCATCCAAATTTATGTTATGGCCTACATTTTTTGCCCAGGCAATCATTGATATCTTGACAATTTCTTCCTCTTAATTCCACCTCCAATAAATAATTATACATTCATGTTTTAAATTTTATGTATTTGCCTGTCAGAATTTGGTCCAATTTTTGTAAATCCTTATCTATCCCTTGTTCCTTTACATCTTTATTAAATTTGGCTTGAATTTACAAGTATTCCCACCAATCCGATATTATACTTTGTTCTTTTAGTTTATCGAATGTTTTTAATTTTCCCTGTTCATCTAATAGTTCTTCATATCTAATCATTTTTTAATGTCCCTCGCATTTGGATATAGCTTCCATAGGTGAGATCCAATTTGGTCTTTTCAAATAATGCTTTTTTTTTTTTTTTACTTTTTCCCAGGTTTGTAATAATGAATACCTTATCAGATTTCTATGAAAATAGGAGTGGGTCTTATTCTTTTTATCCCATAGAAAGGCATGCCACCCAATTTGGAGGTCATGGCCCTCAATTGCCAAAATTGTTTTATTTTTTTTTTATTTTATCCACTCCTTAACCCATAATAAAATTGCTGCTTGATAATATGTTTCCCATTTTGGGAGTCCAAAGCCGCCTCTGATTTTGCTATCTTATAATGTCTTCAGTTTTATCTGTGCTTTTTTCCCTATCCATACAAATTTCATAACTATCTTATCTAATTCCTGGAAAATTTTCTATCCAATTTTATAGGTATTGCTTGGAAATAATATAATTTCAGTAATATGTTCATTTTTATAACCGCTATTTGGCCTAATAATGATAATTGTAATTTTTCCCATTTAATCAAATCTTTCTTTATCTGTAAAAATAATTTCGTATAGTTATCATCTTTTATACACGAGCATCTTCCTGTTAGCCAAATTCCTAGGTATTTTAAGTTTTTTGATGCTTTGTAGTCCCAATTTCCTTTCCAGATCTTTTTTCTGACTTTCTATCAAATTTTTGGTTATTATTTTCATTTTATCCTTATTAATTTTTAATCCTGCTACCGCCCCATATTCTTCAATTTTTGTAATAAATAAATCCCTGACCCCATTGGTTCTTCAACAAAGAAGACCAGGTTGTCCGCAAATGCCTGTACCTTATATTCTTCTTTCTTACTCTTCAGTCCAATGATTTCCCTCTTTTGTCTGATCTGGTTCAAAAGCACTTCTAATGTCAAGATAAAAAGCAGAGGTGATATTGGCTATCGTTGTCTTACACCTTTCATTAAAATTTAATTTTGAAATTTTCAGTGGTCTCCCCATTTATAAAATCTCCCCAAACCTAAAACCTTAGCTTTTTGGTTTGAGTAAATTGCACGCATCATTTTCTTACATTTGATTCCAAATCCCATATTTTCTACTTGTTGGATCAAGAACTGCCAGTTGAGGTTGTCGAACGCTTTCTGAGCATCTAAGAAAATCAACACTGCCTGTTTTTCCAGGTGGGCTTCGTAGTATTCTAATACATTTAATACTATCCTTGTATTGTTTCTTATCCATCTAGAGTGTAGAAAACTATTCTGATCTGCATGGATATGTTCGTTTAGTATAATTTTTAGCCTTTCAGACATTATTGTTGTGAATATTTTATAATCTACATTCAAAAGTGAAATTAATCTGTTTACGGTCTTCTTTGGGGATTAATGAAATATTCACTTTTCTTGACGAGTTGGGCAATTGGCAAGTTCCAATACCTCATTGTACACATCCAACATCACTGATTCAAGACATTCATATATACATTTATACATTTCCACTGGGAGACCACCCAGACCTGGCGTCTTATTTTTTTCTGTTTTTTGACCGTCCTCTTTAATTCCATAGCTATTATTTCTTTATTTAACATCTCTTTCTGTTCCTCTCTGATTTCTGGAAGCTGTTTCATTTTTAAATATTGTTCTATATTCTCAGAAGTTATATTACCTTCCTTATATAATTGTTCAAAATATTTTTGTACTGTTTTCTTTTTCTCTACCATTCGATGTTCTAACTTCCCATTATCATCTTCCAATTCTTGTATCAGCCTTCTCTCTCTATTCTTAATTTATGGGCTGGCCACCTCCCTGGTTTATTCGCGTGTTCAAAAAAATTATGTTTAGCTATTTTCACCTCCTTAACTCTCTCTTCCTGATTTATAATATTCAGTTTATGCTTACTAAGAATCATCTCCCTCCTCACTTTTTCATCTTGTGGTGTTTTTTTTTTGTAGTCTGTTTTCTAACTCTTTGATCTCATCATGCAGCTTATTCCATTTTTGCCATCTTTCCTTGTTTCTTTTTGCTGTATATGCTATTGTTAACCCCCGCAAAACTGCTTTGGCTGTATCCCATATTGTCTGTAATGATATTTGGTAAACTGTATTTTCCCTAAAAAATAGTTCAATTTCTATCTTAATTTTAGCTACAAAAATCTTTTTCTTTTAAAATTTGGGATTTAAGCATCCACCTTCTCTCTCTTTTTCTTCCTTTCCAGGTTATTTTTAATGCATTGTGGTCTGCCCAAACGTTTGTCATAATCTCTGTTACCACTTCTAATCGTTTTCGTAGTTCTACATTCATCCATGCCATATCTAATCTGGACCATGAACGCAAATTCCTTTTTCCCCAAATCTATTCTCCTCCATTGGTCAATCAAATTTAATTCCTGTGTCATCTCAAAGAATGATCTGGGCAGAATTTTCCCTTTCTTTTTGTTTTTTACACTACTGGTATAATAGTCTCTTCTTATGTCTACTACTGCATTTAAATCTCCCACATGCATACATTGTCTTGTCCCATCTCTACAATTCTATCATGCAAATCTTTATAAAATTGACTTTGATTATCATTTGGTGCATAAATTATGACTAATATCATTGGTTTATAACATATTTCTAATTTGAGTATCAAAATTCTTCCCTGTGGATCTACATATTTTTCTACTGCCTTGATTTCTTTTTTGATGTACACAGCTATCTCCTTCTGTTTTTGGTCTCTCAGAGCTGCAAATAACCATCCTAGTTTCGGATATTCTAGACATTTCCAAAATTGCTTTTTAATATGAACTTCCTGCAGACATACTATTTCTACTTTTTGTTTATCTAATCTTGTTAATATTTGTTTCCTTTTAAATTTAAATTTAAACCATTTATGTTTAATGATAATAACTTCGTTTCTGTTTCGATTTTTCTACTTGCGGGATGTTATCTACCTTCTGTTGATTCTTGTCTCTCTTTGTGGGTGGGTTCTTAATCTTCTTTCATTCTCCTCTTTATTCTCTCCTTCTTGTTCTATGTCCCCTATATCTTGCTGTTGTTCCTCTTGGCTTTCTGTCTCCAGCTCCTCCCTACCACTGCTTTCTCCCTCTGTTCCTCCAGTCTGGTCATATAGATCTTGCACTTTGTCCAGGTTATCTGTTCCAAACCTCTTTTCCTGCCACATTATAACATGCCTTCCAGGACTAGCCATCGAAACATTATGTTCTTTTGAATAAGTTGTGTTGCCAAAAACTTATAGTCTTTTCTCTGTTCACGTATCTTCTTCAGGATCTGCTTCAGGGTTTGTACTTTATCTTTATAAATCAACGGTTTGTCTTGTGTTATCTTATATATTATATCACTTGTTTTCTGGCAAACCTTATATGAACTTCCCTAGGCAACCTATTATACCGCGCATAACTAGTTTGGAGTCTGTAATCCTCATCAATTTCTAACAAAATCCCTCGGGTCTCCCTTTGTAGAGGTGGTGCAGTTAGGTCTGCCATAAGAACACTCAGGTCTTCGTCTCTACTCTTAATGATGTTCTGGAACCTCTAATAATCGGCAGCATGGTCTATCTCCCGATGTGTAATTTGTTCTTCTAACCCCTTATTTATTGTCATCATCTTATTATCCATTAATTCCAATTTCTTTTCATTTTGTTCTGTTCTAAATTCCACTGCTTGTAACTTCTGCTCATTCTTCTGAATAGTTTGCTGAATTGTATCAACCTTACCTTCTAATGTATTGATATTTCCCTTCAATTCCACGTGATTTTGCGAGATGTTCTCTTGCGTCTTTAACTGTTGTTCCTGCATTTTAAGCATAGTTTCTTAAATAGTCAATAATGCTGCCTGTATTGTTTGCCTATTGGATGCCATACTTTGTTTTTCTGCCCATAACATTCCCTCAATCGTCTTCTGACCTGCCAGTGACGCGACTGTCAATGTTGGGCTGGATGTTATCTTCTTTGTTATTCTCCAAGTTGAAGTTATAGCACTTGTCATATTTTTCAAGCTCTATTTATTTCTGCCTATTTTACTATCCACTTTGCAATATGTTTTAAGTTGATCTCTTACCTCCAGTATATTTCTCCCACATCGCAATTCCCTTTATTGTAAATATATAAATTTATCTCTAATTACTGTCTATTTGTCAATCACAAGGTCTATATCTACGTAGGTCTATATATGTCTTACTCGAGCAAAACCTTTTTGCCTCTTCCTATCCTATGTATACAATATATCATAACCATTCCTTTTTCCTTGTGTCTTACACTGTTTAGGTCAATCTATGGAGTCAATAACCTTTAATATTTCAATAAATAAAGTAATCAAAGCCCCCTTGTCCCAATAACAAGTTAATTAATCACTATTAACTATTATCAAAAATAAAGGGAGGATCTAATTTTAACATATGTAATCGCTTAAATATATATATATATATATTAATATCTTAAACAATGCTTATTTATCACTATATTTTCTTAAGCCAATAATCAATAGTTAATCAAAATAGCTGTAACACCAAATATTTCCCAAAACCCCCCTCTTTTTAGTTTCTTATGTTCAAATTTAAATTGGGCTAATTATCCAATGGTCCAACATTTTCAATTCATTCAGTTCATTCAATTACTATATAATTCAATCTTATCTTTCAATACCATTCTCTCTCCCCTACCTCCTCTCTCTGTATATCTCTCTCTATGTCTCTCCCCCTCCCTCTCTCTCTCCCCCTCTCTCTGTATTTCTCTCTACATATGTATCTTTTTCTCTCTCTGTCTCTCTCTCTCTCTCTCTCTCCCTCCCTCCCCCTCTCTTCTCTTTCGAAAGCTGAAGCTGGGCAAAGCTGGCAAGCTCTCCTTTGGGCTTTTCGCTACTCTTTTTCTTTCTTCTTGGCAACTTTTTGGAAATCTGGGCTGGCTGAGGAACAAGTGCAAGCCATGGCAGAGGCTTCCTTTCAGGTGACCCTCCTCCTGCTCCTCCTCCCCCTCTTTCTCCTCTCGCGACTCCCTGGCTGGCTGTGGTGAGACCAGGAGGGTATGCACAAGCAGGGAGACCTCCTCAAGCGAGCAGCTGCCTGCCCTGCCTGCGCTGTTGCTCTGTTTGGGTGAGCCCGGCCACTCACTTGAGGGTCTCCAGGCTAGTGTGCACCCTCCCAGCCCTGCTACAGCTGGCTAGGGAGTCACAAGAGGAGGAGAAGGGAAGCCTCTACTGCAGATCACGTCCATTCCTTCAGCCAGCCCAGATTTCCAAAAAGTTGCCAAGAAGAGAAAAGGAGTTGTGAAGAGCCCCAAGGAGAGCTCACTGGCTTGGCCCAGCCTTGGCTTTTAGAGAGAGAGAGAGAGATACAGACACACACATACACAGAGAGAGACATAGCGAGAGAGAGATATAGAGAGAAGGGGAGACCGGCTGACCCTAATAAATGCCTTAATAATTAGCTGTGGAGTTTTGCAATTATCCTCTGTGGAAAAATATTAATAAGATATGATAACAGTGAAAATCTAAATCTAGTTAGCATTCAAAATAATCGCCCCAGGGGATTGCTGTGTAGTGGACAAAATTTCATTTTTAAGAGCAGTGTACTGTATTTGAGTAGTTTAATAATGTTTTGCTTTGGCGGATGCCCAGTAATATGAAAAACAAACAGCTAAGCAGTTATGCATAAGACATGAACTGCAAAATGGTTTGAAAAGTTGAGCTTATTAGTTTAGATCACAAAGCTTTTTGGCAACTGGGTGCTGAACTCTTACCTTTATGAATTTGCATACATGAAAAGATTGATATTCCCGGATGGATAAAATGAAAAAAGCAAATAGAAATGCTCTTATCTTCAAATAAACCATATTCATAGTGCTATATAGCAAAGTTAATCAAACATGTTTTTAAACTTGGGAAGATACCATATTCTGATTCTGTTAGCCCCATTTGCCACAGTGTGTCAACCATCCCATTTGCATATGTAGCAAAAGAAATTCCTAGGACATTATTTTACTAAGAATATAATTTTACTGATACATCAATACAGGCACAGAAGAAGCTAAGCTCGCTCTGAAGTTTTCCCATGAAAAACAGCATAGTTAATTTCCGCTTTACCCTGTTTGGGTCACCAATCCAAAATGTTCTTTTTATTTTGAAAAAACAGTCTGCGCCTCCAGAAGATTCTTATTGCTCAGTCTTGATGTGTCAGGATTTTCTCACAAAAATTTCTCATTCCTCCCAGCTGCAAGTAGAGGTGTGTTCCAAGTCAGCCTTGACAGAGTAAAAATAGTACTCTTCTAATCATGAGATGATATCATTTGATTTCAGGTTAATCAATGACTGGACTCTTTAACTTTGAAGTGTATCTCCTAGATATGTGTGACAGTATTTTGTTTAATGATCAAAATTTTTCACAACAGTTCAACATTTTTATCTCATTGTAAAAGAATTGATAGAGATTTTAAAACTAATTTCTTATCTAATTAAATGTAAGCTTCCTTTGAATTGTACTTCCTGTGTTTCATAACTGCTCTAGTTAATTCTGATTACATAACATGTTCCTTCTTTTAGGGTTGTAATGGTAATTGCTTAACAAGAAAGCCCCATAGGGCTGCCGTTATTTTGCCTTCTTTAATGCACTTACTGTTCATTCAAGAAAAACATTTTTAAAATTTTTTTTGCAAGACCTGATAGTTCCAAAGCTGTTTACATCTGTTTCATAAACAGAACATGTAACTTTGATCTATATATAATCAGGTCTTGTTTTTCTTAAAGTATCTTAGCTCTGGTCCAGTGTATTATTTGAATCTGAATGAATAATTTGTATTTAAGAAACAATTATTGCAGAATTGTTTTACACTGTTCTGGTTTTATTTCATATTTTAGGCCCAGAATTAGGGATACAAAAGTCATGAGCCTTGTATTATTTCAACACATTCCATATAGCCAAAGATTGGCTGTGATTTGGTTTTTCATCTTCTGTGCATTTGTCAGCTAATAATATTAACTCATGGTTAATATTAAGATATACTTTTCATTTCCATTTTAAGAGCATTTTGTCAGACAGATAATAGCATACTTAAATTGTTTCAAGTTTGACCAATGCTTTTAGAAAAAGATGGGAGAAGACAAACTTCTAGACTCTACATTTCCAAGAGATGGACAAGTTTACTTTTATTTTATTATAAGAAGTATTTTTGTCTCCATGTACAGGTAGTCCTCAAGTTACAAATGTCATGGAGGCTGCCTATTCCATTCAAAACCCAAGGATTAGTGGGAGTGAATCTCGTACCTTGAATATGATCACTCCCTCCTTTTGCCCATGCATTCACTAATAAAATGTGAGGCTTGTTAAGTGCACATGAGGTATCTCGGAGTGGGGAAGGCCATGTGAGGGAGGGGCTAGTGATGGAATAGGCCACCTGCTTCAGACCACCCCAGGCTTCCCCCAACCCATTGAAATATCTCATGCTCCTCACAATTGCTTCTTTCTCCCCCCCACCCCACCTGACACGCCAGTTACTGACCTCCTCTCCAGTGTTTCTGTTTTTTGCCGGCAAGCAGTGAGCGCAGAGGGAGAATAGGACAAGCGTGCCCTGCTCAGCTTCTCTGATCAAGTCTGCCTGCCATTTCTGGAGCGGCGGGCAGCCTCAATGAGTCTCCTCCAAGGGCTTCCAGGCTCTGTTTGGAAAAGCATTTGCACGAAGTGAGGCTTTGGGGCAGCGAATTCACATTGCTCCAAGTCCTTCATTAGCGTGCAACCACTTTTCCTGCAGAGACTGGAACCTTCTGGGTGCCCTGATCCCTTGGGATGTCAAGCATCCATTCTCTGAACGAGCAGATGGGCACCTGAACTCGTGCAAGCCACCCCAGAAGTTTCCAGTCTTCATCTGGGCAAAAAGTATTTGAGTGACCCTGGACCCTGGGGGAACAAATTGCTCTGTTTCCAACCACTCTGTTTCCATGCAGACAAAGTTTGGAGTCTCCATAAGGGCAACAAGTGTTTGAGCTATCCTGGGGCAGTTGGAAACAGAGCAAATAGCTCCATTTCCAACCATTCCATTTACATGTAGATGAAGTTTGCAGTCTTCACTAGAGCAACATGTGTTTGAGCGGCCCTAGGACAGTTTCTAACCGCCCCAGGGTTGCTTAAATACTTGGTGCCCTGATGGAGACTGGAAACTTCATCTGCATGGAAATGGGGCACTTGAAAATGAAGCTTTTCTTCAGCAGAGACCTGGAGGAAAGGCCTTTCCTGCAAAAATGGAGTTCCGGAGAGACGCACATACCCTCTGGGGCTCCGTTCTCAGCAGCAAAGTCTTTTTGCAAAGATGGCAAAAGGCTTTGCAACTTGAGGGAAAGGTTCAAAATTTCAGGCCTTCCCTCCATTTGCAAAGCCTTTTGCTGCAACTCTCATCCAGGCCTCCATTTACAGAGGCCTAAAGTACAGTGAGATCACAAGAAATCAATAGCATGAATTCTTGCACTACTGATCTAGTGGGATTTTGTGGTACTTTACGCCTCCATTCTCTGCCTATACACCAAAGCCAAGAAAGCAAAGGCTGTCAAGATCTTCGCAAGGTCTTCCACAGGCCTAGTGCCTATGGAGACCTGGCATGGAGGGATGGAGGGGAAATAGGCAGGGTGAATGTTGCAGAGTCTATAGTGATTCATAAGAGCGAACAACTGCTATGGTGCTGTTATATTTGTAGTTTTGGGACCTGTTTGTAAACACTGGGGAGTACTTATCACATAGGTTCAAATGTTCGCTAGGGAATGCTTTGGGGATTACCTGTATTATCTGCATGGAGCTTCAGTCGTGCAATTTTTCATGGATTGAATTTCCTGTAATGAATTTGATCTGAACAAAACTACATTGAAGGCATTCTTACAGGACATACTAATTTTGTAGTATTATTTAAAACATCATATGAGAAAACATGATGAGATTGATATAAAGTAGGAATGGTTCTTTTTGTAATTATTGCATTTCTGGCTCTCTCACAGGTGGAGATTTATTACAGCTTGACACGCTTTTAGACTGGTGGAGAGAGAAGAATGGCTCCTTTTGTTCACGGCTTATTATAGTCTTAGACTGTGAGAATGCTCAGCCTTGGGTTAAAGAAGTCAAAAGAATCAGTGACATGTATATCGCAGTGCAAGGAGCAGAACTGGCTAAAGTAGTAGACATAGAAGAATTAGACCCTCCCCACATTGGTGATTTCACCCAAGATTGGGTTGAATACAATTGTAATTCCAATCATAATATCAGCTGGTTTGAAAAGGGGCGTACTGTGAAAGCTGTGTATGGAGTGTCAAAAGGGTGGACTGACTACACTTTACATTTGCCGACTGAAAGTGATATTGCAAAACACTGGATGATATATTTTCCACGTATCACATACCCATTGGTTCATCTTGCAAACTGGTTCTGTGGGCTTAATCTTTTCTGGATTTGCAAAACTTGTTTTAGGTGCTTAAAACGATTAAAAATGAATTGGTTTCTTCCCACAGTACTGGATACAGGACAAGGCTTTAAACTCATTAGATCTTAACTAAGAATCAAAAATGAGAGCTCCTATAACTTGAAACATGATTGGCTTATAACTTTTTTATTTGTTACATTTTACTTTCTGAAGAAACGTTACTTATGTAGCTATATTCCTTTTTGTGTTTTCTTGAGCAAATGCAAGATTTCAGAAAAACAAGAACTCCATTTGAAAACAAAAACAGCATAGATGTTAAGTGAAATTTGTAACCAAATTGGATTTGAATTTCATAAGAGCCATTAAATGTGACCATGGACTTGAGAGATAGCTTTGTGTGCTTCTTTGCATTGTAGCTATCTGAGAAAAATTTGTCAAATTTCACACTTACAAAACACTCTGCTCTAAATCCTCCACAGGACAAATGTATCCATTTCAGTCCTAGGTCATTGGAAGAAAGACTACTGAATTGTGGTCATCTTTTGTTTTGAAAGGTTTCAAAAAGTAAAGCAGCAAAAACCTAAAATAAATCAAGTTATGCCAGATAGAAAGCTGTAAAGCTATTGGCACTTTTAATTCATGTTGAAATGAACTAAAGTGAATGTTACATTTTTCCATGAAACATAGGAGTCTTATATCCTAATCCTAGACAAACACACAGGGCAATAAGTATTACTTATGTCAGTGGAGCTTATTGCCAGTATTCCTAGGTTTGGAAGCATAATGGTTTGTCTTGGAAATAATGCCGAAATTAATTTTTGAATATTTCAAGCCTTAATTAACACAACATCATAAGTTCACCAAAACTAAACTCAACAAGGTTAAACTGATACTTTTCTGATACTTTTGTTTTTTTAGTGGAGAAAGCAAAGCAATTTTTATTATATTGTTTTCTTCACACTGAAACACATTGATTTTAGTTTTAAAAAATACATCCTTAAACTGCAGAATCTGTTTCTTTGTGGAGCTAGACAATAATTGAGTAGTAACTAAAATGCATATATGAGAAAACATATTTCCAGTTCATTTTTTTGCTGATCAATTATTAGTTGTAACTATCCACTGAATACTAATTATTTATGCAACCGTTTTAGAACTATAAAATTAAGATAAAGTATCCTTACAAATCCATTTAATATTTCTAATTGTGGGAGTAAAATGGCTTGTTTTCCACTCTGTTTTACCTTATAAAATGTACAGCACAATGAAAGCATACAGACTGACATAAAGCTGGCAATATCTGAATGCAACATAATCTGCATTCTTTATTTTTTAATGGAGATCTGTTTAGTATTAATTGATTACAGTATTTTACCTCAAATACTTTGGTCAAGCACTATAAAATAGATTCAAAATTCATCAAGTGCCATTCCTATGTTTATTCAAATTACTATCAGTTACTGCAGAATTTTAATTTAAAATATGCATTAATAGTAATGATACAGATGAAACTTACTAATTGTACTTTTCTGACTTAAGCCACTTTTCTGTTTAACAGTTTATATATAACAGATTCAGGAACGGGAAAATTCTTTCTCTCACATTGCTTATTCTATTCAACATCAATGGTCCACAAAGACCAATGTCCCTAAAGAAATCACTTACTAAAAGACAATACTCAGCGCCATGTTTTTCAGCCAAAAATAACAAATGAAGGATTTTGTGATGATTGAATCAAGATGGAGTCTAACTAAAAATCAGGACATTTTTTAAACACTGCATCCTTTGCCAAGAGATGCCAGAATGAAAATAACTCAGTTATTAAATAAGTCAAGATTTATAAATAATATGAGGTAATTATGCCTAGATGAGATCAGAGTATTTTTGTCCTAAAGTACAGTTTCAACAATAAAAAAAAAAATCAGTTTTAATTTCAAATTATCAATACTTGTTAAACACTAGGTGAAGCAGGGAGAAAAAAATTCCTTGAAAATAGTTTCTGAAACTAGATATTATTTAAAATATTGTTTTAGAATTCATTACAATTCATTTGTTCTCCTTTTTATACACATTTCCTATAACATGCAAGTACATCCAAGTAATTTGGGTCTAAGTGGAAAGTATATTAATTGTATCTGCAGAAGAACTAAGCCATTTTGTTGATTGTATAGCTTCATTCTTTTCTCAGCATTATTTTATGTGAATTTGAGGTTTTGGTATGCTAAAAGTGATTTAAGAATTTAAGCCTGAATTTACTGTCCAGCAATGAGTAATACTTTTCTTGAAAAAAACCTTTGTTATCAGTTTTTTAATTGAACATATACTATAAAAGTATTTATATATACATGACTCATTTGTATGATATTTTTACATTTTGTCTCATTCTGTATTTAGCCATTTATTTTGTTGTTATTTTTTATTAAACTTAATTGGATTGTATAGAAGTGACATAAATCAATTTTCTCTGCCTTTCGAGGAGCATGCAGCTAAGCAAAGAGATGTAATAATTTCTTGCTTATTTTCTTTTAATGGGATGTCGCCCTTTCCTTTGACAAAATTATCTTTAGCAAAAGAGCATCTATACTTAAAAATTGTTCTAACACAGAATAGAATTCTTTATTGGCCAAGTGTGATTGGACACACAAGGAGTTTGTCTTTAGTGCATATACTCTCAGTGTACATAAAAAGAAAAGAAATTTGTCAAGAATCATAAGGTACAAAACCTAATGATAGTGATAGGGTACAAATAAGCAATTAAATCATACTAGGAGACAATATAAATCGTAAGGATACAAGCAACAAAGTTACAACCATACAGTCATGTGGGAGGAGATGGGTGAAAGGAAGGAGATGGGAGGATTAATAGTAATAGTAATGCAGACTTAGTAAATAATTAGACAGTGTTGAGGGAATTATTTGTTTAGCAGAATGATGGCGTTCGGGGAAAAACTGTTCTTGTGTCTAGTTGTTCTTTAGTGTCATTTTGAGGGTAGGAGTTGAAACAATTTATGTCCAGGATATGAGGGGTCTGTAAATATTCTCACAGCCCTCTTTTTAACTCATGCAGTATACAGGTCCTCAATGGAAGGCAGGTTGGTAGTAATTGTTTTTTCTGCAGTTCTAATTATCCTCTGAAGTCTGTGTCTGTCTTGTTGGGTTGCAGAACATTTAGTCAAATCTGCTTCCCTGTCAGTGGATTCAAGTTTACCATTTGGGATGAGAAAACCTATGTAAAATTAATGAATTTTTGGCATTAATTAAGCTGGTTTTGTACCCTTTAATTTCTCTGTATTTGTAATATCTAATACCTAACCAAATTGGGAATATTTTTAAATCAGCCAGTGAATGATCAACTTTTCTAAAAACCTTAGCTGGGTTTTGAATACAAACTAGATTCAGTCATTAATATGTTCATTAAATTCAGAATTGCAATTAAGCATCTTAATATATACTCTTATACATTTTCAGTCAATAACATTTAGTTCAAGATTCAGCATATTCAGAACACCTAGAATGAGAGTAAAACAATAGAATGTTATAATGTTCAGGGCATTAATAATGTTTTTGCAAAATATAATTTTCTTACCATGCATTTGACAAAAAAATTAGTGGAAATGCAATAAATTAAATATAGTGTCTGAATTTTAGAACAAATTCTCTTGTTTTTAAGTATCTCTTTTCTATTGGAAATCATGAGAAACTCATTCCTATATTGGAAAATATCACAAATAAGGAATTGCAATATTTTGCAACAAGTTTTAATAGGTGGGCTGTTTTGAACTATACTGTACAAAATAGAAAGCAGCTTGTCAGCTGGTGCTCCATTCAAAATCCAAGAAAGCAGTACTTAGACTACATTGATCAGAGAAAAGATATCTTTTACTGGAAATCAAGTGGTAGCAACAAAAGAATTCTGAATCTGAGAAAATGGGCGCATAAATCACATATACAAAGTTATGGCAATGTTCCCACCCCCAATAGTTCAATTGGTTCATCCAATTAAAAGTTGTATATATCATCATGTGGGCATCTCCAGGTGGTGATAAGGCTTCTGACCATTGACCTTGACATAGTTTGATAAAGAGTTGCAGCTGTGCATAGCATAGAATAGAAACCTAAGCAAAAATGTACCCTCCCCCCAGTTTATACAGCTCTGGTTCTTAACACCTCCAGGTCACTTCCCATAACCATTCCCCCCTCCTCCCCCGTTACTTATGACAGCCGAAAGATGCAAAGCCAAGGAAGAAAATCTTGAAGGCTGACATTCGGCCCTCCTAGAAAAGAGACGTTAGTTCTAAAAAAGATAAAAAATAGAAGGTAATAGACAATATACAGGTAATAGCAACATACTATTTTTTTAGGGTTTATCAGGATATTTAGTATGAAATGCCTTGATAAATTTAGGAGCTCTAACATCCTTCTCATTCACCCACTCAGCCTGGGAAGGAGGAAAATGTTTCCAAGCAACCAAATTCTGGAGTCGACCCCTTTGTTTTCGAGAATCCAAAATTTCTTTAACTTCAAAAAGTTGTTCACCTTCAATTAGCAATGGCACAGGGGATCAACCTGAGTTGGTCTCAAGTCAGAGGTATGTTCAGGTTTTAATAAACTAACATGGAAAACAGGGTGGATCTGTAAAGGGTTTTAGATAATTTCAGTTGGACTGTCACAGGGTTCACAATTCATTCAATTGAGAAAGGTTTAACATACTTAGGTCCAAGCTTTTTTGACTTTTGTGTGGTCTGCAAATATCTGCTGGATAAAAAGACCTTGTCACCCACTTGATATGGTTTTTGTGGAGTTCTCTTTTTATCTTCAAATTTTTTATGAGCTTGATGAGCATCATCTAATGCTTTACGGGTAACCGGCCAGGTAAGTTAGGTTTCTCCCGTGGAAGCTCGTGTATGGGTACAAAGCCTTGTCCCGAAGCCACTTTAAACAGAGTAAACCCAGTACTACTATGTACCAAATTATTATATGCCACCTGAGCGAATGGCAATAAGTCAGCCCAATTATCTTGCTGATAATTTATATAACAGCAAAGATATTGTTCCAGTATCGAGTTAGTCCTCTCACAAGACCCATTGGTTTGTGGGTGATGGGCGGAGCTTAAGCCCTGGGCGGATTTCTTCCAAAAGTTTGAGGTAAACTGGACACCCCTGTCTGAAATTATGCGTTCAGGAACCCCATGTAACCTGTAGATATGTAAAATAAACAGTTTAGCCAATGTTTTTGCAGATGGGATTTTCGGACAAGGTATGAAATGTACCCGTTCGGAAAACAAATGTACCTGTTTAGAAAACTACCCAAATAACTCTATTCCCCCCACTTTCAGGTAATTCCACTATAAAATCCATAGAGATTTCCTTCCATGGAACTGTTGTTCTGGCCACATTTTGAAGTAAGCCTACTGGTTTACCAGGAGACCGTTTGGCTGAGGCACAGATAGGACAACTAGCTACATAAGTTTCAATGTCCTTTTTCAAGGTAGGCCACCAAATTGCCTTTGAACCAAGTGTAGGGTTTTCATTAATCCAAAATGACCAGCGGCTTTAGAATCATGAGCTTGCTATAATGTTTGGTTTCTCAGCTTCACTGGCACATATAATTTAGCCCCCACCCATGCCAATCCATCTCTAGCCATATAGTTATTTGAGTGAGCAAGGAACCAATCATCAAGTTTTAGAGCATCTCTTAATTGTGCAGTCAAATCATCTGATGAATCGACCTCCTTTTTCTGGGCTCTGGTAACCACTGAAGCTGCCAACTGTTTGTTTGGGACAATCGGCCGTACCACTTCTTGGCGAGCACTATTATATTGAGATAATCTAGATCAGGCGTCCCCAACCACCAGGTCCCGGACCGGTACCGGTCCGTGGATCATTTTGTACCGGGCTGCAAAGAATGAATAATATATATAAAAATATGTTTTTGCTTCCGGGTGTCTTATTTTGAAAGACAACCACTTCCACCCTCACTTAACTTCCGCGCTAACTTCGTGGACCACATTGCTAAAGCTAAGAAGCCCTTTACTATTGGAGAAGAATTGATTTTTCCGGTCCTTGAAAAAGTGTTTCTGTGTGAAACTGGTCCCTGGTACAAAATGGTTGGGGACCACTGATCTAGATAAAGCATCCGCCATGGAGTTCCTCCCCCCGGAATGTATTTCAATGAAAAAGTGCTTAAAGTACTGCACCCAGAGAACTTGCTTGGGAGACAGCTTCCAAGGCGTTTTCAGAGCCTCCAAATTTTTATGATCCGTCCACACCTCAAATGGGTGTTTTGCCCCTTCTAAGAAATGCCTCCAAGTTAACAGAGCCCAGCGAACTGCAAGAGCTTCCTTTTCCCAGATGGCCCATTTTCTTTCGATTTCAGTTAGTTTACGGGAAGTATATGCACACGGTTGCAGAGTCCCCTTCTCGTTTGCTTGTTGTAACACCACCCCAACTGCTATGTCACTCGCATCGGCTTGGATTACAAAAGGAACGTCCATGTCCGGGTGCTTGAGTACTGGTTCAGCAGCAAACAATTGTTTCAGCTTTTCAAAAGCAGCTTGACATTCCATGGACCACTCCAGTGGTTTACTAGGTGTTGGTTTCACCTCCCATTTTGTTTTTAGGAGATTTGTGATAGGCATTGCTATCTTTGCAAAAGCAGGGATAAATTGACAATAAAAATTGGCGAACCCCAAGAAACTTTGAAGTTGTTTCCTGGTGCGGGGAAGGGCCCATTCCAACATGGCACGAATCTTCCCTGGATCCATTTCTATGCCCTCATGTGAGATGCGATAACCTAAATAGTCGATTTTTTTCCTGGTGGAATTCACACTTGGACAACTTTGCATACAGCTTAGCGGCTCGAAATTTTTTCAGAACTGACCGCACTAGTTTTACATGTTCATCACGAGTCTCCGTATAGAAAAGGATATCATAAGATAAACCAACACCCCCTTGTATAGATGTTCATGCAACACCTGATTTATAATTTGCATGAATACTGCAGGGGCCCCCTGTAGGCCAAACGGAAGAGCATTGGATTGGAAACAGCTCATTGGGCAGTTAAAAGCAGTTTTCCATTCATCCCCTTCCTTAATTTGAACCCGAAAGTATGCTTCTCTCAAGTTCAGTTTTGTAAAAATTTTCCCTTTGGCCAATTGGGCCAACATGTCCTTCATCAAGGGGAGGGGGTACACGTTCTTCACTGACATAGTGTTCAGGTTTCTATAGTCAATAGACGAAGGAAGCCATATTTCTTTTCACGGAACAATAATGGGGCTGCTACCTGGGGTCTAGCGGGTTGGATTAAAACCACGTTCCAAATTCTTATCGATAAATGACCGCAGCTCTTCTAGCTCCCGCGGTGTCATCGAGTACATTTTCGATTTTGGGAGTTTCACCCCGGATAAAATTTCAGTGCTACAATCTCTTGAACGATGGGGTGGAAGCTCATCCGAGGCCTTTTCACTGAATATTCCTTCAGAATTTTCTCCTCCCCCTTCAGGTTCTCGGTGCCAGTGGAGGCCAGTTCAGTGAGACTCTTGAGTTTCGGTTGAGATTGTCCCTCTATGCTTCCCCATCGTCATTTCTATTGGTTCCGTTATGAAATGGGCAGGACCACCCCCAGCTACTGATCCATCCAGTTGGCAAAAGGCTTTGGGCATTTTTAAAGTCTTTCGCCTTAAGCCCATTTTCTCCAATACCTCTGAGCTGATTACGCACCTTGTGCACCCAGAGTCTAACAAGGCGAGCATTTCCCCTTTGGCCCCCGACATGGGTACCCTTAATCTCACTGGAATGGTCATAGGGCCCTTGTTTGGACTTATCAGTGAGTCGTCTTCCGATTCGGATTCACACTCTTCAGAAGAGGTTGGAGTTCCCAACTCCTCTCCTTTCAGAGGGACAATCTCTACAACCTCCACTTTAAAGGCCCAGTCCCACTGGCCGACGGACGCAAAATGTATCCATAAAGACACAGAGGACGAGCAAAATTTTGGGGGTGGCTCCATCCATTGTCATCCGCTCCAAAAAGTGGTGAAAATTTGCATAAACAGAACAGAAAAGAACGGAAAAGAACGGACATGGGTAGTATGTAGCGGGGATGTTAAACGGATGTTCATAGGAAGTCTAGCGGATGAAAGTGGATGGAAGCAGATGACACCTCTGAAGGGGTTCCAGGGGAGAATTTCGAAGCGGACGCATTAGCGGAAGGGGCGGATGCATAGCGGATGAAGCTGATGCATCACGGATGCCTATAGGAAACAAAGGGAATGCTGTGCGGATGTATATTGGATGCAAAGCATTCACTGCGCATGCGGGGAGTATGAATTGCATCAGCTCCACGGATATAAAAGGATGCAGCACACACACAGTCAACATACAGGGGAAAGACGTGCTGCCACATACATTTTACAGAAACACCATGGTTCGTCAGGCAAGAAGAGGAAGCCCGTGCCTACTCGTTCAAGCCCTGGCAAGCTGAAGAAGGGCAGAACCAGCATCCCACCCCCTGGCATTGACTCTGAAGCTGCTGCTGCTGTAGTGGACCAGCCCCAAGGCCCTCAAGCCCCTCAAAGATCTGCTGCTGAAGGCCCTGCTGCTCAAGCCCCTGAAGGGCCTGCTGTTCAAGCCCCTGCTGAAGCCCCTGCCAGAGGGAGGAAGAGGCAAGGGAAGGAGAAGGGAGAGAGGAAACAGTACACTGTTTCCGAGGAGCATGAGGATGAGGTGCTGGAATGACTGAAGGAGAACGAGTACCTGTGGAGAAAGGGCCACAGACTCTATCGTGACACCAAGAAAAAGCAGGCAGCTTGGAGAGACAAGGCAGAGAGCCTGGGGTACACTGCAGATGTACTCCTGGGATGGTGGAAGCACATGCACACCTGGTATGGCAAGCTACACCTCAAGAAATCTGGGCAGGCCGCTATCAAGCTCACTGACCGGGAAATGTACGTCATGGCCAAGTGCAGTTTCCTGGAGGGTGAGGTCCACCACCGAGGAGCACTCCCTCTGAGACCCCTCTCCCTCAGACAGCCCACAGACAACCGCAGAGACCCCCCCCCCCGACAGCTGCACTCCCTATGCCAGCGGAATTGGAGGATCCCGTGGAGGATGACGCTCTACTATCACAAATGGAGGAAGAAGCAGCAGTCACCAGAGGCCAACCCACCCCCAGCTCCAGAGGATGCAGGTAGAGAGGCAGACTGGAGGGCCAGGACCACAGTGTGCTGTTGGAGATCAGGGACACAATGAAGACCAGCACAGAACTTCTTTCTCAGCTGGTCCACTTGGGCAGAGCATCCTCGGGCCGGAACACCTTCATCACCTACGTGAGCCAGACCCTGAGGGACCTGCCCAGTACCAGGTGATGAATCAGAAGATCACAGCACTTCTGCACAATCCTTAAGGCCCAGCTGAAGTTGCTCCTACCCAGTCCAGGTTTGCTTCTCCACCCCAGGCGATGTCACAGCCCTTCCACGGCTTTCAACAGCCCCTCACCTACCAAGGCTACGACTACCAGGACTTCCCACAGCAGAAGCAGACCTTCCCAGTCCAGGCCCAGGTTCATCGGACGCCACAGACGCCAGTCCTCACCCAGCTGCAGACCAGACAGCCCCACTACACTCCTCCTTCCTCCACCCCACAGCCAAGCCCATCAACGGACAATCTGTCTTCAGTATTGGGCTTGACATCTCAAGTCCTTGATGAAGGGCCTCTCAACTTCATGGGACTGAGTCAACTCTCGGATAGCTTCCTGAACACACCACCACCTGTTGTACCCTCGGGGCCAAGCACTCCAATGGTGCCTCAGACCAGCACTCAAGCCACAGCCACCTCCACAGTCCCTGCCTGCTTAACAGCTGATACCATGGACGTGACTCAGAGTGACTGAGAATAGTGTCAGAGACTGAGTTATTTACTTGTTAAGTTTATCTTTGCTTAAGACACTTGGTTCATTTTGCTTATTTAATACAGTCATAAAGTTTACCTAAGAAATTTTTCTTTGCTTAAGACACTTAATACAGTTTACTTGGTTCATTTTGCTTATTTAATGAAGTCATAAAGTTTACCTAAGAAAGTTAATAAAGGTTATATTTGCTTAACACACTTAGTTTACTTGGTTCATTTTTTTTACTTTATAAAGTGTTGGTGAAAACTTTGAAAAAATGGTTAAGCCTTTGCATGCTTGTGGAATAGATAAGGATAGTTGTGGGAAAGATAAACCTCCAGTGCAACCATAGTGGGACTGTATGGTCCACCATCCCAGTGATCCAGATGATTTTCTCCCCCTTTTTATAGAAAATATCGGTTGTCTGCTATGGGGCCTTCTACATACTCTAGACATACTGCAGACATCCTAAATATACGAGATACATCCCAGAAACAAACGTTTGTCCGTTTTTAATACTTTATATACGAGATGCATACGCTTACATCCTTTCTATTTCTGTGCTACTAACGCTGTGTAGACGTTCCGTGTACCTTTTGCTTCCTCCCTCTTTCTGCTTTCAGCTGCAGCGGATGTGAGTTGAGGGGATGGCCAGAGGATGCAGAGAGGATACAGCGGACGGTCAATGGATGATAACGGACATAGAACGTTTGTTGCCCTTATATGTCGCGGATGTACATCGTACACGGTGGAAAGTTCATCCGTTCACAAAGTTTTGTGCCGCTCAAAACTTCTTGCATGGATGAAATTGCAGTGGACGGATGTTCGACGCATAGAGCATATGAAACACGTATGCAGTGAGTACACAACGGATGCATAGTGTTTTCCAATGGATGGCAAGCGTTTAACGTTTTACATCCTCTTTGCATCCGTAAGTGCAGTGGGACCGGGCCTTTAGCGTCGTTTCATGAGGCTTCATGAAAGGCTTCATGGTTTTTCCAGGTTTTCTTCCTCCTCCGGGCACCCCCTTTGGTTCTAACTTGGCATGGCAATCTGCAGCTCAGTGACCTTCCTTCCCACATCAGAAGCATGCAGTGGTCTTGGGTTTTGATGCCATTCCTCCCTTTTTAGGTTTTAAGGCTTCTTGAGGGCTGGTGGGGGAGGACTGGTTCCAACCAAATCCCCCCCCCGGCATCTGTTTCGGGTCAGATCAATTTCCACCTCTGCTGCCAGCACGTACCACAGCTGCAGCTCATTGGGGTATCTTCTGGCAATACAGCTTTGATATACATCTTCATTTAACCCATCTTTAAAAGCTTCTATCCGGGCTCCCTGGGACCAGCCTCGAATATGACACACCAGCTTTCTAAATTCCTGGGTGTAGTCGGCCACTGTTCTCCGCTCCTGATTTATGGTCTTCATCCTAATTCTGGCCTTACATTCAGCAAATGGGTCTTCAAACCTGGCCCGCAGCGCAGTCACGAACAGGTCATAATTCAACAGCTTAGGGGCATTATCATTATGCAAAGTCACCATCCACTTTGCAGCTGTTCCCTCCAGAGCCCTGGTAACACATCTAACTTTGGCTGCTTCTGAGGAAAAATCCCCTCCATATTCCTCCATATGGCTCCAGACTTGTGCCAGGAAGAATCCTAACTCCTTGGGATCCCCCCCCCATATTTTACTTCCAACGGAGGCACCTTTGGAGTTCTACATCTTCTGGCAATTACTCCCCCCGCTGGGAGCCCCGGGCTTCTGCTGCCTGTTGCGTAAGCCCGGGTTGATTTATGGGGGTGACTGCTCTGATTCTTCTGGCTGGGGCTGCCTCCCCCTCTTCTCCCTCATACCTTTGTTCAGTTTGAGGTTCTCCGATAGCTTCATTTTGAAGATGCATGGCTTGAGTTAGTAAAACATTATTTCCTTCTCCTGCCATGGCTCCTCTCTTCCACGCCAACGGGTAGTGGTCACTCCTGGAGGAGGCTTTTCCTCAGAATCCTTCCAACTGAATCACAGAAACCATTTGGGTTTTATAGCTGGTTTTCCCCCAAGATTTAGTTCTGCTAACAAGTCGATATCCCCTGCTTCCTCTAACAGCAGAGAATCTTGTCCTCCAGTTGCTCCCAAGGCTTCTTGGTCGCTGGCTGGATTTGACATTGTGTTCAGACCCCCTTGGAAGAAAAATTATGAATTCTCTGGGTGGGCTGGTAATGTAGAGATTCAGAATAATGTCAGGTGGTGCTCCATTCAAAATCCAAGGAAGAAATACTGAGACTCCTTTCATCAGAGAAAAGATATCTTTACTGGAAATCAAGTGGTAGCAACAAAAGAATTCTGAATCTGAGAAAATGGGCGCATAAATCACATATACAAAGTTATGGCAATGTTCCCATCTCCAATAGTTCAATTGGTTCATCCAATTAAAAGTTGTGTGTATCATGTGGGCATCTCCAGGTGGTGATGAGGCTTCTGTCCGTTGACCTTGACATAGTTTGATAAAGAGTTGCAGCTGCGCATAGCATAGGATAGAAACCTAAGCAAGAATGTACCCTCCCCCCAGTTTATACAGCTCTGGTTTTTAACACCTCCAGCTCACTTCCCACAACCATTCTCCCCTCCTGCCCCCATTACTTATGACAGCCGAAAGATGCAAAGCAAAGGGAGAAAATCTTGAAGGCTGACACAGCTGTAGAAATATTATTCCTATTTTGGTTATAAACAGAAAAAACTAAGTACTGGAAAATAAACTTTTCTAAAGAAAATCATAATGTGATTTTTTTTTAAAAATCCATTCAATGCAATAGTTATTGGAAGTGTTATGCTTAGAAAATATGTCATAAACTACAACTGCAAATTACAAACTTCCATCAACATAATTTACTACATTAATTAAAAGAAATCTGGTAGCACCTTTTCCAACTAACACATTTTATTAAAAAGAAAATTTGCAACTTCTTAAAAAATGTGTTAATAAAAAAAGGGCAGCAGATTTTTTTCTGATTTATTTTCCCACCATAGACTACCACATCTCTCCTACAATGTTTTACACTCATAGAAGGTTTGGAGCAGAGGTGGTATTCAACCAGTTCTCACCAGTTCGGGAGAAGGAAGCAGAAATTTGGTGTGGGTTGCTGAACTGGTTGTGACTTCTGGCTGGCCATGCCCCCAACCTGGTCACACGGTCGCTCGCTTGCCCCGCCTGCCCCATGCTTGCTCATGCACCCAATGCTCACGGCGCTCGTCCTGCCCAGTCAATCCTCCCCTCCTTTGTGGCATGCTTGGTCCTTGTGGCTTGCCTTTCTAACCAGCAATGCCTTCCCACATGGTGCCTGTGCCCCAACTGATCTGCCTGCTCACAGGTAAGCCTGAAAATTGCATTAGGCCCTCCCCCATCATCCCAAACCTTGCCAGGCTTCCCCCACTGTCTCCGAACTATGCCGGGCCTCCCCTGCTGTTCTGGAACCTTGCCAGGCCTCCCTGACCGTCCCTGGGCTCGGCTGGCTGGCCTGCCTGCCAGCATGGCCCTATCCCATGTAGCGCTCTCCCAGCTCTCCCTAACGTGGCCATGGTGCAGTGAGAGCGGGTGGAATCATCCCAGGGCTGCACATGCGGTGCACAATTTTCAGCAGCCCCGGGACATCTGCTTGCTCTGCCCTCACACTGCCACCACCGCCTGCTGCCTGTTTAGGTGCTTTGGGAGGGTGCTCCACAGCCATGCCGCTGCCGCCACATGCCACCCCCTGCTGCCTGCAGAGGTGCTTTGGGAAGGCGGGAGGGTGTTCCATGCTGCTGCCATCCATTGCCTGTGGAAGTGCTTTGGGAGGGTGGAAGGGTGCTCCATGGCCATGCCACCTGATGTCCGTGGAGGTGCTTTGGGAGGGAGGACAGACACTTCACCACCTGCTTTCTTCCTTTTCCCACTATCTGCTGCTAACTGGACCTCACTGGATTATTCAGTTTGTCCCAGACCAGGTGTGTGTGTGTGTGTGTGTGTGTGTGTGTGTGTGTGTGTGTGTGTAAGAGAGAGAGAGAGAAAGACGAGGGAAAGAAAGAAAGAAAGAAAAGAAAGAAAGAAAGAAAGAAAGAAAGAAAGAAGAAGAGAAAAAAAAAAGGAAGAAAGAGTGGTGTGTTTGAGAGAGAGAAAAACAAGAAAGAGAAAAAGAATGAAAAAGAAATAGGAAGGAAGGGCGAGAGAGAGACAGAACTCTGATATTATTTTTAATTGTTCCATTATTTATCATGTGTTAATATTTTACACTGTCCCTATACATAGAGTGATATTACTGCCTTTCTTTTGCCCAGGGCTACCACATATTTTTCAGGAATTTACATGCATTCAATGTCTAATAAATATGTGTGTGTTTATTTTGTACATCAGGTTGCATAAGTACAGCTTACCATGAGAAAGAAGCACTCTTGTGATCTTTGACTTTTAGGCTTGCTATCAAACATCAGCCATAATAATTACTGTTTTGAACAATATGCAGGTTGTATTACACAAATGACTATTTTATATGTGAAATTATGAAATAAATCTGAGTAGAGGTCCTGGGAAAGGTGTCAGAATAACAGAATAATACTTAGAGGGACCTTGGGGAAACCCTATACCATTTCAGGGAAATGGCTGTTTTTTCTTAAAAACTTCCAGTGATTGAGCATCTAGAACTTCTGGAGACAAGCAGGTCCACTGGTTAATTGTTCTCACTGTCAGGAAGTTTCCCCTTTTAGGTTGCTTCTCTCTTTGTTCAGTTTCCACCCTTCTGGTGCTTTGGGAAATACATTGTCCCCTCTTCTTTCTGGCAACCTCTTAAAAGTCTGTTGCCTATTACACTCTTGGGCAAAGCACCGTGAGCCATTTCCTCCTTTCAGTGGTCCATGAAAGTACATCCATAGTATGTAGATAATAAATCAAAAAAAGTGAAATGTTTTTATAGAACTATAGATACAGTTGTTCTCATAAGTGGAAAATGAGGGATTCTGTTGAAGCCAAACCACAGTCAAATAGACCAACTAAAATTTCAACCACAACTGCCAGGAAAATTGTTCAGGATGCAAAGAAAACCCCATAAATAACTTCAGGTGAAATACAGTAGTCTCTGAAAACATGTGGTATGGCTGTTTCAAGATAAGGAGGCACAATAAGGAGGCACTGGAAGAAAGATGGGCTGGACTTCCGGTGATGCATCGTGTTGTGGTGGTACACAGGAACAACACTCTGCTCCCTGTACTGGGATTTTCATGTCTGGTTGCCAACAGAGGCAACGTTCGGTCATGGAGGGACCAGCAGAGAGAGGGGGAACTCTTGGAGACAGTAGGGAGAATTGCAGATCGAAGAAGAGAGCCCACAGCCTGATGCAAAAGAAGCCGGCCTTCGGGCACACCCAAAGTCGTGGCAAGCCGATCCAAAGAAGGAAGGAGAGATAGAAGGCAGTACGGCAGCAATAAGCGAGTTGTGGATGCAACCAAGTCTAGAAAATCTATAATGATTGGGTCGGACAGCAGTTAAATCAAAAGGAGTCTCCAGCAAGGAAGGGCTAAGCATGAAGTGCTTAGAGGTGAGAACAAGTGGCAGAGGTTTCTTTTTCCCTCCTGCACTAGGAGCAGATTGGCAGCTGAGGAAAGGAAAGATTAAAACAATAAGACTATAAGATTAGAAGAGAAGAGAAGGGGAGGAGGAAAAACTTTTCTTGGGAAAACTGCCTTTTGAAGATTGACACTGTGTAACTCCGATTGGGGAAAAAGATAGAATTGACAGGTGGGAGGAAGAATCATGGATGAATGACTGTGTAGATCATATGAGACCGCCATTATGAGAAACAGCAAGAATGGAGTCCTGAGAACTGATGCAATACTGATAAGTGATGACTAATGGGGTTTTTCTTTTTTTTCTAAATGAATTAATAATATCAGATTTATATAGCAATAATATTTATTTTACTTATATTTATAATATCTAATTATTTATATTAAAATATTATTATTGAATTATTAAAGCTAATATATTTACAAGTAAGATGTTTAAGATAAAGGAATAATTAGATTCCATTCCTTAGTAGTAGTATTTACATAACTTTCATATGTAGATTATATTTACATAGTTATATAGAGCATATTAGAATTTTTAAAAAAAAATTTAAAAAAAAAATTAAATAATTTTTGAATATTAAGATTGGAATTGATTTACATATTTGAAGCATTTATCCTAATTTTAGGAGCCAATAATTATTATTATAGTATAAGGAATATTATAGTATAATATATTGATATTATTGCCATTAATCAGTAGGCATTATTAACTGTATTTATATTTTTTATTGTGTTATAACACATTTTGTAGCTTAAATAGTTTTTGTTCTTAATTGTACTCACAAATTATTAACCATTAACTATTGATACTAATTATTATCTAATAACTGATTATTAATTGATATTACTCAACTTTATTGATTGATTAATTAATCTATTGATTACCAAATTGAGAAACAACTCCAAAAGAGACCAATTGACCCAGATGGTAATTTGGGAAAACATCTGGAAGATATTAGGAGAGCAGCATAAAATTATCAGAGAGATGACCAGCATTACAACTGTCAAGACAGAGAAAAAACCTACATCATCCATATCAATATCCAGTCCAGCAACATCAAACCAGCGAACAATTGAAGGAATGCTCGCTATGGAGAAACCAAACCCTGTTAATATGCAGATGATGCAGACCACCCTCCTATTGATACAGGAAACAATGATCAAATTACAAGAAGCTATGTCAAAAAACCATGTGGAAATTAACTCTGAAATGGGTGAGATGAAATTGGAACTAAAATCAGAGGTGGGAGAGATGAAACTGGAAATACACAACCTGGATAATCAGATGGAATACATCCAAGAAGCAATTAAGAAAAATGAGGATAGAATAAAAATGATTGATAATGAAATGGAAGAGAAAAAAAAAAGAGAAAAAATTAGAGGCAATGCCCAGAAGATCATGGGATATGATAAAGAAATGGAAGAATCTCTCATCCACTTCAAAATGGATCGGCCTTCTTTTTTCTTAAGGTTCCAGAATGTACCAGAGGCAAAAGAGGAAGATCTAGCAATACTGATGGCAGAGTTGTTGGCAGAGACACTTCAGAGGGATAGTCAAGAACTGGTAAAGAAAATTGATGATGTCTAGAGAGTGCATACCAGCTATGCCAGGCAACATAGACTCCCCAGAGAGGTGCATGTAAAGTTTGCATAGCAATAATATTTATTTATTAAGAGACATTAATTAAGTAATTAATTTATTAAGTAAGAGACATTATAAAATTACTAGAGAGGAACCATTGATGAATAAGGGAAAAGAAATATTTGCATTGAAGCAGATACCCAGGAGAGTACGCAAACAATGGAAGGATTACAGATTTTTGGCAAGCCATTTAAACAAAAAGAACATCCTGTTCCGATGGATTACTCCCGGAGGGAATGCTGATCACAGGGAACAAGAATAAAATAAAGCCCAAGACTTTTACAAACAGCTGGCTGGATCAGAAGAGAAAAGCGGTAGCAGAGAGGAATTATATCCATCGAGTCAAGAGGAACAATGGCAAGAAATTAAAGAGAAGGAGCAAAAGGAAACAGCAAGGAGAAAGTTAATCAAGAAGGAGTACAAACCAGAAACCAAAGAGAAACTAGAGCAAACAGAAGGCAGATTGGAACAGAAATAATAATGGAGCAAGGACTAAGGTTAATATCGATTAATGTGAATGGCTTAAATATATCAATAAAAAGAAGAAGAATGCTATCCAAAATTGAGAAACAGAAGATGGGCGTGTGTCTCCACGAAGTGCATATTAAGAAACAAGATGAAAGACTTCTACAGTACAAAAAAACTATACAACATTAGCAGAAGAAAAAAAGAGTGGGGTAGCAATATTAAGGAAGAAATAATGTCAAAATTAACACACAAAAGGAAGAATTTTGATAGTGGAATTATCTATGGGAAGAAAAAGTATACTATTGGTAGGGATATATGCACCCAATAAAAATCAAAGCGAGTTTTATAAAAATATACATAATAAAATTATTGAATTAGGAAATCAAAATGTGTGTGTAATTGACATCTATAATGCAATTGTAGACATCTGGAAAGACTACACTAGTGAGCAAAACTGTAAATACAAAAGAAACATACTACCAAAACCTTTTTTTGAAATGTCAGAGGAGCTAAATTTAATGGATCTGTGGAGAACCTTGAACTCAGGAGAAGCTCAATTCACCTACTCCAACCCACGTAAATCCTGGTCAAGAATAGATATGGCCTGGGTAAATGGAGATTTAATCAAAGATATTGAAAGAATAGAAGCAATGCCAAATACCTGGGCTGACCACAATCTTCTCAAAATAATATGGAAAGGACAGAAGAGGAAAAGAGGTAGATGGATGCTAAATACACAAATTTTAAAAGAAAAAAATACATCCAAAAAATCTCAGAAGAATTAGAATTATTTCTCAAAGATATTAAAAACCAGAATACCTCATTACAAAACTTATGGAACACAATGAAGGCATGTTTGAGAGAAATAACAATAGTTTGTACAGTAAAAAGAAATCAACAAAAATGGGGAAATTCCAATGCATTAGTGGGAGAGATAAAGGAATTAGAAGATAAATTACAAAAAGAACAAATTAAAAACAAATTGGCCTTAACAAAATACAAGTTGAATATTCTAGAGCAAGAAGAATTGGCAAGGAATTTAAAATATATGAAGCAAAATAATTTTGATTATGCAAACAAACCTGGCAGATGGTTGGCTTATAAATTAAAAAAGGAAAATAAGAGAAGAACCATACATCAATTATTAGACAAGAATGGAATTGAGAAAATTAATAGGGATAAGAAAAAAGAAATTATAAGAGAATTCTTTGAAAATGTATACAGCCAGGGAAAAATAGAAATGGGAAATATAGACAAATATTTGAAAGGAGAAATGCCACCCCCATTATTGGAAGAAAAAAGGGAATTATTAAATAAGGAAATAACACTAATTGAATTAAAGGAAGCAATTAGAAAACAAAAAAACAAACCCCAGGTCCGGACGGTTTACCAAGAGAACTCTACAAAAATATAAGAATCAGTAGAAACATTGTTACTAGAAGTTGATTCCAAAAGAGGGTTCTGACACTAAACAAATTAAAAATTATAGACCCTTCTGAATGCTTATTACAAAGTGCTTATGAGCATTACGACAAATAGGTTAAAAAAATATTAAATGATAGAATACACCCTAACCAAAATGAATTTCTCCCGACATGACAAATTAGGAATAACATAAGAACAATAATTAACATATAAGAATATTATGAAACACACCCAGGAAGTTGTAGCTCTTGTCTTCCTGGATGCGCAAAAAGCATTTGACAATGTAAACTGGGAGTTTATGATTCAACAGATAAAACTAATGGAATTTGGAGAAAGATTTGAGAATATGATAGAAACAACTTACTCCATTCAAAAGGGAAGTATACTAATAAATGGGGAAATGACGAAGTCATTTGAAATAACAAAAGGAATTAGACAGGGATGTCCACTGTCACCTCTGCTTTTCATCCTGACATTAGAAACTTTATTAAGAAGAATCAGATTAAATAAGGAAATAAAAGGAACCCAAATTAAAAAAGAGGAATATAAATTACAGTTTTTTGCTGATGATATGGCATTCATTATTGAAGACCTATTGGAATCTTACTGTTGTACGAAATAGAAAAATGTGATGAGGTAGGAGGTATTAAAATTAATAAAGATAAAATCAAAATGTTAAATCAAAAACTTGACCGCGAAAGACAAAAAGGAATTGGAAGAAGCAATGGGCTCCAAGTTATAAAAAAATATAAATATCTAGGTATTTGGTTAAAGGCGAGAAGCTCAGCTTTTAAAAAAGGATAACTATATAAAACTTACACAGCAAATAGGGAATGATTTGGATAAATGGAGTAAATTATAGCTCTCACTTCTAGGGAAAATAGCTACAATTAAAATGAATATTCTATCCAAATTGTTACATTTGTTCCAAATTATACCCATAAAATTAGACAAAAACTTTTTTAAGGATTTAAACAAAATAACTATGAAATTTATGTGGGCAGGGAAAAAAGCAAGAATAAAATCAGTTTACCTAAAGGATAGCAAAAGTGGCTTTGGACTCCCAATATGGGAGACTTACTACAAAGCAGCAGCTTTAGTATGTATTAAGGACTGGATCAAATTAGAGAATAGGAGAATCTTGATATTAAAAGAATATGATATGCAAATGGGATGGCATGCCTTCATATGTGGAACCCCAGGAATAAAAACCTCTCCTACTTCTTCTATAGGCACATTTTGTGAGATTAGTTGATAAATATCTGAGAAGAAATTAGAAAGAAACATTGTACCAAAATTTCTGGTTGGTTGTCCACCATGGAGGCAATGATCCATCCAAATACTTTGGATATTAGAAAAAAAGTCAAATACTATCACATTTTTGATAAACAAGGAAAACTTAAAACAAGTCAAGAATTAAAAATACAGGGAATATTTACAGATTGGTGGCTATACCTTCAAGTACTGATGAGGTATAAAAAAGATCTAGAAGAATTTGGATTTGAAACAAAAGAAACACAGTTAGATAAATTATTGCAAAGATCAGAAGAAAAAATAACATCTAAAATATACAATTATCTATTAAACTTTGACTTAAAAGAGGAAATTGTCAAAGGACCCGTGTTAGCCTGGGCTAAAAGCTTTGGACATAGTATTGATTTAGAAGACTGGGAAAAGGTATGGCAGAAAAACTTTTCTTTGACAAAGTCGGTCGCATATAAAGAAAATGTATATAAAATGCTTTATTGTTGGCATTTGGCGCCATCCAGGCTGGCGAAAATGTATCCTAAAGCTGAACCTGAATTGTTGGAAGTGTAAGAGAACACAAGGAACCTTCTTCCACGTCTGGTGGCTATGCCCAGAAATTAAAAAATACTGGACAAGATACAAACATGGGTAGAGGAAATTATTCATTGCAGGTTAGAGTGGAAGCCAGAATTATTTCTCCTGGGAATCATTAAAGACAAATACCCAAAAAAGATCTGATATCTGATTATACATATAATAGTGGTGGCAAGAATTGTGCTAGCGCAGGCTTGGAAAATGTCTACCGTTCCATCTGGTGAAGTTATAATTCGTAAAATTCTGGAATGTACAGAGATGGATAAACTCACAATGAAATTAAATGATAAGGAAGACTCAGAATATTACTCAATTTGGAACTTTTGGTATCAATGGGTAGACAGTAAAACATGAAAAATATAGATTAAAGGAGGAAATAAAATTGACATATTGGTATACAGGTAGGAATAACGAGAAGCTGTTGAAATTGAGACATTGCCATAAAATGAAGATCTTATGTAAATATTCATATTAAATTTATAATATTTATGGAGCTATATTTCTATTCTATACTTAAAAATATAAAACATTTCTCCTCTTATGGCTATGGAAAAGAGAGCACAGTACATAGACTATAATTATACAGATTTATCTCTGATTTTCCCTTTTTAGATGTACTTAATGTTAATATGATTTTCTTTTCTTTTTTTGAACCAATGACCTGTATACATGAATCACTTTTTATTAATATTATTAGGGCACTATGAATTATTATATACCAATATTATGAATAACTATCAAGTATTAGTTGTATATATTGTATGTATTGTACTGTTAAGAAAATGATGTTGAAAGATACTGACGCATCTTCTATTATAGAAATTTTTGTAATTTTTTGAACATTTTGATTTTTTGTAATCTTTTTAGTATTTTGAATTTCAATAAAGGTTTTTTTTTAAATTTAAAAAAAGGAAGAAAGATGGGCTGCATGGTCGAGTCACCAGAAGAAAGCCACTACTATGCAAATGCCACAGAGTATCCTGCTTACAATACAGTAAACAGCACAGAGACAAGCCTCAAACCTTCTGGCACAAAGTCATTTGGAGTGATGAGACCAAAATTGAGCTTTTTGGCCACAACCATAAACGCTACATTTGGAGATGAGTCAACAAGGCCTATGATAAAAAGTACACCATTCTTACTGTGAAACATGGAGGTAGATCACTGATGTGTGAGCTACAAAAGCACAGGAAATTTGATCAGAATTGATGGCAAGATGAATGCAGTATGTTATCAAAAGGTACTGAAGGAAAATTTGCATTCATCAGCCCGGAAGCTGTGCATGGGACATACTTGGACATTCCAACATGACAATGATCCTAAACACAAGGACAAGTCAACCTGCCATTGGCTACAGCAGAATAAAGTGAAGGTTCTGGAGTGGCCATCTCAATCCCCTGACCTCAATATCATTGAGCCACTCTGGGGAGATCTCAAACGTGCAGTTCATGCAAGACAGCCCAAGAATTTACAGGAACTGGAGGCTTTTTGCCAGGAAGAATGGGCAGCTTTACCATCTGAGAAGATAAAGAGCCTCATCCACACATACCACAAAAGACTTCAAGCTGTCGTTGATGTTAAAGAGGGCAATACACCATATTAATAACTGGGGTATATAAACTTTTGATCAGGGTCATTTTGGTAGTTTCTGTTGTCATGATGATTTAAAAAGAGTAAACACAGTTAATTGATAATAAAAGGCTTCAGCCAACCACTAACTATAAGTGAAAGAAAAGTGTTTGTGTTCCATCATTCATATTCTCTAAAAAATGGCCAAGAAATCATAAATTCTGCCGGGTTATGTAAACTTATGAGCACAACTGTACGTTGAGGTTGGGTGCGACAAGGAATGGCTGGGAGGGGAAGGGCCTGGCGAGGCACCCCTTGACGTGAGTGACACTGAGTTGGCCATGCCCACCCACTCACATGATCACCTAAGTCAAGCTCATCTAGTCACATGATCAAGCCATGCCCACCTAGTCACATGACCATCAAGCCATCCCCACCAAGCAAGCCATGCCCATAGAACTGGTAGTAAAAAATATTGAATCCCGGCACTGGTTTGGAGAGACTCCTTTTTGCAAGTAGGAACTTACTGTGGGAAGCCCTCCTCCTAGAAGAATGAAATATTTTGGGAAATATTAAAATGGCAGAATAGGAAGGCGGACTTGACATTGCGACGATATGACGAACCATCTCGAGGCTCCAGGACCGGAGTCAATATCCCCACAGCTGGACCATCCATTTGGATCTAAACCATCCCATAGAGATGGTGATCGAGGAAAGCGCATCCTGCTGATCCCAGGGACACTACAATATCTTTGGCTGATCCAGGAAAAGCTCTTCAATCTGGCGGTGAAGGAAAGCTGCTGTTGGGACAGCTCCAGAAAGAAGAAGGAGGAGGAGGGAGGAAGGAAGGAAGGAAGGAAGGAAAGAAAGAAGAAAGAAAGAAAGAAAGAAAGAAAGAAAGAAAGAAAGAAAGAAAGAAAGAAAGAAAGAAAGAAAGAAAGAAAGAAAGAAAGAGTGTGTTGGCTCTGGGTGAGACTTTGAATTTTTTCTTTTTACAAGAGAGCACCTTAAGGGGGAAGAGAAATAATATTGAAGACAGAAGAAGGAACAGCAGCGAAGGTAAAATTTTTGTCTAATGAATTAGGGTGGGTTTTTTTTTGTTTATTGTATTATATTTAAAAAAAGACTTTTTAACTGGACTGGACTTTCTGATTAATAACTATTGAAGGACAATTGTTAATCTATTTTAAAGGGAGAAATTGATTTTTTTCTTTTGTTAGTTTTCTTTTATTTCTCTCTATAGGGGATTTTTACATATTGAAAAACTTTTATAAACTTTTTTTTTTGCCTGGGCCACATTGTAAAGAAGTGAATTTGAACAAAACAAAGTAATACTGCCATCTAGAGGCTTTAAATAATTTTTATGGAGTGAATCATGAGAAAAAAACTTTCAGCCAGCTTGTTTACATTTAAAGAATAATAGAGAGCTGAGCACTGAAAAAATATTTATGCAGGTGTTGCTCTTGTAAAACAATCTTAATGGCTGGAGACTGAAGTTGAAAGAGAAGAGTTTATGGTGACCTTGGAGTATATTTTGTTGATGCCTTGGACACTGTTTGGTAGCATTGATTTACTTTGTGACAAAACGCTTTCTTGGCTGGTAGTTTTGTCTGGCCAGGTCTTTCTGGTTTTGATTTTAAATTTTTAATTAGACCTTGACTTTATCATTAAGACTGCAAATGTTTTCTTTTTCTCATTTTTCTTTTGGATTTTTTTTAAATAAAGTTTTATTTGGGTTTTCACACATACAAAATACAAGTAAAACATCTTTTTTGAAAATAGCATGGTCCCAGGTTGAACTTCTTTATACAGACACAAAACTCAATTTCATGCTCCTTTTTGTATTCTATTCCATATCTTATACTCTTCTACATTTTCTATATAGCTTTTCCCCTTTTAATTTTCTCAATTTTATTTTGATTATCGCATCTCAATTCAAATCATTATATTTATACTTTTGTCTGTTCTGTTTCAATTTCATATTATCTTTTCTCATTAAACAAATTTTCTCCTGTAGTTACTAATTGGAGAATGACACCTTTATATCTTTTAATTACATCCATTCAACTCTTATTTAAACTTCAATATATACCTAAAGGTTATGACCTTCAATATAATACATAATACATAACTTTCAATCGAATTCTACTGGTACATTCTTATAATACACCCTATATTCTTTTTTAAAAAAAGATAAATATGTAATTATAAACCCTAATTCCATTCCAATTCAGTTCTATTGTTAATAATAATTAAAATCTTAACATCTTTAGCATTTCTTTTCAATTAAATATACTTCCTTAAAGACACATATAATCTCCATAATTAATTTTTCCCTTATTTCTCTTCACGTTTTGTAAATCATTAAATATTCATTTTGTTACATTTATTTATTGACAAGCATTCCACTGAATTATGATAGTTATTTTATCAAACATTTTAATCATACATTGTTTCATATTTTCTAAAATTATTTCTGTTTCTAATATAACAATACTATCTTATGTACCTTTGCAGAATCCCCTTTTCCATTAAATTTTCACCCATTATCTCAAAATAGGCCCTATTTGTCTATATTTTGTTTCTATCCTTTATAACTTTTTTCCTTCCTTTCTTCCCTCTCATCTTCTCCCTCCCCTTTTTACCCCCTTGTCTCTCTACTTCTAATTCTCTCTTCTGCATTTCCCTTTTCTGTTGCTTTCTGATTTTACACTTATTTTTCACTCTATTTTTTTGGGGGGGAGTTGTTTTTCCCAATCTTAAATTTTCCATTCTCTTTCTCCCCTTTCCTTCCCCCTCCCCCCCCAGATTACTTGTTCATTAAAGATGGCAATCTTGTTCTGCAGGCATTTCTTGTTTCTCATAATTCCAAATCTCCATTTCGAAAAACTGAAATATGACACCAAAAGAACCTCTCCCTTCTTGTGCATCTTCTTTGTACTTTTTAAGTTTCATTTTCAGTTCTAAAAGTGGAGCCATTTTAAACAGTTTTAAACAACCACCCGATTGATTTTAGTCATTCAAATACAATAACCAAAAATCCAGAAATCATCAAGTAATCCAAATAGTCCCAAATTATATCTTCTTATTTCTTTTTCCACTTTCTCTTCCTGGGGTTTTTGTTGCAATGTTTCAGTTAAAATGTATCTTTTGGAAGTCTTGTTGAGATTTTGCTGTAAGTTCTTTTTAATTCGAGGCAGTCTCCTCCCTTCCAGATCCTGCCCTTTAATTCTTTTTTTCTCCTTTCCTGTTTTCAAAAGCTTTGACTTTTTATTTTCAGCATTAAATGCCTACTAATGTCAAAGTGGATTTTTTTTCCAATTTCTTGTTTAAGTCTCTTAGCTGTCAGTATAGAAAAAGGAGAAAAAAAAACCCAAATCTTTTCCCTTTTCTCTCTCCTTCGCAGCTTAAAAATCTTCTTAGGGAACAATGTTATTGTTTTTTTAAAAAAATAGTTTCAATGCCAGGGTACCTTCTTCGTTGCTTTTGCTGTTTGACCCAGTCAACCAAAACTTTCTCTTTTTATCTTCCTCCTTTCCGGTCGAGTTCTTCTTTGTGGTGGCCATTTCTGACCACCACTACAACCACCTTCAGGAAAGGGAGTAATGGCTAGCTGGGGAGGAGAGATGCGGCTCTCCTCAACCCTGCAGGCAGTCTCCCCCCTCTTCACCACCTCTACGGGTGGCTTAGCCCCGAAACCAGCCAGCTCAGAGCGCTCCAGCGCGAGCATGGATCGAAGCCTCGCAGAAATGAGGTTTCAGTCTGTCGTCAAAGAAGATCAAACCAGAATTTTTTTGTTTCCTTTTTAATACTTTTGGTGGATTATTTTTATTATTTTTCTTGTTTTTGTGTGCTCCTATAGAGTTGGGGCTTTTTATTTTTATTCCTATTTTTTATTTTACTTTTTTTCTCTCCTCTTTTTCTTCCTTTTTACCCCTTTTCAATTAGATTGAGGTAAAGAAGAACCTGAAGATTGTTTATTGGTGTTGTATGCTGAGTTCCACTGACTAGACTTGCAACCAATTTGAAATGAGGAAGACAACTGCTACAGGCTCATCAATTCCTACATCATCTTCTCCACTTAATGGTCAATGGTCAATACACACAATGGTGCATCAGGAGAAGGAAAGAGAGGAGAAAGAGAAGGAGGCCACATTACAAATGATAATGAAAGTTATACAAAGAATAGAAGATAGAACAGAGAAAACATGAGAATATAGAGAATATACAACAAACGATGATGAAAAATGAAGAAAGATTTCAAAAGATAGAAAAAAAGGTGACCAGATAGATAAAATAATTGGTGAAATAGATCGCAAATTAACAATTGTTGAACAACAAAAAGGAAGTGGAATGTTGGCCTGGGAGCTAGGGCAGATTTTTTAACTCAGATTTCAAAATGTTGAAGAAGAAAAGGGAGAAAACTTGGCTGAAATAATGATAGAAATACTGCCAGGTGCCTGGCTCTTATCCAGAGAGAAATGATGGATGGAATAGATAAAATCTACCGAGTTTTTACAATATATGCAATGAGAAATAAGCTACCAAGAAAAGTCCATGTAAGATTTGCCAAGAAGACAAGCACAGATATTACAAAGTGCAAGAGATGATCCACTGAAGTATAAAGGCAAGGAGATTATGGTCCTAAAACAAGTACCAAGAAGAGTGAGGGAATCAAGAAGAAAATATCAATTTTTGACAAAAATTCTAATTGAGAAGGGAGACAATTACAGATGGTTGAATCCAGTAGGTTTCATAGTTAGCTGGCAAGAACAAAGACATAGATTGGATTTAATAGAGAAAGCAGAATTATTTTACGGAGAATATTTTAGAGGAAAAGAAGAGGAAAAAAAATATGAGAGGAGGAAATAGTTAAACTTCAAGAGGAAGTGGCTGAGACAAGAGATAAAGAAATGCAAGATGAAAAGATACGTGAAAAAGGAGCAGTAGGTGGAAGGGTGCAAGAGAGTAAAGATCTATGAGAGCAATAAACCCTACATATAAAGTGTAATTAATGGAAGAAAAGAATTTGACTTCAATAAACATAAACAGATTGAACTCAGCCGCCAAAAGGAATGTTTTCCTAAATTAGAAAAATTAAAATTAGACATAATTTGCTTACAAGAAGTTCACATAAAAAACTGCATGTCCAGGTATTGAAATATCCTAAAATTGGGAATTTATATGCTCCATTGGCACAACAACAAAAAAGAATTGTTTTATATATTAATTTTCACAGATGAAGAAAGAAGAATATTAATGGTAGAAATAATTGATAAGTAAAGAGACTTTTAACAGCAATCTATGCTCCCAATGAAGAAGAATTTTATAGAAAATTGCACAAGAAAATTATAGAACTGGAGTATGAAAATATATGTATTATAGAAGGCTTCAATGCAATAGTGGTTATAAAATTGGACTAGAACCACACAGAAACTTAATTTAAAAAATAGACACTTCCAAAATCCTTTTTTTTAATGGTGGAGGAATTAAGCATTAAAGATGTTTGGAGAGAAAGGAATACTAAGAATAGACAATATACATTTTACTCTAATAGACATTTATCATGGTTGAGAATAGATATGATCTGGATGTCAACAGAATTAATTTCCATCATACGAGAGGTTAATATTGAAACAAGTACTTGGGCAGACCATAATCCAATATGGATCAAATGGCAGGGACAAAGAAAAATATCAAGATGAACTTTGAATAACACAATATTGAAAGAAAAAGAATTTATACAAAAGATGGGAAAAGAACTGGATTTTTAAAAAAGAAAATAATAGGGAGGACACCTCACTAAAAAACTTGTGGGATACAATGAAGGCCTATGTCAGAGGTTATATTATAGACTATATGAGAAAAAGAAATATTTTAAAAAGACGAACACAACAAATGCTAGAGGAGGACTACAGAAGACTTGAGAAAAAACTTCAAAAATATCCACAAAAAAAGGACATTAAAAATCAAATGGACATTGTTAAACACAAAATGGGGTTGATGGAAAAGGAGGAACTGGCCCAAAAAATCAGGAGTGCTGAACAGAACTTCTTTGAAAATGCAAACAAACCAGGCAGATGGTTGGCATATAAATTGAAAAAAGAAAGAGAAAAGAAAAAAATATTGCAACTAATAGATGATCAAGGAATAGTGTGTAATGGAAATGAGGGAAAAAAGGAGATAGTGCAGAAATATGAGAAACTATATAATCAAGAAAATGTTGAAGAAATAAAAGTAAACAATATTTGCAAAGAATGAAATTACCCCAAATGACCTGAGGACAGGGTGGGATGCTACTGGTTCTGCCAGGTTCTATAGAACCGGGAGCTCTGAAGGGCAGCAGACACTGAACCAGTTCTGGGTTTGCTGCTGTTTGGCTCACCCACCCGTCTGCCTGGGCTCTTACCTGCCATTTATTTCCTGCTTTTTCAACCTCAGCTGCTTTGCCTGGCACAGCTGAGGTTGAAAAAGAAAAAAAAAGAGGCTTTTCAAATGCACACCCACACGCAGCGCTTTGCAGCTGTCCAGGCGGCACAACTGATGTTTTGTTTACACGTGCACACAGCAAAACATAGTCACCAAGCTAGTTGTAACTCCGGTTGAATCCTACCCCTGCCTGAGGATATTAAGATAATGCTAGAAGGCAAAATAACAATGATGGAATTGACAGAGTAGTTAGACAGAATACTGGAAGGGCCCCGGGCCCAAATGGACTACCAGCAGAATTCTACAAGGCTTTACAAGAATTTTTAAGCATTTCAATGCTTGAAGTGATGAATGAGATTTTGTCAAAAACTAAAATACCTAATTCGTGGACAGAGGCTTATATCACTCTTATACCAAAACAGGATACTGACCTACAACAAATTAAATAGACCGATTTCCTTGCTAAATGCAGACTAATAAATTTTTGCCTAAATAATGGCAGAAAGACTTAAAAGATATTTGAATAATTTTATAGGTCAGATCAAAATGGATTTCTGCCTAAGAGGCAAATCAAAGATAATATGAGAATAATTTTGAATACTTTGGAATACTATAAAGCACACTCAGAGAAACAAATGGCCTTGGTATTTTTAGATGCGCAAAAAGCCTTTGATAGCATAAATTGACAGTTTATGATATTACAAATGAAGCAGATGGGCTTTGGAGAAAGATTTATTAAAACCATTGAGGCAATATATTACAAGCAATTCGCTAGATCTCCATAAATGGAGATTTGACAGATCATTAATATTAAAGGAACTAGACAAAGATGTCTGCTGTCACCTCTGTTGTTTGTATTGACTCTGTTAGGGATAACATTGTTTACCCTAACTGGTTTAGGTGAAATAATAACTATGATTCATAGTTATGTATGTTAAAGTGTCTGTAGCTTTAACTGTGGAAAAGTAATTAAGGGAGTGGTTATGAAAACAATATAAAAGTAGCAAGTCTACAGCTTGCTCACTCTGGCTTTGATGATCCCTGATTACTGCTTGGAATCAAGACTGCATTGCTCGAACGGGAGAGAGAACAAAGGACTAATTTGTAAGTGAACTGACATAGGATATTCTACATGGACTTTGCTAACTGAATATCCCTGAATGGACTGATTACATGGTAAATGACTATTGGACTGATATTTGACTATGCCATGAACTTATAATGGAATAAACTATATTCTTGATAGCACAAGCGTATCTGTTATTTTTACTGTATGTTAATAAACATACAAGCTTAGCTCACTCATTTATCTGTGTGCCTATCTGACTAACGCTGCACATTCTGTTTAGCTTGTCTACCTAACCCTGGTTGGGGAACCCAGGCTTAACAGACTCAGTTAGTTTACTTTATTGTCATTGCACCTCGTACAACAAAATCAAACACCATCTTCAGTGCATATCATGACCATGACCATGAAAATAAACACAAACACATCCTTCACTCTCCATACATTGAACCGAAAACTCCTGACACTGCACCAACACTGCACTATACAGCAGAATTCAAAAGAGCTACTGCCCTGGGATAGAAGCTGTTTTTCAGCCTATTTGTCCTTGTTTTTATTATTCTGTACCGTCTGCCAGATGGTAATGGTTCAACAAAAGTGTACCCAGGATGAGATGGATCTTTGAGAATGTTTTGAACTTTTCTTAAGGCAGGGGAGTGATAAAGCTCTTCCAAAGAGGGGAGAGGGCAATGATCTTCTGGGCAATGACGTTAACCCTCTGGAATGCTTTGCTATCTGCCACTGTGTAATTGGCAAACCGTACAGAGGCACAGTAAGTTAAAATGCTCTCTATGGTGCAGCGGTAGCAGGTCATCAGCAGTTTTTCATACAGTTGTTTTCTGAGAAGTCTCAGGTAGTATAATCTCTGCTGGGCCCTTTTGACCAGTGCTGCAATGTGAGCACCCAAGGTCAGGTCCTCTTTTATGGTAACACCCAGAAACTTAAAACTGGCCACTCACTTGCTCCACTCAGTCTCCATTGATAAGCAAAGGCTGGATGTCTGATCTGTTCCTTCTATAATCTACTATAAGCTCCTTGGTCTTATTGGTGTTGAAGACCAAGTTATTGTCTCCACACCACGAAAGCAACCAGTCCGCCTCATCTCAGTAGGCAGACTCACACACACACCCGCCCCCAGAGATGAGTCCCATCACTCTGGAAGTATTAAACAGAAATATCAGAGATAATAGTGAAATAAAGGGAATGAAAATAAAAAGGAAGAATATAAACTATAAGTGTTTCTAGATGATCTGGTGTTTATATTGGAAGAAATACTGAAAACAGTGGCTCAGTTAATAGAAAAGATTGAAGAATATGGGCAGGTGGCAGAATTGAAAATAAATAAAGATAAAACTAAGATATTAGTTAAAAACATGATGGAAAAACAAAGAACTGTCAGAGAGTTTGAACATCCAGATCACAAAGTTAAATTCTTAGGAATACAATTAACAGCAAGATGTGGAACACTGAAAGAAGACAACTACTATAAATTAAAACAACAGATTGTGACAGACCTGAAGAAATAGGAAAATTTACAATTATCTCTGATGGGAAGAATTAAAATGAATATACTACCAAGGATATTGTATTTGTTTCAGACAATTCCAATTAAATTACAGAAAGAATATTTTAACAATTTAAATAAAATAATATTGAAATATATATGGCAGGGGAAAAAGGCAAGGATAAAACTTAAAGTGTTACAGGATGCTAGAATAAGAGGAGGTTTTGGATTACCCAATTGGGAATTATGTTAGCAGGCAGTAACATTGATGTGGGTGAAAGAATGGATTGTTTTGAAGAATACTAGATTATTTGTGTTTGGAAGGTCATGATTTATTATTGGGATGGCATGCATTTTTATGGCATAAGGAAAATAAAATACATGGGTATTTTAGAAGACATTACATTTCAGATGCATAATTGACGATATATGAGAATATAAGAAAACATATGAATATATACCAGTATGGTTATCAACTATAGAGGTATTTGCTCATCCAATTGTTTTTAAAATGGAACATACAGTTAGATATGGTGAATTATTAAATGAACTGGGTGAACTCAGAACAAAGCAAGAACTAGTGGAGAAAGAAATAAAGATGAATTGGTACATGTACAGATACATTCTAGATACGATAAAAATAGAAGGGTTTTATAATGAACTTACTGAATTAGATGAAACTTTAACAGGTACTGATGCAAGAATGATTAAAAAGTTATATGGTTACTTCCTTGGAATAAAGTTAAAAGAAGAACAAGTCAAAGAAACCATGATTGCTTGGGGGAAAATTTTTGGATATGGGATAGATTTAGAAAAATGGAAAAAATTATGAACTCAAAACTATAACAATGTCAACAGCATATAAAGAGAATTTGTATAAGATGTTTTACAGGTGGCATTTACCCCCAGCAAGAATAGGAAGGATGTTCAAGGACAAATCGATGAAATGTTGGAAATGTCATCAGATATCTGGATCGTATTATCACATGTGGTGGACGTGTGTGGAAGCCAAAAGATATTGGACTAAAATTCATACATGGCTGGAAAAAACAATAAAACAGCATATAGACTTGAAACCAGAAATATTTTTATTGGGTATCTTTCCTGAAGGATACAGCAGAGAAATGATATATTTGATTATTAATGTTTTAACAGCAGCTAGAATTGTATTTGCTCAAAATTGTATAAATGAAAAAAATCTGATAGAAGAGGAGATGATTAAGAAAATAATGGAATGTGCAGAAATGAGTAAATTAACACTGGCAATTAGAGAGCAAGAAGATAATATTATAAAATATGGGATTTATTTTATCCAGGGCTAGATGAGAAAATACGGAAGCAAAATACATTATAATATAAGTATAATATAATAGTAAAGATAATACAATATAAGGATATGTTATAATTGATTATAGTAAAATGAATGAAATTATGAATTAGGTTTTGTAGAAGTTGAGATTTGCTCAAAAAGGATAACGGGAATTTGTATTTAAAGTCTAATAATTATTTGACTAATATAATATGGGTAGTTGATTTTATATAATATGAATTTTAATTTAAATTTAGGAAGGGAAGACTATTGATATTGTGCACAAAAGATATGTACCAATTGGTACACTGTACAATGGAAATATGATTTTACTTGATGTTGTATGTTTGTGTTTGTTAATGTTTATTGTTAAAATAAAAAAGGTATATATAAAAAGCAGAATAAAATATTTCCCCTAAAGGAGAAAAGGAAGAAAATCTTAAGGGAGGCAGAAACCAGCCCCAGTTTCCCTGCCTCAAGCAGAAACTTTTAGAAATGCAGATTTGGTAATCCATTCAGAAAGACTGGGTCAAGACAGAAACTCAGATAAGCAACAAACAAAAGGTTGACAAAATTAGCTCAGACAAACACCTTGGATTTGCATTTCTTCTTTTGCTTGTAGAGCCAGCTATGGCTCCTACATGACCTCCATATGAATCCAGAAGATATAAAACCCACCCACTCTAAATGCCACTTTGTCAGCTGCACCAGAACCACAAATCCTGGTAGTTCTCCTTCATCAATAAACCATTCCAATCAGCCTCCATGTTGTTTTCAGCATCTTTCTCCCAGCTTGCAACTGAACCAGATGGATTTTCCTTCCAACATTACCATAGGAGAAATTTGAGACTGTGAAAAACTGGTGAGTATAAGTGACACTCAATATTCTGCTGAGAACCTTCACACTGTGTTAATCCAGCAGGAGCTTCAAAGCCAAAAAGGCAGGATATGTGTAAAGCAATAGCAGCAATGCCTGAGGTAAGGGACTAAGTTGCTTCTCCCTAAGTAGTGCTTTTAAAATGGGTTAGCTGGAATCATACAATGTTAGGCCCAAACCAAACAAAGTACCTACAATGTGAACATAGAGCTGAAAACTATTTTGCTTTAGAAAAGAATTTAATTACATGATTATCTCTTTTCAAGATTGTATGATTGATCAATGTTATGAGTTTCCCTTTTTCATTATTAAGTTGAGCAAAATTATGAGTAAATATTATACAGTAAATTATTCATACAGTATTAAACCATGCACTGATTTAATTTTTAATTGAAAGAAACCAAAGTGAATTCTTTCAGTTAATAATTGAATTAATTAATACAAATTAATACAGGGGTGTGGTTGAGAAAGTAAAATCAGATTTATTTGATGATAAAGCAAGTCAGAACAGAACTTCCAATTTGGCATTGTAATGAGACAGCCGTGGATAGCAGGGCTCCGTGAATCCCAGCTGATTCTTGGTAGGAAGACCTACGGAGTTAAAGTCACTATGGAGGGGTGATGAAGAAAGAAGGAACCCCTCATTGATCGCAGGAAGACGGCAGCCTCCCTGCTAGATCTGAGGTTGCACTTCTGACTAATGGAGAAGAGAGATGGCCATTATGGTTGGACCAAAGCTGGGACAACTGCAGAAAAAGCACTAACTAGGTGATCATGAACAGTGTACTGGATCTGGGTGAGATTTTATCCAATTTCTATGCTAGAGATTTATCCCCAACTAAAATAGTTTCTGAAAATCAATTATCCGATGTGTAAAAAAGTGGCAAGTTAATTTGTACGAAGACAGACTTTTAAAAGAGACAGAAAAAAGAGACAGAAGTATTAAGTGAGCACATTTGTATAAAAGTAAAGAAGAGCAAACTGGAATTTATAATTGACAAATATTTGAAAGACAAACTATTGAAAAATATTTTGAAGCACTGAATGTAACATTGTAAAGAAAAATTGATTTTTGGTACTGTTTGACAATCAGTTGAGAGCTCTCACTTTAAAGCTGGAAGATAGAGATGGGGGGACACCTACTGGCAGAAAAAAGGCACACAATGGAAGTGAATATAATAGACTAAACACATCTGGAATTGATAAAGGAGATAAATAACAGCTGGAAGGTTACTTCTGTTTGGAACAGGTGGTATTTTTTTTTTAACTTGTTGAATTTGGATTAGAACACAGTTGGCTTTGAGGATTTGTTTAGAAACAGTGAATTGACTTGGCTTTATGGCTTCTTTTTTTTATTTGGATTATTGGTTATTGGGTGTTTGGTGGGCCATCTTAGATTACAAATACCTTATACTGAATACTGTCATAGGTGAAAGAAGAAGAGTGAAATAATATTTGAAGATCTTGTTATTGAGGTACTGGCAAATTTGGTGGGTCTTTTCAATTACAAATAATCTTCTGGATTATAAATACTAACTGACAAACAACAATGGTACAATTGCTGATCTCAAAGAAGTTTTCTACTTTTCCAACAGATTGACTTTAAGGATTATAAAATATTATTGATTTTGAAGACACATCCTGTGACTGAATGAATTGGACTTTTGTGCTTTTTCTTTGATGCCCAGACTCCTTGAATTAATTTTTGCATTACTCCTGTGTGGATCATTTGGGATTACTGTCTTTTATGTATTTAAGAGATTTGATATTAGGGGTACGATGAATGAGTGTATTTAGAGGATAAGAATAGAGAGAAAAGAGATAATTACAAGTATTCTGAGCTTAACTAGAACTGGCAAGAAAGCAGTTTCCATACCACCAACATTGGCTGCTTCAAGCCCATCAAGTCAAAGAACAATAGATACTATGTTGCAATAAGAAAAAATGAACACATCCCAAAAAGAAATACAAATGGTGCTCCTGTCTATTCAGGAGGCCATGGCAAAAAACACAATGAGATGAAGACTGATTTGGGAGAAATGAAGGGAGATTTCAGGGAAATGAACAGATCCATAACATGGATGAGAGATTAGGGAATTTTCGGTAGATGGTAACCAAAAATGAACAAAGAATCCAGAAAATAGAGAAATCAGAAGCTGAGAAAGAAGTAGATGAGATAAATAAAAAATTAACGTAAGTAAAGAACTGGAAGACAGAATCATAATGTTGGAGGTGGAAAAGGTGGCCAACTTTTTAAGATTTCAGAACATACAAGAGGATAAAGAGGAAGACCTCTCAGCAATGATAATAGAGTTGTTGGCAAGTGCTTTGAACATTAGAAAACAAGAAATGATGCAGAGGCAGATGAAATATTTAGACCAGTGATGGCTAACCTTTTCAGCACCAAGTGCCCAAAGCGCACACGCACATTCCCAAAACAAACACGCACCCCACACATGCGCCCCACCCCTGCATATGTGCCCCATGCATGTGTGTGCATTCCCACACATGCGTCCCATCCCTGTGCATACATGCGTGTCCTCCATGCATGTGACCTTCCCCCACACATGCACCCTGCCCTTGTGCATGCATGGCAGAGACCCAAAGATCAGCTGGCCAGTGGGAGGCACTCATGCACATGCACAGAAGAGCTGAGTTTGGGTGACAACTCACCTGCCCACAGAGAGGGCTCTGCATGCCACCTCTGGCACATGTGCCATTGGTTCACCATCATGAATTTAGACTAAATATGAGCTACATGAGGAGACATAAACTACCAAGACAGGTACATGTTAAATTTCTTTAAAAAAACAACAACAGATGAAATACTTAAAAAGGCAAGAGGTGAACCACTGCAATAAGGAGGGAAATAATTTTATGGTCTTGAAACAGATCCCTAGAAGAGTAAGAGAGCTCTGGAACCAATTTTTGACAGCAAAACTGATTAAAAGAGATGTAAACTTTAGATAGCTGGTACCAGAGGGAGTACTAGTTAACTGGGATGGAAAAATTTATAGATTAGACTAGATAGATAAAACTGGGATTTTATGACAATTGCTTTAGTACAAATGACAGACAAGAAGCATAAGGAGGAATGAAAGGTGAGAGGGTAGAGGAACCAATAAGAGAGGAATATACAGCAAGAAGAAAGTGAAACGGAGAATAGCAATAGCACTTAGACTTATATACCGCTTCATAGAGCTTTACAGCCCACTCTAAGTGGTTTACAGAGTCAGCATATTGCCCCCAACAATTTTGGATCCTCACAATTTTGGATACCCACCTCAGAAGGAAGGAAGGTTGAATCAACCTTGAGCCTGGTGGAGTTTGAACTGTCAAATTGCAGGCAGCTGACAATCAGCAGAAGTGATCTGCAGTATTGCACTCTAACCACTGCACCGCTGAGGCTCAGTGAAACCAGAATGAGAAAGAGCAAGAGCAAAAGACCAGAGACAAATAAGGACAACTAGGAGAATATTCATATAAGTTGGAAGAGGAAATTGAGATGTGCTCAGATAACATAAATGGATTGAATTCTGCCATGAAAAGGAGAAAAATCTACACGATTACAAAAATTAAAATTAGATATATACAAGAAATGCATATTAAAAAACAGCACAGTAAATTATTTGAATGTTTGAAAATTGGGAAATTATACTCTTCATTAGTACAACAAAAGAAAAGAGGGTTGGCTTTATATATCAAGGAAACAATAAATTCTAAACAGATATATACAGAAGAAAAAGGAAGAACTTTGATGGTGGAGATAGTAATAAAACAAAGACAGATATGCTTGATAGCAATATATGTGCCAAATAATAAGAATTCTATTTTTAAAAAAACTCCATAAGAAGATAATGGATATGGAATATGAAAATATATATATGGTAGGAGATTTTAATGCAATTGTAGATGCAAAACTGGACTATAGAAGTAGCAAATCAGGAAAAAAAAAAAAAAAAGTAAGGAAGACTCTACCGAGGGCTTTCTTTAAAATGGTACAGTAGAGGAAACTTGTAGTCAGGATATATGGAGAGAAACAAATCCAGGAAAAAACCAGTATACATTTTACACAAATTAGGCACAAATCACGGTCTAGAATTGATATGATATGAATGTCATTGGAACTGAGAACAAATGTGCAGGAGATAGAGATTGAAACTAACGTATGGGCCAACCATAATGCAATAAAAGTTAGTTGGAAGGGGCAAAAGAAAAGGCCAAGGTGGGCATTGAACCAATCAATACTAAAAGATAAATAATTTATGCAAAAGATACTAAAAGATAAAGAATTTATACAAAGAAATGGAATTCTTCAAGGAGAATTTTAAAAAAAGACCATTACAAAATTTATGGGACATTGCCAAAGCATATATCAAAGGATTCGCTATAACCTATATAGTTAGGGAAAAAACAGGAAAAAAAGACAACAGCAAAAGATACCAAAAGAAGGGCTTGAGTTAAAATTACAAAAAGATCCTCAAAAGGGGAAATTAAAAAACCAAATGGAAATAATAAAGCATAAGATGAACCTAATGGAAAAAGAAGAATTTACAGAACAAATTAAAAGAGAAAAACAAAACTTGTTTGAAAATGCCAATAAACTACGAAGATGGTTAGCATACAAGCTGAAAAAGGAGAAAGAAAAGAAACTGGCGCTAAGCCAGTAGAGGAATATGGAGAAGTGACAAGACTGAGAATAAATAAAGAAAAATTGAAAATACTAGTTAAAAATCATACAGATAAACAGAAAACTGAATTGACAGATAAAATAGACCTTCAGTTAGTTAAGAAAGTAAAATACTTAGGAATTTACTTAACAGCTAGATGTGTAACAATCAAAGAAAATAATAATACAAGGTTAATACAACAAATAAAAGTGCTCTTGGAAAATTGGGGAAATCTGCAGTTGTCAATGGTAGGAAGAATAACAACTATAAAAATGAATGAACTGCCAAAGCTATTGTTCTTGTTTCAAACAATTCCTATAAAGCTAGAGAAAAAATATTTTGAGGAACTAAACACAATAATTTTGAAATATGTTTGGCAAGGGTTAGGGTTAGAAGCACTGATGCATCCAAATGTGGTTAAGTTGAAAAAAAATGTAATGTATAAAGATATTCTAAATAAGAAAAGGGAACTTAAAACTCAACAGGAACTGCAGTATCAAGGAGTGGATCTTGCATGGTGGCCATACTTGCAAATACAATCAAGATATGAAAAGATACAAGTTTGTGAAAAAGTCCTTCATGCTTTACAGTTTGTGGTTTATGACATTTTTTGGATAGGCCATTGATTTTATAATATTTTATGCTAACTGCTATGTAAATATTGTTATATTTAAATAAATACTGGTGGTTTTTAAGGGAAAAGTATAAACTTTTTGCAATTTGGTGCTACTTGGATGGGGATTGTGAATTTTCTTGAATGCTTACAGTGCATGCTTTACAATGACGATGAAAACAGATTGACTGATGCATACCCAGTGGCATACATGTTGCAATTACTAAGGCTGATACTAGTTTTTTTTGTTAACATTTTCATTGTTGGTGGCCCTGTTTAGGTCAGGGGACGCCAACCTTTTGGACCTCAGGGATCACCAAACTCATAATTTTAGATCCCAGGGACCACTAACTGGTTCTGTGGGTGTGGCCTAATTTGTGGGTGTGGCTTGGTGGTCATGTGACTACCTGGGTATAGCTTGTATGTAAATATTATAAATATTTATATAATTATTGATTTTTTTAATAAAAAAAGAGCAACTTTTACCTAATTAGGCAAAGCAGGCAGGCAGATTGAGTTGCTCACAAAATCACAGATTCATTCAGAAATCTATCTATCTGCCATTGGCTAGCTCAGTCTGTCACAAAAAATGTGCTTGCAAGCAAGTTCACAAAATTAACTTGCAACACATCATGCATGTAAATATTGAATTTTTTTCATAAAAAAGAGCAACTTTTACACAAAATCAGGCAAAGCAGACAGATTGAGTTGCTCACAGAATCATTCATTGATCTATCTATCTGCCATCGGCTAGCTCAGTCTCTCAAATTTGCTTGCCATGAGTCTGCACTGAATTTGCTTGCAAGCAAACTTTCAGTCCTAAGGGAGGTTTGGCTGTGCTGACCCGAAGATCTAAAAACTAGCTAGAAAGCAAGAAATCCAACCATTTCCTGCTTCCTAGCTAATCTAAATCTCCCTGCACAGAAGAACAGATGATGGTCGTGTGAGCAGAACCGAAGCCATGTTGGATGGCCCATTGAATTGAATAAGGAAGTGTGTCTCAAAACTCAGTAGTTCTGCTAAATAAGAAAGTGTTCCAGTTGATGCACAAGAGAAAAAAACAAGATAAGGCTAGAACAATGGGGAACTGTAATAAAGTGCTGCGATGTCAGAAACCGTATAACTACTTTTGCTAGATAAGGAGCTAATATGAACCTTCGAAATACATGTAGCAATTTGAAAACAGAAAGAATGTGAGCCAAGGCCTCGTAAGAGGGGATAAAAATACTGCCTGAATGTTCTGTGTTCCTTCTATGCCTGAGGGGACCCGTCTCTGCAGACACGTGAATAAAACCTTGTTTTCCTTGGATCAACGAATCTTTTGGTGGTTTTTTTATCTGCTTCCACCTCACAGTTGGAAAAAAGAAAAATAGCAATTTAGCAGGCAAATTTGCTGGGTAACAAGTGAGTGGGCAGGGAGCGTTCCTGTGGGCCATGTGGGTGTCGCAGCCTTGTGTTTCTGTGCAGCCTGGATTAATTACTTTGAAGGGTGCTCTGGGGGTGAGATTTCTCTATGGCCCACCAAAAAATTTTCATGGCCCACCAGGTGGTGGCCCACCATGGCCCACGGCCCACTGGTTGGTGACCACTGGTTTAGGTAACCAAATATGGTTACTAATATGAAATTGGTCAGCCCTTATTGCTTATCACCAGGTGGCATCGCTTTGGCATAGCCTTTGCATGTGATCTTTGGTGACAATGTGGTGCCAGGCTGCAATAATGAATCCGATCAGTTCCTGCTTGGTCTGTGGATGCTTCTTGCTTATTTTGTAACCAATCTTGGCCCACAAGTTCTCAATTGGGTTCAAATCTGGGCTCTGAGCTGGCCAATCCAGGAGTCGAACACCATGCTTCTTCATCCGCTGCTGGATGGACTTGGCTCAATGACAAGAAGTGTTGTCATCCTGGTAGTAAAAGTCCTTCCCTACAAATTGCTTAGCTGAAGAAAACATGATCTTTTCCAGGACTTCAACATACTGCTTAGAATTCATGATTCCCTGCACGATTTGTATCCGACCAGTACCAGAAGCAGCGATACAGCCCCAGATCATCATGTGCAATTGATTCTTCACAGATAGATTCAGGCAGTACGGCCTAAATTCTTCAGCTGGAAATCTTCTGATATACTTATTGCACTGATAAAGTAGAAATTGTTCTCATCCAAGGGAAATTAAAATCAAATCAAGAATTAAATGAAAATGGAATTATAATTGACTGGTGGCCATATTTGCAAATCCAAAAGAATTATAAAAAATTTGGAAGATTTTGGAGGTGATAAAGGGCAAAACCAATTAGACAAAATTTTCGTGGGCCCAAAACAAAAATTTATAACAAAAATATACAAATACTTATTAGATTTCAAAATGGGGGAGGAAACAATGAAAGGTACAATGATAGCTTGGGTGCAGAATTTTGGATATAACAAAGAGTTAGAGGAATAGGAGAAAATATGGAATGTAAACTCTAAACTAACTATATCTTCAGCATATAAAGAAAATCTGTACAAAATGTTTTACAGATAGTATCTGGCCCCAATGAGACTGGCAAAAATATACCCCAACATAAGCCAAAAATGTTGGAAATGCAAAAAAGTTGATGGTACATTCTACCATATGTGGTGGCTAAGCCCTGAGACCAGAACATTCTGGAATTAAAAATTGGCTGCAGGTGATCACCAGCCACCAGATTGAGCTCATATCGGAAACCTTTCTTCTAGGAATTATTAAAGATCAAATCCCAAAAGAAGTAAAATATCTAATGTTACATATCTCAACAGCTGCCAGAATAGCTTTTGCACAAGTATGGGAAACTCCTAATATTCCCAATGAAGAACTAATATTACAAAAAAATAATAGAAAGTGCTGAAATGAATATGTTAACACTGAAACTTTTTGATTTGGAATAAATTGTATGATTGGGTAACAAACAGAAATAAGATCAGAAATTTAACTGTAAGAGACCTCAAGAAAGTAAAATGTAAATATGTAAAATATATAAGAATATAAGAACAATAATTATAGTTAAAGCTATTAATTACTACTAGATGAATGTAAGTAAAATGTATTAAGATATTTAAGATAAGAACCTGTATAGATGTCAAAAATACTGTTGAAATCATGATGTTTTATGTTGTAATAACAGAAACTTAATAAAAACATATTTTAAAAAAGAAATTGCTCTTAAACCACCGAAGATGATGTTGGCCCACTGTTCGTTGGTCTACTTGGCGTACTATACAGTCTATGCTGAAGTGATGTCACCTGGTGATAAGCAATAAGGCCTGGCCAATTTCATATGAGCCATGTTTGGTTACCTAAATGGTCCTTTCCAGGGCCACAAACAATAAAAATGTTAACAAAACACTAGCATCAGCCTTAGTAATTGCAACATGTATGCCATTGAGTATGCATCAGTTAATCTATTTTCATAGTCATTGTAAGCATTCAAGAAAATTTCAGAATTTGGAGATTACATTTAAAAATTAAGGAAACTAGGAGTAGGCCAGCAGTGTTACTTTTGCGGTCTCTTTCGAGCCACTAAGAATAGTTATCGAAAACTCCCCTGGGACTCCCTTCTTCTGGGTGAACTCATACAAAGAAGGACCCAACCTAGCATTAAAATCCCTAATAATACCACTATGGCCTGAGGTTACAATACAGATATATCTCTACGATAACTTCCAAATTTATCCAGTATTCGGAGTTATAATACCAGGATGTGTTTGGAGGGATATACACATTTACCAGTATTAACTCAAACTCTTCATATTCAAATTTGACAGCTAGGAAATAGGAATATATCTTCAGTGTATAGTTTCTCCCCCTGCCATTGCAATTCTTGCTTTATAAGAATGTATAACCCACCAGAGGGGTCTCCCTTGGTTTTTTGGGCTGGGGAGGCCCATCCCTGAAAACCTGGCAACTGTACTGGTTTGTTCACTTCAGTTAACCAGGTTTCCTGAATGGCTATTACATTGAATCTAGAAAGAAAGTTCATTAGTCCACTATCAACCATCCTTTTCCAGCCAGCAACATTCCAGGTCATCATCTGTATGAGATTCCCAGAGGCAAGGTGATCTGGCTTGGTTGGTTGGTTAGGTGATAAGAATGCCAGATGTTAACTTGGATCTCAGTTGATATTAATTATGCTTCCTGTATAGACACAGTTATCGTGAGGTTCGGTATTTCTCCTCATGAGTTGCAAATCTTGTTGCTCCTCTTTATTTATAACATGGCTGACAGATGGCTCACCAAAAAGGTATAGGTGACCTAAAATAAAAGGCCAACTTGGGTTAAATTTGATATTACTGCAATATCGGACAGCCTTAAAGCAGAGAATGCTACCAACTGGGCTAGAACAATCTAGACTACTAACTGGTGGTCAGCCTTCGACACATTCTCTAATCTTTGTAATATCCTGAAGAAACACCTAACAACTAAACCTGCTACAAAAAGAGCCCGAGTGGGTAGACCTCACTGATTTGATCCTGAATGCCAGTGGTTGAAAAAGAAATTGAAGGCAGCCATGAGTCTTGCACAGAGGAATCCTGCTTATATACAAGCTGAGATGTTGCACACAAGAAGAGAATATAAAAAATATATAAAATTTAAAAAAGTTCTGCCACCTTAATTTGGGCAGAACTTGAATTGGCTGCCAAAAGTCACAACAGCAATAATCTGTCATTCATAACAGGAGTTCTAAAAGAACGGATATTTGCATTTGATATACCAATCTCCACTGAAGAATGGGAGAACTACTATCAAAGACGCAACCGAATATGTAGAAAAAATGCCTCTAAGCAGTGAACAAGCACTCTCTGAAACCCTTCTCCCTTGGCCACCTGTCTCTGTAAAAGAGATACAATCTATTATTAAATGTCTAAAGAGCAATAAAGTCCCAGGTGAGGATTTTCTACTAGTCGAAATATTTAAGAACTTTGCTGATTGGTGGCGTCCATTATTGGCAGGTCTATTCACACATATAAATAATACCTGCCATATTCCAGTCAGCTGGAAGATGTCAATAGTGGTCCCCATATACAAAAAGGGAATAAAAAGGATCCTAATAACTATAGACCCATCAGCCTGATCAATATTGTAGCAAAAATATGCAAGCTCCCTTCTGAACAAAATGGAAATCTGGCCAGAGGAAAATCATATTCTCGTAGTAGAACAGGCTTTAGACAAAGCCAATCTATCACTGACAACTGCTTTGTTATGAACCATCTAATTGCCAAATATGCCTATAAGAGGAGAACCCTATATGCAGCCTTTATAGAGCTTATAGCTGCATTTGATATGGTAAGTAGAGATGTACTATGGCATAAACCAGGCATGTCCAAAGTCTGGCCCAGGAGCCAATTGCGGCCCGTTTTTAAATTTCAAGCAGCCTACAGCCTCTTCTTCCCACCGGCTCAGCCTGTCACTCATCCCCGTTGGCTGGCATTTTCCCTTCACTGCACAGTGGTTCCCACAGCTGTTCCCTGCTGCCTCCTGCTCCACAGCCACCCTGCTCTCCAGAGCATCTCAGCCACCTAGCTCTGTAGAACATTGCAGCAGCTCATCCAGTCCATCCAGCTGCTCTTCAACAGCTGGCTGAGCACTGCCTTCAAGGCTGGTGGTTATATTTCACCAGAAGCACTCTTGCCGCATTACCCTTGTGACACAAGGCTTGTGTGCCCATTTATAAAATGGCAACTGTAACTAAAAAAAAGGTAAGTTGACTGTGATAGCTGCTGCTTCCAGGACAAGCAGAAATTGGAATATTTTTTCACTGAAGTACGAAACAATTATGTCTGCCTAATTTGTTGAGAGACTGTGGCTGCTTTCAAGAAATTCAATATCAAGAGGCATTACCTGTGATGACCCAGCAAGCAGCACACACATAACAAAGTCCCAAATGTAAATAAATTTCCTTTAATGCCTCCAACTTGGCCCCACTGTTCAATTGTTCTCTGCTGGAGATTAAACTATTTCCAAAATAGTCTCCAAAAGAAAGAAATACAGTCCAAACTCAAAGAGCAGATAAAGGAGAAATAAAAAATCAAAACCACACTGCAGGAATTTCCATGACAGACCAGAATAATTAATTACAAACTTCAAGAAGATAACAAGGCACAGTCCATTGGAAGAATGCCAGCCAAGATAAACCTCAGCCAGAAATAAACACTGGCTGAGGTTTAGAAACAATAAGCAATGTTTCTTTGCTTTTCTTTCATTGTGTTTTAAATGCCCCTCATATATACTATTCCCCCCAGCTGCAGCCAATGAGAGGGATCATGGCCGCTTCCTCTCACATAAGCCATGTTATTCCCTTCTCAATTCCTCCCTCCATGTCCTAGGATGAAGAGGGGATGGGCCTGGGTGTTCCTCTGACTGCCCAACTGGCCTCTGCCTTTCCCCAGCTCCTCCATAGCCTTCAGAGCCACACTTCCACTCCCTGTTGGCAGTTCCTCCTCTCCCTTGAAGTCAGACTCCAACCGGGGCATGATACTACCAGATGAAACATGCTAATTACAAAAAGCTAACTGGGAACGAACACTTTGAAAAATTGAAGGAACTGAAAGCTGCTTTAACAGCACAGCAGCCCTTTTTCACAAGAGCCTGTAAATCAAATGAAAACGCCACAAAGGCAAGGTGGCAATGCTGATTGCCAAGTACTGCAATCCTTTTACTGAGGGTGAATTTATTAAAGACTGTGTGATGAAAATGGTGGAGAAAATTTGTCCTGAGAAGAAGCAAGAGTTTGTCAATGTTTGCCTGGCTTGTAACTCTGTGGTATGGAAAATTGAAGATGTTTCATCTGATATTAAGAGACAGAGGCAAAAGGAGTGGAGTTTGACTTTGGTTTTTTTTTTTTTTTTTGTTAGCCTGCAACAAAAGCACGGATGCATCTGACACCACTCAGTTATTGATTTTTTTGAGAGGAGTGGACAATGACATGAATGTGAGTGAAGAGCTACTTGACCTCCAGAGCCTTAAGGACCAAACAAGAAGAACAGATTTATTTGTTTCTGCTTGTTCTATTGTAGATGACATGAAACTACTGTGGAATGAAGTCACTGGGATTATTATGGATGGCGCACCTGCCAAGGCTGGCAAGCAAAGTGGATTATCAGCCCTAGTCTGTAACAAAGTCAGCAAAGAAGGAGGTAAATCTATAAAACCCACTGTATTATTCACCAACAAGTTCCCTGTGCCAATCATCTGAAATATGATCATGTTATCAAAATGGTTGATGAAAGCTATTAATTATATTCGCTCCAAAGCCCTGTGCCACCGCCACTTTCAAAAGTTTCTACTCGACAGCCAGGCTGAATACAGAGATGTTGTGTATCACAACGAGGTAAGATGGCTCAGTTGGGGGTTCTGCACTGCAGTGCTTCTACTCTCTTAGGGAGGAAATCAGACAATTCTTGGCAAAAAAAAGGGACAACTGATGCCAGAGCTATCTGATCCTGTTTGGCTGTCTGGTTTTGGATTTTTAGTTGACATAACACAACATCTGAACCAGTGGTGAGATTCAATTTTTTTTACTACTGGTTCTGTGGGCGTAGCTTGGTGGACATGGCAGGGAAGGTTACTGTAAAATCTCCAGTCAGATGTGGTATTTGCCAATTCTGCAAACTACTCAAAATTTCCGTTACCAGTTCTCTCGAACTGGTCAGAACATCTCTGATCTGAACATGCTGAACACAAGCCTTCAGAGGCAAAATGCAGTGGTAAAGCAACTATATTCACATATCAAAGCCTTTGGGACCAAGCTGCTACTTTTCCAAAGGCACCTGTCACAAACACAGCCTAATACCACATATTTCCCATCACTGCAGGAAATAATGACCAGTTTCACAGAACAATATGAGTGCACAAATAAGGAGGTATGAAGCAGACATCTCATCTCTGGCTGAGGAGTTTCAACAGCACTTTCAGGATTTTGCAGATATTGAAAAGGAGATCATGCTTTCTTCCTCTCCTTTCTCTACAGACCCTGATGACGCTTCAGACGACCTACATCTGGAGCTCATTGAGCTGCAGTGTGACGGCAAGTGTTGCAATCAGCACCAACAACTCCCTCTTGTCAACTTTAACTGCCAGCTGGATAAAGACAGGTTCCAAGAGATTTGAACATTTGCTAAGAAAATGCTGAGCTTGTTTGGTTCGACATACTCGTGTGAGAAAACATTCTCAGTTATGAACATTAACAAGAACCACGTGAGGATGAGACTAAGTGACTTTCACCTGCGTGACATCTTGCGCATCAAAACCACTGTTTCTGAGCCAGATCTGGCCTATATAATGCAGGAGAAATCTCAGTATCACTTTTCACATTAGTGCAGTTGTTTAGTCTTTCATAAAATAGTTCATTTGCATTTAATATTAACGGTTTAAAGAATGTCAGGCTGAATGGTCGGCCCCCACATATTTTCACCTCACCAAAACTGGCCCTCCTTGCAAAAAGTTTGGACACCCCAGCATAAACTGACAGCTTTTAAAATTAAAATTTGATTACTAATCCTAATTAAAGCCCTATATACAAATACTTGTTTGATAGTGCAGTATGGAGTTAATGAAGCTCTGACTAACAGGATCCACACAAACAAAGGGGTAAGGCAAGGTTTCTGGCCATGTCAATCTCCACTTCTTCAACCAGTCATGCAGATGGTTTGGGAGCCCTTGAGCCAGGTAGACATGGTAGAACCATGGTCTGTGAACCAGCTCACCAGGATGTCTTCTGGCAAGTCCACTCTGTAGGCGAGGTCTTGGAACTCTTCAGTGTATTCAGCTACTGGCTGGTGCCCGTTTCACAGTTCTGATGTGATCATGAGCTTTGCAATTTGCCAAGGGATCTTCAAATTGGCAGTGGAGAGCCATCATGAATTGGTCGAAGTTCCACAGTTCAGGGGCATCTGTGTTGTGGAAGGTCACTATCCAATGGGCAGCTACCCCTTCCAGGACCAGGGTAATGACTCGGACCCCAGCGGCCTGGGTCTGGAAGTTCTTCCCATATTCCTGCATGTATGTGAGGACATGTGCCAGAAAAGACCCCAGTTACTGCATGTTGCCATTATACTTCATTCCCAGGAGAGTGGTCTTCCTCTCCAGTTGTGGTGCTCTGGGCTGGCCAGGGGCAATTGTAGGGCTGGTGCTACATGGGGTAGGTTCACCTGGATGGTTGTTGCCCCCCCCCCATATCTGCTTGGTCTACTGCTGGATATGGAGTGGCGGCCCCAGCCCCATTGGCTGCTGCTGCTGCCTCGCCCCCTCTGGTGTTGATCTAATTCCCCCTTTGTTCTGAGATTTTCAAAAGCCTCTAGCATAAACTGCTTCTCTTGAGGCAGTCATCTCCATCCGGTTCTTCGATCAGCTCTTCCTGGTCAGACATGTTTTCCAGCTCGCGTTTCCATCTCAGTTGTTAACTGCCCCAGGTGAGAATGACTCCTTAAGTTCTTCCATCCCAGTTATCTTTCTTCCCCATTCCGACCATCTGGGCTTCATGGAAGCCTCCAAAATGGCTTCAATGGCTTCAATGGAGCAGGTGGAGCTGGCCTCTGGCTGGGTGGTGGTGGAGGTCTCATCCATTCTCCCATTCCTTGCTTGCCACTTTGCTCAGACATTGTGCACAGGGTCCCCTTGGTAGAGCAAGTTTGCTTCTCTGGACTGACCAATTTTGCAGACCCTGATTTACGTAAGGTCCTGTCTCTCCTTCCCATTCAGGAAAGCATGGTCTCTTAAAACTTTAGCATTTCAAAAGGAAATTTTTATTGAAAGAAAGTGAATGTAGGACAATGCAAAGCAGGGTCTGAGTTCCCCCCAGGCAATTCTGTTAGGATTAAGTGGTTAGAAACCCCTCTCCTCAGTCTGATGTTGAACGAGCCAATCCACAGGCACAAAGATGTGGAAAAAGTCATCCTGAAAAAGAAATAAGAAGTTGTTCCCATGCGCTTCTTCTGTGCGACTTCTGAACTGAGAGAAAACAGATGGCCCTCCCCCCTTGTACATTCCCCAAGTAAATAAAAGCACAGGGCAGAATAGGTGACAAGGTAAAAGTTATAAACTAGGGAAATTACAGGATACATAGGAAACAAGATGAGAGCAATAAATGAATAAAAGCATCCAGGGTTCCCTCCCCCCATGAATGGCAGTATCACGATAGGGTTCTGACACTAAGCTATGTCTGCTGGAGCAGATAAAATTGCAATCACAAACCTTCTGGATTACTAAATTGACAAATTATATGAAGAGCTGTGTTGTCCCTGCCCCATGTAACACACACACACACACACACACACACACACACACACACACACACGAGTTGCCCAAAGAATCATGGATATAGAAGTTCAAAACAACATAGCCACATTTAGTAAGGCTGGTAGCCTGAAATGGTTGAGCAAATATAAACATACCTTCCAAATGACTATTTTAAAAAATATCACAATTGCCAAAACATTTATTTACTCAACCAAGATTTGAACAGCTTGGATGGTTAGATTTGGGAGATTCTATTCTATCCCATACAATGAATGTACATGTATCTGTGGAGCTGAAGAGGTAGAAAATCTGACACATGTACTATTTGATTACTGTTTATGTAAGAGGGCAAGAGATAAGTACCTTGATCCACATATTAAACATATGGCCCAGTGGGAGGCCCATATTAAAACAACATACCTCATGTGTGGCCAGAATCTGAAAGCGACATTTTGTACAGCACAATTTCTGAATAAAATGGTCCAACTGAGATCAGTTTATGTGGGCCTGATTGGGGTAGATTGCAGGGGTGATATAGAAATATAATTTTATGTCATTTGATTCTATTTTACATATTTATGTATTAAATTATTGTATTTTATCCTATAATTATTGTATTTTACATTAATAAAATTGAGAATTTTAAAATCTAAAACATACACATACTTGTGCACCTAAGTCCTTGATTTTCTTGCCTAGCTGCTCATAATCACTCAATATTGTTTTCAAGTCCTTTTTTGTGTCATTTGTCTCCACTTGTAGTTGTAGAAAAGAATAGTTAATCTGTGGCCTTAATTATTTTGGTTAGGTTCTCAGCCACGTCCTTGATTTTTGCTCCAGGAAGACAACATACCTCCCTAGACTGTATGTCCAGTCTGCAGATAGCTGGTTCTGTTTTTTTGAGAATAGAATTTCCTATCACCAACAGTCACCTTTTTTAGGGGGTGCAGTCTGGGATGCTTTTCTGTTTATTCCAGGAGAGTTTGTTGATGTGACTTTTTTAAGGGATGATGGCTTTTTTCTAGGTGTTTGCATGTTTTCTTTGAGGGGGAGGTTGTGGGTCTGAGTATTTTCAACTAGGGTGAGAAATCAGTTTTAATGGGGCTGCTTCTGATTGGGCAGCACTGGAAGCCACAAGTTTTTGGGCACATACAATTTGGAGCTTTTCCAGGCTAGTCCTTCTTTAAAGGTCAGTGCCTCCTTGTTGTCATTGAACCAGAGGTCTGTTGGCAGTTTGTTCTTTAGCTTTTGAGTTATCCCCCCTCCATCTATGGCCCCTTATTGCCTGGCTGGGCCCCTGGTTGTAACTTGTGAAGCGGGTTGGGAGTGGGGGAATCATAGCATGGAGCACCTCTTATCATTTACTGTTGTACTGGGGCTTTCTGGACAGGGCATCTGCCAAAAGGTTCTTCCCTCCAGGGATGCATTTCAGCTCGAGGTTAAAGTGTTTGAAGTACTTTACTTGAAGTACTTGAAGTGCACCCAGCAGACCTGTTTTAAGGAGAATTTCCTTGGGGTTTTTAGTGACTCTAGGTTCTTATGGTCAGTCCATACTTCAAACAGCATCTGGCTACCCTTAAGGAAGTGTCTCCAGATCAATAGGCCCCATCAGACAGCATAGGGTTTCTTCTCACATACTGCCCATCTCCTTTCAGTGTCAGTCTTTTTGAAGTGTGGGTTATGTTGTTCTATAGGAGGATTGTTGAATGGCCACATTGCTGGCGTCAGCTTGGACTACGAAAGGTGGTTCAGGGTCAGGATGTTTGAGGATGGGTTCCTCAGTGAACAGCCCTTTTAGTGCCTCAAATGCCCACTGACACTCTAAAGTCCAGTTTAGTGGCTGGCTGGGATGTAGTTTCTGGGGTGCCCCTCTCCCCCCCAGTCTAACAGTTCAGCGATGGGTAAGGCAATTTCAGTGAATGAAGAGATGAATTGCTAGTAAAAGGAAGCCCTGGAGTTGTTTGTGTGTATGTGGGGGTTGCCAATTTAGAACCATTTTAACTTTCACTGGGTCTATTTCTACCACCTTGCTTGATACACGGTAGCACAGATAGTCGAGCACAATCTTATGGAACTGATATTTTGACAGCTTCACAAATAGCTTTATGGCCAGGAGCTTTTCAAGAATTAGTGCATTATTTTTATGTGCTCCTCTAGGGTTTCACTCAATATAAGAATGTCATTCACATTGACAAAAATGCCTTTACAGAATTGCTTGTGCAACACCTCATTAATTTGTTGTATGAAGACTGCGGGGGCTCCTTGTAGTCCAAAAGGCATTACTTTGAATTGAAAGCTGCTTCGAGGGCAGCTTTGGTATGCTACCAGCAGTGGTGGTATGCTACCAGTTTGGACCAGTTCGGCCAAATCGGTAGTAAAAAAAATCAGACAATCAGCTGAGAGGAGGGAAAAAATTCTCTGTCCTCCCACCTGACCCTGCACTGTTCTCTTCTTTATCCTCTCAGCTGATTGGTGCTGCAGGTCTCAACTGGTGGGGGGAAAGCTGTACGCTGGCGTTAGGCAAAGCAAGCCCAGCAAGCCATGTCCAGCAAGCCATACCCACCGAACCAGTGGTAAAACAATTTGAATCCTACCACTGAGTTGATGGCAGTTTTCCACTCATCTCCTTCATTGATTCGCACCCAGTAGTATGCCTCCTGTAGGTCCAGTTTGCTGAACACTTTCCGCTTTGCCAAGTAGGCCAGCATGTCCTTCATGAGGAGGAGTGGGTAGATATTTTGAACACACACTTAGTTAATTCCTCTAAAATCAACACACAGCCTCATCGACCCATCTTTCTGCTCCTTGAAGAGACTGAGGTGGCCAATCTGGATTTGAGCAGCTAAGTCAATGCATTCCCTCAATTTTTTCATTTCTTTTGGGGTCATTGAGTACATCTTTGGTTTGAGCATTTCAGCTCCCAGCACAAATTCTATGGTGTAGTCTATGGGGCAGTGAGGGGGAATGACTTACACTTCTCACTGAATGCCCCTGCCAAATCTCAGTATTCCTTTGGGATCTGTAGGACTCCCTGGCTGTGGCTCACCAGCAGTAGCAGGTTTTTTGCTTTGTTTGGCGGCACTTAATTGCTGGTTGGATCTTCCCTTCAGAGGGTGAGGATTGGGAAGGGGATCTAGTTTCAGTCTTAGCTTCTTGTAGTCATCTTCCCATGAGATGGTGGGCCTCCATTTGTCTAGCCATGCCGGGCCCAAGATGACAGCTTCCATCATCTTTGGTGCCACCATGAACCCGATAAGTTCCCAGTGGCAGCCCCTCTCTAGCCTTACTGCCTCAGTGACCAGCGTGGTTGGGGTCCCCCTTATTAATGATCCATCAACTTGCTTGAAGTGTATGGAATTGGTTGGGGGGGGGGGTCCCATCCTGATCCCTAGCTTTTTGTCAAGGGGGAGGCTAATCAGTGTCTATGATGGCTTCTATTTCTCCCTCCACCCCATCTTTGGCATGACGAGCTTTGACTTGATAGCGAATGGACGGATGGCTTCACTTACTATTGGGTCATCCTGTCATTGTCGCTGTTGCAGGTCACCAGTGGCATGCATTCTTGAGCCTTCCCATTCAGGGAGGGAGACTTCAATGGCTTGGCAGCAGAATTTCTTCCTCTCCAGGGTCTTCTGCAGTGGTTTTTTCAGTTTGGTTGACATGGGGGTCTTTCTTTGCGGGACAGGAGTTGAGGCCAGGCACTCAAGACACATGGTGACCCTGTTGGCCACATCAGAAGCATCTGATTGGTGTTGAGGCTCCCTTTGGCCTATCCTCTGCTTGGTGGGTGCTAGTTTACCTGCTGGGCTGCCTCTTGGGCTTTTTCTTTGGTGCTTCCTTCTGGTGCCGGTGGAACTCGAGGTCCATGGCCATTGCCATTCGGTACCAGTCATGGATGCAGTCTAGGATTTCCTGGAAGACGCAGGTGTGGCATAGCTTTGTCCTAGCCTTTTTTTAAAGAAGTGGACAAAATGGCACTCGGACCAGTGGTGCAGCTTTCCAGCAATTCTGCAAAATTTTCGAATGTACTCCTTGGCCGGGCAGCTATGTTTGATGGCTTTCATCTCTGCTTGGGCTTCATCTTCAAACCTACTTCTCAGCTCCTCTAGGAAGTCATCAACATTTCCTAGCTCTGGCACATATTCATCATGCATTTATTGCCTCTCCATCTGGGTTCTCTGTGATGGCTTGGATGATTTCTTGGTCATTGTTGTAGGAGTCAATGTGGGCCCACCCCTTATTCAAGTAGAAAGCCAACTTGTTTAGACTCCCATTGAAGGTGAAACATGGAGATGTACCAGCCAAAGTGGTGATAGAGGCAGTGGCTGAGTGGGAGCAGAGGTCCATTGCACTTGGACCCAGTAAGCCCAGACAGTTGGCACCTGCCAAGCCAGCAGTAACAAGGGCTAGCCAGCCTCCTGCGCCATGGAGGGCTTCGCTGTGGCCCGGACTCAATCTGAGGGAAGCGGTGACAGGCTGGCAACATGGACCCCTGTTGTTGACCAATCATGCCTGGGGAGACTCAGCCTTGGGTGGACTGCATTGATGGGAGTGGTGGGGGACTCACAGATTGGGTAGATTGGGTCCCCTGGGGAGGAAGCATAAGAGCTGGCCAGCTCAAGACCACTCTTGTACTTATCACAACAGCTCGAGCAAAGCAGCCAAAAACCATGCCTAACAAAGTAATTGAAACACTGAAAATAGCCCTAAAAGATGGCAACTAGTTTAACAACCATAAAAATGAATATGTGAGGCTTTGCACAGTTTGGAGGGAAATTGTACATTCCTAAGAGCTAACAAGCTTTAGTCCTGGAGAAAAGCCATGATTCAAAAACAGCAGGGCACTTTGGGTTTCATACAGCTTCCCTTGTGATAACTGTGGCTACTAATTGCTTTGAAGAGATAACTGGCCAGATGAGCTCTTAGCTTAGCACTATTGTATTGTGGTACTGTAGATAAAGTGTCCACCCAAAAATTACAATCTCCTGTGCGGAACAGCATAACTGGTCAGACCTCATCCTATTTGCAGAAGCAGCATATAATAATTATGTGCATAGTAGCACTGGTCTCACCTCTTTGAAGGGGCTACAGGGCTTCATTGCCCTGCAGAACTGCCTCAAAGCATGCCCCAGATTGCTCAATGGCTGACTGGATCAACCAACTACAATACACATGGCAAGTGGTATGTAACACATTAGATGATGTATGTCCTGCACACAAAAATAAGCTGACAAAAAACATTCTAAACCAAATGACTTTAAAGTGGGAAAGTCTATTTTTCCACTAAATACCTCAAACTAAACAGAAATCCCCCAAATTGGGCCCCAAATATATTGGCCATTTTCCCATTTATAAAATCATCGACCTTGTTACAGTTCAGCTAACATTTCCCAAAAATCTCAGACAAATTCATCCATTGCAGCCTGTTGAAGCAGGCACTAACTTCTTCATTACAGCCAGAGTCAGGAATCCCTCAAGTCTCCACCCTGATCAAAGGGAAACAACAACATCCTGCAAGCACAGGAGAAAAGTCAAATACCTTGTTGCCTGGAAACATTTCCTCCCTTCTGAAACCAAATGGGTGGATGTCCGGCATGTGCATGCACCTAAACTACTCCAGAGATTCCATAACCAATATCCACATAATCCACAGAACACTAAAATATTTCTCTTTCCAGAACTAATGTCCCTGTGAAGGGATGTTGTGCTGCAGCCTGCCACAATCCTGAGAGAGAGGAGAATGGGATCTGTTGTAAAGTGGGAAAGAGGGAGGAGACAAGTGTGGATAGGAAGCAGAGGTATGAACCAATACCATCTGATTCACTTTAATGACTTTTGGCTGCTCAGGACCTCAGAGTGGAATGTTGACTGTTTCTCAGTGTCCTGTTCTCAAAACATCCAGTTACCATCCTATTGGGCACTGACAAACTGGTCAAAAGTGGGAGGGCTAAAGGTTTGGGACAATGTTGTCAGCTGGTGCTCCATTCAAAATCCAAGAAAGAAATACTTAGACTACATTGATCAGAGAAAAGATATCTTTTACTGGAAATCAATTGGTAGCAACAAAAGAATTCTGAATCTAAAAAAATGGGTGCATAAATCACATATACAAAGTAATGGCAACATTCCCACCCCCAATAGTTCAAGTGGCTCATCCAATTAAAAGTTGTGTATATCATCATGTGGGCATTTCCAGGTGGTGATGAGGCCTCTGTCTGTTGACCTAGACATATTTTGATAAAGACTTGCAGCTGCGCATAGCATAGGATAGAAACCTAAGCAAGAATCTACCCCCCCCCCAGCTTATACAGTTCTGGTTTGTAACACCTCCAGCTCACTTCCCACAACCATTCCCCCCTCCTCCCCTTGTTACTTATGACAGCCAAAAAATGCAAAGCAAAGGGAGCAAATATTGAAGGCTAATATTCGGCCCTCCTGCAAGAGACGTTAGTCCTAAAAAAGATAAAAATAGAAGGTAATAGAAAATATACATGTAACACCATCATACTATCTTTTAGTACGAAATGCCTTGATAAGTGTAGGAGCTCTAATATCCTTCTCATTCACCCACTCAGATTGGGAAGGAGGAAAATGTTTCCAAACAATCAAATATTGGAAACGACTCCTTCGTTTTCGAGAATCCAAAATTTCTTTTAACTTCAAAAAGTTGTTCACCTTCAATTAGCAATGGTACAGGGGGATCAACCTGAGTTGGTCTCAAGTCAGAGGTATGTTCAGGTTTTAATAAACTAACATGGAAAACAGGGTGGATCTGTAAAGGGTTTTAGATAATTTCAGTTGGACTGTCACAGGGTTCACAATTCGTTCAATTGAGAAAGGTTTAACATACTTAGGTCCAAGCTTTTTTGACTTTTGTGTGGTCTGCAAATATCTGCTGGATAAAAAGACCTTGTCCCCCACTTGATATGGTTTTTGTGGAGTTCTCTTTTTATCTTCAAATTTTTTATGAGCTTGATGAGCATCATCTAATGCTTTACAGGTAACCGGCCAGGTAAGCTGGAGCTGTGTTATCCATTCATCTAATGATTGAATGTTAGCTTTCTCCTGTGGAAGCTCGAGTATGGGCACAAAGTCTCGTCCCAAAGCCACTTTAAATGGAGTAAACCCAGTACTACTATGTACCGAATTGTTATATGCCACCTCAGCGAATGGCAGTAGGTCAGCCCAATTATCTTGCTGACAATTTATACAACATCGAAGATATTGTTCCAATACCGAGTTAGTCCTCTCACAAGCCCCATTGGTTTGTGGGTGGTGGGTGGAGCTTAAGCCCTGGGCAGAGCCCAATATCTTCAAGAACTCCTTCTAAAAGTTTGAGGTAAACTGGACAACTATCTGAGATTATGCGTTCAGGAACCCCATGTAACCTGTAGATATGTAAAATAAACAGTTTAGCCAATGTTTTTGCAGATGGGATTTTCAGACAAGTTATGAAATGTATCTGTTTGGAAAACAAATCAGTTACTTCCCAAATAATAATATTCCCCCCACTTTCAGGTAATTCCACTATAAAATCCATAGAAATTTCCTTCCATGGAGCCGCTGGTCTAGCCACATTTTGTAGTAAGCCTGCTGGTTTACCAGGAGGCCATTTGGCTGAGGCACAGATAGGACAGCTAGCCGCATAAGTCTCAATGTCCTTTTTCAAGGTAGGCCACCAAAATTGCCTTTTAACCAAGTGTAAGGTTTTCACGAATCCAAAATGTCCAGCAGCTTCAGAGTCATGAAGTAATATTTATATAATAATAATATTGCTGTAATATTTGGTTTCTCAGCTTTGATGGCACATATAATTTGGCCTCCACTCATGCCAATCCATCTCTAACCGTACAGTTATTTGAGTGAGCAAGGAACCAATCACCAAGTTTTAGAGTGTCTCTTAACTGTGCAGTCAAATCATTTGATAAATCAATCTCCTTCTTTTTCTGGGCTTTGGTAACCACTGGAGCTGCCAACTGTTTGGTTGGGACAATAGGCCGTACCACTTCTTGGTGAGCACTATTATATTGAGGTAATCTAGATAAAGGATCCGCCATGAAGTTCTTCCCCCCTGGAATGTACTTCAATGAAAAATTAAAGTGCTTAAAGTACTGTGCCCAGCAAACTTACTTGGGAGACAGCTTCCAAGGCATTTTCAAAGCCTCCAAATTTTTATGATCCATCCACACTTCAAATGGGTGTTTTGCCCCTTCTAAGAAATGCCTCCAGGCTGACAAATGTAGCAATCTGCAGGTTTTCTTTGGATCTGGCCTCGTTTTCACTCCCTCCAGCCTGCCTTCCGATGAAATCAAGTATCTTTGTTTCCTAGAGAGCCAGCTAGGGCAGAGCTTGACGGTGGTTCTTGACATTTCCTTACTAACCATTTCTCAAGATTACCATAAAACTCAATGTATCTCATTAACAGTTAGATCAATGTGGGAAATCTAGTTATCATAACTATAAACTTTAAGCTATCTCATGGATCATTTCATATTAATAGGGTTTGATATCTGTGTCTTGAAACAAAAAGAACTGTCTTCAGGAATGCCTGTCCTGAAATGTTACATATATTTTCCATTCATTACATTGTTTATTAAATGTGCTATTTTTAAAAAAGATGCATATAACAATGGAAAAGAATATTTGGAGAATACCATTACCTGCTTCATTACATAGCTTTTCTGCTAAGTAGATATGTAAATGTAATTTTCTCCTGAGCTTTGTCTTAGATGTCTATAGCACTGGCACTAATATGCACTCTATAAGACATATATGAAAGAAATAGTATCAATTCAAGAAACAAGAATTAAACCATTAATTGTCATTATCATTTCAAAAAAGAAGTCTTGAAATAATTAGAAATGTCTCAGATCTATTCTTCCATGCAGTGATTTATTTCAATTCATGATTATATAGCTACTTCTTGTGTCTCGTTGCATTGTGAGAAGCAATAAGATGTACATGATGTAAATATAGTATTATAAAAAGGTTTGTTGCCAACAACAAAGATTGTGAGATTGTGTTCTGTTTCTGTGCTAATATAAATGATCAAATGCTTGATGATGCTGATTGTTCATTTTCTTGTAAACAAGTTGCTTTGTGCCCACAAACAACTGTGTTTATCCTCTATGAATGTGAATTTATACCCTTATTATGTTGTTAACATATTGTGAAAGAGCACTGCACAAATCCTAAGAATTCTTCTTAACATCTAGAAAAAAAAGAAAACATATTTTTAGGAACAAAATTATAATCCTAATATATTCTGAAACTGTCAAAGGAGTTTTACTAGTTTTGCTTTTTTAAGACTTCATCTATTCTTTACCTTCACTAAACATACTACCAGTAGAAAGAAGACCTAGGTAAAATTAAAACAAGTCATTGTTGTATCTGCAAGATTCAAGGCATATTGATAAATATATCACTATTCTTAATTTTAAAAAGATATAAGAAGCAAGCATAAAAGGATGTCTAGGATTTATTTACATATTCATTTATATGTCACACACCTTTCCAATAAGACAAAATTTGGAAATGCCATGCCATAATAAACCAATAGAAACTTTATTGTGCTTGCTCTTATAAAACTGTTCACAATTTTAATTATTAAAACGTGAAATGAATTAAAAAGGGGGAATGAGCTATTTGAAAATTTCAGTTACAAAATGTGCAGGTGAGATACACAATATTCTGTTCATGTCTTAATTAGGAATTCTCAGTTATCCCCAATTTGTATCTGTTGTTCTCTTTAAGCATACTTTTTTAAAACTGTACTTTTGTCACCACTTTTCAGAACTTCTATGAATGTCACATTTCCGTTGAAAGTAGGTTGCTTTGAGCATTTCAGGACTGCTTCGCACTCAGAATATCTCCAAAATGCTCAAACCAGCAGAATTCATGCATAAAAACAGGGTTTGAAATTCAGAAGAATTCATGTTAAAAATATTTTGGACATCGTTAACTGCAACTATGAACCAGATTAGAAATCAAATTAATGGCTAGATTTTTTAATAATCCTGTAATCTCTTAATTCAGGGTAAAATCAGGACAATTGGATGAAGCTGAGCGTTTACTGGCCAGGTGCCCTTCCTTATGCCTATGCAGTTTGCAGCAGATATTTTCTCTTTAAATCCTGAGAAACATCTGTGGCTGCTTAAAACTGAACACTCAACCTTACGAGTGGGAAGCAAAATATTCACCACTAGGCCACCATGCCACTCAATAAGCTTGCTAGTCATTGACCCAATTTCATTTTGAAAAAGAAATTGCACAATTGCACAATACTATTTTTAGCTTCATAAGTAATCATCTTCACATCTCTGTCAAAAACAGCTATTCCAATTCCATTTTCCCCCTCCAAACATATATTATACACAAAGGAATTTGAAACCCTTGTTAAATGTTGTCATGCATTATGAAAACACAAATCTCAAGAATGCAGACATTGCATTAGGGGAGGAATTAGTGATTTATACATTGATAATGCCTATTTCGAAGGAATGATAGTATCAGTTCAAAAGATTGTTTTTACATCCCTTCACTGGACTTACATTCTACACATTTGGTTGCCAAAACAGTTAGATCTTATTTTATATTATACTTTTCTTTACCCCAAGTGACCATCTTACTATGAAACTTGATTCGTTCCTTACAAAACCCAATCTACTGGCTTTGATGGCTTCTTTGAATATTTCCTGGTTCCATTTGCTTCGTAACTCTTTGATTCATCATTTTCTACAGAGAAGGGACATTTCATCTAGTCAGCACATTTTTATATCTAAGCATCCTTTGAACCAAACAAAATCAATTCATTTCTATATTTATTTCAAAATAAATGTTCTTTTATGCTGGATTAACTGCACATAAATTGCTAATATGAGATTTTCTGCAAATTTCTGATGACGAAAAGCAATTTGCCTTTCAATATATGGATTCCCACCATATGTTGATCTGGACTGCCTGTAATGTATACTGTATATATAATACTGTGTTTCTCTGAAAATACAACCTACTCAGAAAGTAATCCTAGCTTGATTTTTATACATGTGCCTAATATAAGCCTACCCCCCAAATAAGCCCTAATTAAGACCCCGCCCACTCCATGGTGCAAGGGTAAAAATTAAGCTAGGGTGGGAATAGGCGTGATGTGGGAATAGGCGTGATGAAGTACTACTTACTTTCTTTTTTGTATCTTTTTATTTTATGTTTAATACAAACAGTCCATCTTCTATTAAACAGTGTGTTGTCTGGGTACAAATATCTTGTGCAATAACAATTAAAATTTTCAACCATAATAATTTACATTAGTGTTAATTCTCTACTCTTAGCTTATTACTAATAAACATAATATATCTAAATTATTACAACAGTCCTCATCTTGAATTATTAACATATTGTCTAAATTTCACTGGTCTTCTTTTATTTCTAACTTTCATATTTTTTCTTTAACCATCAATGAAATTATTCCTATATCATATAATATTCAGTTTGTTCCCTCTCTTTAATTGCAAATGTTAACCTATTCATTTCTGCACATTTCTAATATTTTCTTGATCATGCTCTCATCAATAGGAATCTCCTTACTTTTCCAATTTTATGCAAATACAATTCTAGATGCAGTTAATACATGAATAATTAAATATTGTATCAGTTTATAAAAATTATCCTCCTTGATTGTGACACATCTTGCTGTTAATTGGATCCCTAAATATTTTACTTTCTTGGTAATCTGAATACCTAATCTTTCCGTTAGTTCTTTTTTCTGCTTTTCTGTTATGTTTTTCACTAAAATCTTTATTTTTCTTTATTTATTTTCAAACTTGCTAATTCCCCATGCTCTTCTTTTTTATTAACTTAGGTCCTGTCTCTCTCTTTTTTAAAAATTTTTATTGGTTTTTAAAACAAACATAAACAAACAAAACATAAAAACATCAGGCCATTTTCCATATGTGTACATACTTAGGTCCTGTCTCTTGTGGTTCTTCTAAAATAAAAACTAAATTGTCTGCAAATGCCTGTAATTTATATTCTTCCTTATTTCCATATGTTTTATCTCCTTATTTTGTCTGATATTTCTGTTCAATACTTCTAGTGTCAATACAAATAAAAGTGGCGACAAGGGACATCCCTGTCTTATGCCCTTCTTAATATTAACCTTTTCAGTTGAATCTCCATTTACATCACCTTTGCAGTTTGTTTATAATATATTACTTTAATCATCTTTATAAATCTCTCTCCAAAGTCCATCTTTTATTTGTATTAACATAAATTACCAATTCATGTTGTCAAATGCATTCTGTGCATCAAGAAAAATCAACGCCATTTGCTTCTCTGGATGCACTTCATAGTATTCCAGTGTGTTCAAGATTACTTTCATATTATTTTTGATCTGTCTCTTAAGTTTAAAACCTAAGATTTATAATCTATGTGTATAAATTGATTTTAAAATCTCTTTAGTCTCTTTGCAATTATAGAAGCAAATATCTTATAGTCTACATTCAATAACGAAATCAGTCTATAGTTTTTTATCCGTTGCAAATCTGAATCTTCTTTCTGTATGAGATGTATGCTTACATCCAAGAATTCAATACTTTCGCCTCTAACTATATTTTATTGAACATTTCCAATATTAAATTGCTCAAAGAGTTTTGTAGTTTTGTATAATTGTACTGGTAGCCCATCTGGGCCTGGTGTTTTGCCTTTCTTTTGTCTTGTAATTGCTTCCATTAATTCCATAATTATTATTTCTTCGAATGCTACAGTGACTGTGTCTGGTACTCTAGGTAATTTTGCTTTTTTAAAATATTGTTTTATTTTATCTTCTGAGATTGTCTCTTGATCATATAGTTTTTCATATTAATGTTGAATTATTTTCTTTTTCTCATCATTTCGGTGATAAAGAGTCCCATCATCATCTATAGATCAGCTGATAGATCAATTTCTTTTCTTTCTCCTTTTTCAATCTATATGCCAACAATTTTCCTGGCTTATTTGCATTTTCAAAAAAATGTTTGTTTTGCTCCTTTTATTTTTTGTGTTAGCTCTTCTTTATCTATTAAGCTCAACATGTTTTTTTTAATCCATTTGGTTTTTTATATTCTTTTTTTGTGGGCTTTCTTGTAGTTCCATCTCTAACTTATTGTATTCATCTTCTAGTTTCTCTTGAGTTTGACTCTTCTTTTTGTTTCTCTTTCCCACATGTTATAGTTAATTCTCTAATATATGCCTTCACTGTATCCCATACATTTTGTAAGGAGATTTCTTCTTTTTTATTCTCTTTAAAGAAAAAGGCCAGTTCTCTTTCCATGAATTGAATAAATTCCTTTTCTTTTAATATTGATTCATTGTCCATCTTAACTTCTTTTTTTGTCCTCTCCATATAACTTTTATTGGGTTATGGTCTGCCTAAGTACTTGTTTCAATATTTATTTCTTGTATATTAGATATTAATTCTGCTGATGTCCACACCATATCTATTCTGGACCAAGGCATATGTCTATTTGAATAAAATGAATATTGATTTTTTCTGGGATGAGTTTCTTGCCATACATCTTGGATACCTAATTCTTCCGCTATTTTGAAAAAAGTTTTTGGGAATGTTTTCCTGGATTTTTTATTTATTTTTCTAGTTTTATAGTCCAATTCCGCATTCACTATTGTATTAAAGTCTCCTAATATGCACATGTTTTCATACTCCAATTCTATTATTTTCTTGTGCAGTTTAGTGTAAAAGTCCTTTTGATTGCTATTTGGCGCATATATTGTTTATAGTTTATCATTATCACCACCATCAAAATCCTCCCTTCTTCATCCATAAAGATTAGTTTAGCATTTATTGTTTCTTTTATGTAAAGCACTACTCCCCTCTTACTTTGATGTGGAAGAGAGGCATATAACTTCCCAATTTTAGGATAGTTCAATACTTTGTTTTGTTCTTTTATATGAACTTATTGTGAACAAATTATGTCCAATTTTAGCTTTTATAATTTATTAAAAGTCCTTTTCCTGTTTATTGTGGAATTCAATCCATTTATGTTAATTGACATTAAGTTTATTTCTTCTTTCATTGTTTTATTTTCATATGGGTTTTGCTGTTCTAGTCATTCTTATCTCTCTCACTTCTTTTAACTTTGCTCCTTCTTGTATTGCTATTTCCTCCCAGTCTCTTGCGTCTTCCTTTTCTTGTGTATCTTTCTGTTCTGTGGATTCTTCTTGACATCTATTCTCCCTTTCTCTCATTCTCTCTGTTTCTTGTGGTCCCAAGTACTGGTCATAAAATTGTTCTGTCTTCTCTATTGAATCTAGTTTGTGTCTTTGCTCCTGACAAGTCACCAAAATTCCCTCTGGTATCAGCCATGTAAAATCCATTCCCTTTTTAATCAAATGTTTCATCACAAACTGATATCCTTCCTTAGTTCTCTAACTCTTCTCAGTATTTGTTTTAAAACTATTATTTTTTTCCCTTTATATTTTAAAGGATCATCTCTTGCCCTCTGCAAAATTTCTGTTTTTGTTGCCTTTTTATTAAATCTGACATGGACCTCTCTAGGGAGTCCATTTCTCATCACATATCTAGTATGCACCCTAAGTATTTCATCGATCTCAGCCAACATTTTTTCTTTAGGGACCTCAAAGCCTCTGCCAACAACTCTGTCATTATCTCCACTAAGTTTTCTCTCTTTTCTTCTTCCATATTCTGGAATCTCAAGTAATAGTCTGCCCTATCCATCTCTAAAACTATTATTGTTCTTTCCTTATTTTGATCTGCCAGTATAAGTCTATAATCAACCTCTCCCACTCCTTTTTCTGTTAATTCAGCTTTCTCTTCTTGTTGTATGCATTATTCATTTTTTACCATCATTTGTTAGAAGTTCTCTATTTTTTTTCTATTTTCTCTATGTTCCCTTCTACTTTCCCTATTCTTTCCTTCATGTCCTCATGAAGGGCTTGTATCATGGTTTTAATTCCACTTGCAGGATGGTTGCTTTTTCTTGTAACATGGTATCCAAGGTCCTCTGTCCAGACATGTATATGTATAATAAACACTGACCTTTCTTGTAGCAATAAAAATAAGAACATACATCATCGACTAAAAAAATCAGGACCTCTTCCTCCTCTCAATGGTCTATATTCCACTATTTTCTAGATAATTTGTCATTGCAAATGCATTCTTATTACCCCTCATATCAATGCGGAATCCCCTTTCTTAATTCATTAACCATTATCCCTATGTATTCTAAATAAACATTTTTCCATTATTTTACAATTCCCATATTTCTTTCTTTCCTGTCCCTGATTACCTCTCTTCCCTTTTATTTTCCCAATCCTTTTCTTTCTCTGAATTATATCCCCCTCCCTCTTTATATCTTCCTTCCCTCTTTTATTTTTCTGCTGTTTCTTCCTGTTTTTCCCACTTTTACAGATATTCTCCTTTTTAGTTACTTTTTGAAATCTCCTATTTTTAACCCCCTTTTCTCCTCCTCTTTATTGTATTCTTTGCATTGTCTATTTAAAATGGCTTCTTCTTGATCTAACTCCTCCTTCTTCATGTTCTTCAATTACCATTTCCATAGCTTTTAACACAGAGCAAAATGATTCACCTCTTGCATGTAGTAGTTTTTTCATATTTTTAAGTACCATTTTTAATTCCCACAGAGATATCATCGTTGCACATTCTTATACCTTATAGTCTTTAAAATTCACAAATCAACTTTTCTTTTTCTTTTTTCTTCTTCAGGCTTTCTGGATTCACAATTATTCCAACACTGGGTTTATACCAAAGTCACCAATTAGTCCAACAATCCGTCTTTTCTTTTATTCTAGTTCAACTTTTACTTTCTGGCGTATTTGTTTTGTTGTTTCAATATTTTCTTTTAATTGTATTCATGGAGAAACAGGGATTTTTTTTCTTTTTTCTTTTTCAGTTTAAATTTTTGTCCACAAGATGGCACTCTCCATTATTCAAAGTCCTCACCTTTTCTTTCCCTGTTTTATTGTTCAGGGCTTTCCGAGCGTCAATATTCTAAAACAATCAAGTCTCCAATTTGTATATTTCCCCCCTCTTTTTAATGTTCTTAAGTCCAGCTTTAATTTATGCCTGTTTGTTGCCAATATATTTTAATTCAATTTATTTAAGTTTCTTGTTCTGGTTTCTTCCTTTCCCGGTTCAAAGCCCCATTCAGCTGTCAAAATTATTTTCTCTTTTTTTCCCCTTCTTTTTATCATTCCATCACTTTCTTTTTCTTTCTTAAATATTCTTAAAACATCAATCCTGGGGTACCTTTTATTGTGCCAAATCCTGCACAAATCTTAATCCAGCTAAGTCCTCCTCATTAGGGTGGCCATTTTAGACCACCACTTGGTTGTCTTCAGGGGGAAAAATTGCCAAGCCTAGAGGAGAAGATGTGGCTCCCCTCAACCTGGCTGGCAGCTTCCCCTTACTCCACTGCCCCTCCGAGGCAGCTTCAGCCCCTAATCACGATGATTGGGGCTCTCCAACAAAAGAGCACGGACTGAAGCTGTGGACAATCACAGTTCCCAGTCCATCGGTGAGGAGGGCTTAACCCGGAACCAGGTCCCTTCTTTTTCTTCAGGTTCTTCAAACCTTAATCCAATTTTTCCAGAAAGTAAAGGGTATTATAATCCACCAAAGGTAAGAAATAAGAAATATAGTTCAATTATAATCCATTAATAGGATAAAAATATAAATTGTAATCCAAATCCAATTTATTATCAATCTTTAGGTCCCTTCTTTTCCTTCAGGTTCTTCAAACCCTAATCCAATTTTGCCAAAAGAAAAGGGGTCACTAAGTTAGTAAGTTATAATCCAGACAGATCCACCAAGCCCCAAAATTAAATCACAGTTATTTTATTCCCCAAAAAGAGAGTTCACAGAGCAAAAAAAAAAAAAAATCAGAGAGAAAGGAATCTATTTCCCTAATCAGCTTCTATTTTGTTTTATCTGTATTGTTTTCAAATAAGTTCCAAGAGCTACACTGTAAAACTTTTCAGTGTTCCACTCTCTGCCTTGGTTTTCCATTCTTTAGTCAAAACAATTCCTTATCTTTACCGTATATACTTGCATATAAGCCGACTTTAGAACGGTTTTTTTTTTCCCCAAATTTGGGGGTCGGCTTATACATGAATAAATCTGGCTGCCCGACTTCGCGCAATGAGAGCCAAGACTCTCATTGCCTTCGTGGGCAGCAACTTCACGCGATGAGAGTCTTGGCTCTCATTGCGCGAAGCCTTTGCCTGCGAAGGCGATGAGTCTTGGCTCTCATTGCGCGAAGCCGCTGCCCGCGAAGGCAATGAGAGTCTTGGCTCTCATCACGCGAAGTCGGGCAGCCAGATTTATTCACGTATAAGCTGACCCCCAAATTTTGAAAAAAAAAAAAAAAGCGTTCACCATGGTATTTGGGGGTCGGCTTATATGCGAGTTTTTTCAAAAATCCTCATTTTGGGGCAGTTTTTAAAGGGTCGGCTTATATGCGAGATCGGCTTATATGCGAGTATATACGGTATATTCTCAGGCTCTGGAGGTCATTGCTTTAAGTATTTCCTCTTTCTCTCTTATATCTTCCAATTTTCATTTTTGCCTGTAGATGGAACTGTTGCTCTGCTTTTCTCTTTTCTTTCTCCTTTGAACTGTATATCCCATTGCAAGTTGTTCAATACAAAATGTATATAGTAATAAAAAAAAAGTTTATGTATAATCAGATTTATAATATTCAAAGGTCTCTAATTCAAAAATGTTATATTTTAAAATATCCAGTCAGGTTTTCTAAGTCTTCTCCTTTCAAAAAGTCCTTTAGCCAGTTTCCTGCTTCTACAATGGCTCTTAAAAGCTCTCCTCACCACTTCTCTTCCAGAGGTGGAAAAAAGAAAATTCCACCTCTTCTTTTGGCTCCCACTTTCTCCTCTACTTCTGAGGGTCTCTTTCTTTTAATGCTGTTATATTGAAAGTCTCTCACCCAGCATGATCACACTTCCCTTCCATCTTTCTCTTCTTCTGGTGGCTGTCCCAGCTTCAGAGCGGCATGCCATGGCCATTTTCCCTGCTGTCAAGTTGGAGAGCCTTCTCTGGATCAATCAGGGAGATTGCGAGGCTCCCTGAGATCCATGGAGTGTGTTCTCTTTCTTCATTTCCCCCTGAAGCAATTTAGGTCCTGGCAGCTTGGGTTTCAATGCTCCCCACAGAGCTACTGTGAGGCACATCATCGCACCACAATGTTAGCTCCCCCTCCCCCTACTACTAACCTTCTGATAGTTGAAGTCAGGCCTCACACATTTCAGCCCATTTCTTCTGCAGCCAGCAAGGCTTTTCTGAAGGCCTCTGTAGCTGATAACAGAGCTGGATCGATCCAAAGTTCTGTTATCGGCTGCAGAGGCCTTCAGGAAAGAAGTTCCTGAAGGCCTCTGACAGCAAAAAGGAGGCCAGGGATGATACCCGCAAGTGAGGTGAGTCAGTGGATGACATCTCTTCCCCCCCAAAATAAGACCTGGTCCCCCTTTTTTGGTGGCAAAAAATATAACACAGGTTCTTATTTTTGGGGAAACATACTAAATGTGGAGCACATTCTAGTGTATCCTTCTGCAAGGTCTAATTGGTTAATATTATAAGACAAATTCTGCAAATTATTTTAAAGTTGATGATCATAATAACAGGAAGAGTAAAAGAAGGAAAAGCCAAAGAAACAATCATAATATCGCTACATTATGAAATATTTTTACAAAAAGCAGTTAAGAAAAAATAATTACCAAATCCCCAAGTTAATGATGAACTCAAGTCTTTCTTCTCTAAGCACAGATTCAGATATTAAAAAAAGAATAAATGTTAGAATATATTAGCAATGCAATGACAAATAAAATAACTATATATTATATTATGAAATAACTTTAAATATTACGCCCTTCCATTTAGCATGTGCCCAGGGAAATACAATTTTAAAATATACTAAAAGCAGCTTATAAAATAAAATGTAATAATTTTTATTTAGAGAAATTTGGAAGTGGCACTCAAATTGAGGAACAATAAAATGTATAAAATAGTAGTCTTTCTTCTCTGCTAAAACAGTACAGGGAACTAATCCCTCATTCCTGAGGAAGAAATTCCACGATTACCAAATGAATATATAATTAAATATATATGTAGTCCTCAACTTACAACAGTTCATTTAGTGACCATTAAAAGTTACAAAGGCACTGGAAAAGTGGCTTATGACCATTTTTCATACTTACGACTATTGCAGCATCCCCATGGTCACATGATCAAAATTCAGACACTTGGCAACTGATTCATATTTATGATGGTTGCAGCGTACCGGGTTCATGTTAATACTTTCTGACAAGCAAGGTCAATGGGGAAGTCAGATTCATTTAACAACCATCTTGCTACCTTAATAATTGCAGTGATTCACCTAATAACTGTGTCAAGAAAGGTCATAAAGTGAGGGAAAATTCACTTAACAAATGGCTCACTTAGCAACAGAAATGTTGGGCTCAATTGTGGTTGTAAGTTGAAGACTACCTGTAAAATATATGTGTGTGTGTGTCTGTGTATGAGTGCAAATGTGTTATGAATCAAGTGTCTCATATTATACAAACACACACGTACATACATACACGTTTCCCCAAAAATAAGACCCTGTCTTATATTTTTTGCCACCAAAAAAGGCAACAGGTCTTATTTTGGGGGGATGTCATCCACTGTCTCACCTCACTTGTGTGTGTTGTCCCTGGCCACCTTTTTCCTATCAGAGGCATTCAAGAACTACTACTTCTGCAGCCAGGAAGGCTGGCAAGGCTTTCCTGAAGGCCTCTGCAGCCAATAACAGAGCTCTGGATCAATCCTTTCCAGCCTTGCTGGTTGCAGAACAAATGGGCCAACAAGGCAGGTGTGGGGGTATGCAAGGCCTGGCTACAAATGTCCAAAGGTAAGTAGTAGGGCAGTTCCAGCACGTATCCCCACCCTACTTTAATTTTTTCCTGTGGACCCTGGAATGGGCAGGGTTTTAATAAGGGCTTCTTTTAGGGGTAGGGCTTATATTGGGCAAATGTGCAAAAATTAAGCGAAGACTTACTTTAGGGGTAGATCATATTTTCGGGGAAACACAGTGTGTACACACAGTTCTTCAGAAATAAGACCTATCCAAAAATAATCCCTAGTTTGATTTTTACATGTGCACCCAATATAAGCCCTATCAACCCCCCAAAATAAGCCCTGGTTAAGACTACACCCACTCCATTGCACCTGGTTGCACGAGGTAGGGTGAAGCACACGGGCAAAAATCAAGCTAGGATGGGGCTGGGGGGTTGGAGCCACCTCACATGCCTTGTACTCACTTTATCTTAGAACAGTTGAAGCCAGGCCGTCCACATCCCAGCAACTGCTTCGCCTTGCCAGCCCACTTCTTCTGTGTTGCCCCAGTCTCTGTTTCATTGTCATGCCTTCAGAAAGGCTTCTAACAATGAAACAAAGGTCAGGAGGGGCACCATGCATGTCAATCCAGAGCTCGTTTCTCAGCTGCAGAGGCCTTTCCTGAAGCCACATGGGCTCCTGCTGGGTGGGCTGTTGGTTCTGCCACTGTGAGGAGAGCGAGTGGAAGACATCCCCCCCCAAAATCCTAATCTCTTTTGGAGGCAAAAAAAAAGTAGACCAGGTTTTATTTTAGGGAAAACATAGTGAGTGTGTATGTTTGTGTACACATACACATATACACAATCACACACAGTTTTTCCCTGAAAATAAGAACAGGTTTTATATTTTTTGGACCATCCAAAAATGCACAAGTAATTATTTCAGGGAGGTCTTTTTTTTTTCCCCAGGTACCAGGAGGCAGAGGGCAGGAGCCCCTTACACCTCACATCTCCTTGCCTAACTGTCTGATCAGCAGCTTGGTCCATGAAACAGCTGATCTGTGGATGCATTCCTTCCACCAGCTGCAAGAAGTACAGCCATTTTTGCAGCTGATTGAGGCTGCAAAAGCAGTAGGGTTCTCCTTTGAAAGGACAATTGGCCGGCAAATCCCTTCCACCCACAGACCCCTTTCTGAAACAGTTTTCCTCACCCTGCCTACTTCTAGTCTTTCTATCTCTCCCACATCTCAAGCAAAATCAAACCATAATGAGGGGGATTTTCCTGTGAGTACAATGTTAAACGTTAACCTTTCAGTAATGTTACCTACAGAGGTCTCTTTCAGAAAGTGATCTGTGGGTGGAGGGGATTTTTCTGCCAACCTTTCAAAAGGGAGCCCCACATGGACACACATCCAAAAATGCTCTCTCTGTGGCTTTGGAACCTCCAGTCTTGCAATCCTGTGCAGGAAAGGCAAAAATTTGCTCCAAAGCTGCAGCAAAGCACTGGGAGGCCTCCATGTACCCATTGAGTTGTGCATTTTGCTCCAATGAGAGGGGTACAGGCCGGGCGCTTTGAGGCCAGGGAAGATGGGATTTTGTGGTACAAAGGAGGAAGGGGTGATCTCCCCCACCCTCTGTTCTGCTGCAGAGCTGACATGGAGCTCGCTCAGGGCAGTGCGAGTGCTGGCGAAGGGGGTCCTGGCATGCTGACAGTGGGGGAGGTGCTCTGGAGGTCATAGATATGAGCCATGTTGCTTCATGCCAGACAGGAGCAGCCCAGGAGGGTTGCTGAGAGCAGCACAGCCAGGAGGGCAAAGATCCCCTGTGAGGCCAGCAGCAGCAGGTCCAGCAGGCCCAGCAACCAGGCAGAGGTTTTGGGGCAGCCAATTTTGATGCACCACATGGCATTCTGCCTTGTAGTACCAGCCTAAGCAAGACCTGAGCTCCAGGCCTGGTGAAGCGCAAATTGTGGTTGCTGCCTTCTCCAGAGCCACAAGGTGAGTTGTGGAATAGAGGAGCCTTTGGTTGTGAGGTTGCCTGGAGTTGTGGGCAGGGCTGGCCCTGGCAAGAATGGGCCAGAAACACCTCCAGAGAGACAGAATGAGAGGCAACTCCTGTTCCTTGCTGGCTCAGCTAATCTGTGGGGCCATGATTAAGGGGCTTAGGCTCCATGAGATGACCAGGGAAGTTAAGGGCTGCCTCCTATACTGGCCATGGCCACCCCCTTCACTAGGGCTTATTTTTGGGGTAAGCCTTATATTAGGCTCACTCCAATATATATAACACTTAGACGTACTGCATCATAGTGCTTTACATCCCTCTCTAAGCAGTTTAAAGAGTCAGCATATTGCCCCAACAATCTGGGTCCTCATTTTTCCAACTTCGGAAGGATGGAAGGCTGAGTCAAATGAATAAATACAAAAACTCTAGGTTTCACATTTTAAATTGATTTCCCCTGGCCTACTCTTACATATATCTGAGATAATGTTTACCGTAAATCATAAATGAATTATTTATTATCCTAAATAATTGTTTTTATAAGGATTTTTATTGGTGACTTCCTTCAAATTTAACTAATGCATTCATTATAGTCTTCAAGATGTGATAAACTCAACAGAATTCAGACCATGCAATAATCCAGTCAAATGTATGTGAAACTGTAGCCTTTGTGTTGTACAGTGGGCTTGATTAAACTACAAGTAATCCTTGATTTATATTGATCACTTAGCAAGAATTTGAAGTTATGATAGACCTACCAAAAACTACTTACAACCAGAGTCCACAATTGCAATAGCTTGGCCATTTGCCATATCCTGCAATCACATCATCAAGATTTATGACATTTTTTGCCAGAAACCGGCATTTACTTCCAGTTTTCAACAAAAGCTGCCACAGTGAACAGTGGGTTTGCTTAATGACCATAGTATTCGTTTTATGATTGTGCCAGTTGCTTAAGAACTGTGGCAGAAATTTAACAAATGCCACAAATAAAGATTGTAAAATCAGATTGGTCATGTGATGACTTGCTTTGTGGCCCTCATGACTTTGACTGTAGTTGCCAGGCTTGATTAAGGTTGTAAGAGGAGGAATCCCTATATGCATTATGTGGGAATTCAGTATGTTCTCATGTTTCCTTTCTAAGCTTCTGTTAAATCTTTCAAATATGTTGAATATGTTAATGTTTTCATATGCTAAATTTGAAGAATTATTATAACTAACAAAATTAGTCACGAACAAAAACAGTAGTATTAATGGCAATAATTACCAGATCCTCGTGTTATTGATGAAAAAGAACTTGAGTCTCTCTTCACTAGAATACCAGGCCAAGGTTCAAGTATATTTTAAAAAGACATAACAATAAGTAGGAGAAAAAAGAATGAATAATGTGTGTTGTATAATCTTCCTGCTGCATTAAATAAACATGACAACATTGGGATAACAGAATAATTATTTAAAGCCAATAAGCTGCTTCATGCAATTTGAGGAAATATGTGACCTAATTTAAGTAGAAAGAACACAGAATTAATTGGAATACTACTGCACATTCCATCTTCCTGGATACATTGAAACTTTGAGAACATTTGTGACTCTCGAGAGCTTTGCCCTTCCATAAAATAGCTGACATTTAGACCACTGCTGAACTATTTGTATCTAAATATGACATAAAAGAAATTGTAATTCTGATATTCTCAGGGGTTTCAGACTATTGACCTTAATTTCTGTGAAGTCAGAGAAAACCTATATATAATATATATTTTATTTATCTTTGGCCTTAATTAAAGTTAATTTGATGTGATTCTTCTATTATTCTAATAGCTTCTATAATTGGCAAGACACAAATATATCCACAGTTCATTAAGCAATAGAAAATTCACAGTAAAATAGGGCAAGATTGTGAGAAATTAAGTGTCCCTGTAGCAGTGCTGCTTGCTATAAATCATCATCATCAAATGGTCCTTTGACAAAGACAGCCTAGAAGTCTACAATCCTAACTACATTATTGTATCGTGCAGGAAGATGCTATCTAGAGATTAAAAGATTATGCTGCCCTCTTACTCTTATTCTGTTCAAAAACCTTTGCAATATTTACCATTAAGTCCTATAGTTGATTGCCTGACTGCTTCTGTATATACTTTTCTTCTTTCTAAGGATGTATTGTTGGAATATGTTGCAAGAGATCCACATCTAAATGATTTCTTTGATTGTGCCATGTCTCTAGTTATGTTTGCTGCCAATTCAAGAATACAACAAATAAAATGCATCAAAGAGTTAAATAATTAAAGAACAAAAATTAGCCAATTCCTGGTTTTAAAAAAAGAAATAAATCTTATACGAACAGCTTCCACTGTTAAAATAGTACCCCGATACTTTATACATTTTTCTATATCCAATTAAGTAAGTGCAAAATCCAATATTCATGAGATAGTGAAGCAATCAAAATAAAATACAAGAAACTCATCTATGCCAAGGAAAAATAATGTGTATTAATTCTTTTTCTGAGACTAAAACTACTAATTATCATCTCCTTTTAATGATGCTATAATCCATTGTGGGGTGGAGTCTGGGCAACTGAGCAGAGCTGAGTGCTTACTGGCTGGCTGCCCTTCCTGTTATCAATGCAGAGTTATATTCAGCAGATATATTCTCAACATGCCCAGAGAATATTTGCCTCTACCTAGGATCAAACTCACAGTCTCCAGATTGTGAGTCAAGAGCTTCACCTCTAGGCCACCGCACCACTTTTAGTAGACTAAAACTACTAATCAGGGTTATATAATCAAGGATAGGCTGAATAATGCAACTAAAGTAAGACACTCACAAATGGAAGCAAAGTAGTATTATATACATTCACTCATTCTTACAATTGGCTGCATATGTAGCTCCATCAAAGAGGTTGATTTCTGTTATGGTATGAAAAGCATTTAGAGACCACAAGAATCTGTAAAACAATTACTACAGCTTTACTATCTTTTTGTAGTTATAATACATATATCGTATAAATTCACTACATCCTTGTTTTTCCTCATTTTTCCCTATCAGGACTTTAAAGGGTCACACAATCTGAAACAGATACAATTCTGACAGTTCTGCAAATAAGTGACACATGTAGCTATTATTCTGCACATGTAAAGGGAGCTTGCAAACACCCACACACAAGACATGAGTTGAGTACTCCACCAGTTCCCTCAAGAGAGGGGGGATATCTTAAAGCCCACCCTTCACTATCTCTACTACACATTCCATACTTCCAGGACAACTATTCAGTCAATGTTACCTATAACAACTTTTTCTGCAGAAATCCTCCATCATGTTCAATTACTCAGGAACAAGCAAAGTGGTAATCTCTTCTCATTCATTTCATCTTATTATAATTTTCTTGTGCTAAGATTCATTATTTTTAGAATGAGAGTCACAGATTCAATATGAATTAAAAACTTTCTTATGTATATATATTAAGTAAAGGGGAATTGAGAAAACAAGAGGAGATAGAGAGGAAATGAACTGCTTCCACTCACTCAGGGCTGTAATGCACCCACCCACCCACCCACATACACAAAACCAAACTCCACAGATACATACTAATGTATATCTGACTTAAATTACTTTATTATTGCATTTTTCCTGAGTCTCAATCCTACTGTCAAGTCAGGGCTCTGCTTATATACCGAGTGAGTCAACTGTTCTTCCCATAAAGGAAAAACACCAAAGACAGAACAGGAGTTGTATTTTTTCTTTTTGGAAACCACTTAAGAAAACCATATTCCTGTTCCTTGCTGATACTAGCATTTGATCTCCCTTGGACTGACTTTCTCCAACTATTTGGACTGACAAGGTTAGGTAAGGTAAGATTGGCAAGTAAGATTAAGATTTTTCTTTAACTCTTTCATGTGTGAAACTTTTCGAATGGGAGGTCTCCCTATTCACTATGCATATAACATTTTTCCTGAAGCTTATATTATACTCACTTATCATAGAAAGAGAGCATTTTAGAATGATAAAAGTCTTCCACATCACAGAAATCCTTACTGTCCCAAGAGAGAGCCAAGGCCTAATGAAAAACAGATACATATTTCATATCTGGATAACTACAATAGTATTTGGAAAATATTAGACATTTGAAATGTAAGATGTGAGAAATTCTCATTGAAGTTAAGCTTGATTTCTTTCTGAAGTATTCATTCACGTAGTTGTCTTGGCCACAGTTCAGAACTTGTCTGTTACTAGTTTCTTTCAGGGTGTGGTTTTGACTTCCTAATCTAGTCAATGCTCTTCATAACTTCTGTTGATTTCCCCTTAAATTGCTGTCAAAGTCTGATCCAGTTTAACTGTGCGAGATCAGTTAAAGTTGTCTAGGTGCAGCCACCCGGCAGGATCTAAAAATCTGTATTAGATTTTAGAAGTGTAAAATGTTGTCTTTTTATTAAAGATAAATATTTCTCTTTAAAGGTAAAGAGATGAAGAGATGTTCCCTGAGGATGGACTCAGGAACTCAAGCTTGGAAGACACCCCCCCCCCCAGTGACCGACCCACATTGGATCCTGCAACATTATCCTGAGACAAAGATTTGTAAAGATTTCCCCTGTCCAGTCATGTCCAACTCTAAAACCCATCTGTTTCCTAGCTGAGGGAGCCAGTTTGTCTGAAAACACTCCCATGGTCATGTAGCTGGCTATATTATATGCCAATGCTTTTACCTTCTCACCAAATTGGACCATATTTATCTACTTAGATTTGTATGATTTAGAACTGACAAGTTGATAGGATCTGGGGCAGGAATGGAAGCTCACCCCATCACATAGTACTTGGATCTCAAACTACCAAGCTTGCAGTTGCTGAGCCCAAAGTTTTAACCATTAGTCCATAGCAAAGATTTTGGTAACCAGGTGAAGAATCTTGGTCAGGTTTTTCCAACCTAGTGTCCTCCAGGTAGTTTGATTTCAATACTGAGAAACAATAGTCAATACAATGAACTATGTTATGCAAAGGCTTAGCATTTTGGAAATGGTTTTAACACAGAGAAAGATGGAAGGAAAGAGAAGGCTAGCAACAAGGTCAGTCAGTTACAATGATGATGAGTGCGCCAGCTGCCAACTGCTGATTCCATGTGATTGTAATAGTTTATTGGTGGTTTCTGAAATGTTTTTGATATATAGCAATGTTATTCTTTTTACAGCTTGTGATGGTTGCACTGTATTGGGTTGAATGGTCAGGCACTTTTTGATGTGTCCATATCCATTTTGTTGGAAGATGTTTTGATGCTGTTTCCTTTTTCTGCTGTCCAGGGTTGCTGCAGTGAGTTTGTACTCATCTAAATAAAGTACTTATACAGCTTCTCTTGTGGGAGGTAGGGTTGTTGTTTTAGTAGTGGAGCACTAGATTGGTATGGGTGTTTTTTTTCAGTACACCTGTGTTTCTTCTAGTTTGCCCTTGTGATCCCTGCTGATCAGGATGTCCCGGAATGATTGTGAGTTATTTTCTTTGTTTCTGGAAAACTGGATTTCTCTGAAGATATTGTTGATAGTTTTATGGGTGGTCTCTAATTTGTCCTTTTTATTATGGTGAAGATGTCATTTTTATATCTGATCCATATTTTGGGTTGTATTTGTGGAAGTGTTTTTTTTTTTGTGGAACCTCCAGACATTGCATTACAACCTCTACTAAAAATCCTGAAAATGGTGATCCCATAGGTGCTATAGTGGTTAAGATGCTGGGCTCATTAACCGAAAAGTCAGCAGTTCATGATCCAAGCACTGTGTGGCAGGATAAGTTTCCACTCTTGCCCCAATTCCTGTAATCTAGCAGTTCAAAAGCAAAAGTAGATAAATAGGTACCACATTGGAGGGAAGATATTGTTCCATGCGCCTTGGCATATAGTCTAATGGTGGGATTCAGCTGGATCTCACCAGTTCGCTAGAACCATTAGCTAAATGTTTCAGTTCAGCAAACTGGTTGAAGCCTTGCCCCTCCCCTCATACTTTGGGTGAGAATAAGGGACTATTGATAGCCTGCTGTCACCATTCAGAGTTCGGCCAGCAAAGAAACCACACTGAGGGTCTTGACTTGGCTTGGAGTAAATGCACACAAAAACGCTTCTGCTAGCCAGCTGGCTATGAGGGCAGCATACCCCACCCACACCTGATGCCAGCCTGCTCCAGGAAGCACTCTTCGAAGGCTCTCTGCAGGCTCCAGAAAAGTTGGATTCATGGCCTCTGATCTGGCTGCAGCTGTTGGGAGGAAAATGCCTCCCAATTAGGATTCTTCCAGCCAGGACATAACTATCAATGCTTTGAAGAATAAACGGAATAGTGAAGTAGAGCTGCTGCAAAGAAGTTTTTAATGGCAAGAAACTAAGACTAGTGACATTCAACAGTCTTGGCTTGCTAGACTGACTGACATCCAAATGTAAGTTTTTACATTCTTTCTGAGCTTTTTAGTTTTAACATGTATTTTTGATAATTAAATTCTGTGTTTGGTGATGTTTTAATTCTGTGTATATTGATGGGATAATTTTTCTTATTTTGGCTTTGTTTGGAAGGAAAAAAAAAGTTAATCTCTACTGAAAAGAAATGGAGTTGGGAAATCTGCCTAGTTCTGATTTATTTGATTTGTCAATTGCTTACAAGATAATAGGTATATATAAGTATACACATAGTTATGAATACATGAAATGGGTACATCTAAGAAAAATAAAAGAAACAATAGGACAGGGATGATAGGCACGTTAGTGCGCTTATGCACGCCCCTTACAGACGTCTTAGGAAAGGGGTGAGGTCAATAGTAGAAAGTCTAAGATTAAAGTTTTTGGGGTTTGGGGAAGAAACCACAGAGTCAGGTAGAGTATTCCAGACATTGACATAGTTCCTGTTCTTTGTTCTGTTAATCGGTTTAACAAGAGATAGCAACCGTGTTACTGTATCTGAATTATTTGCTGCCTCATGGTTTCTTCTTCTATCTGGGGAGGGGCGTCTTCCTTCAGCTGTCTCTCTCTTCTGGCCTGCTCCAGCAAGCACTCTTTGCTGGCTCTCTGCAGGGTCCAGCAAACCTGGATTCATGGCCTCTGATTTGGCTGCAGCTATCTCTCTCTTCCGGTCTGCTCTAGCAAACACTATTTCCTGGCCTGCTCCAGCGAGCACTCTATACTAAAGGGGCATTTCTCAGGATGCTGCATTGTCTATTTAATGCAACCTCATGGGGCGATCACAGAAAACAAAGGTATAAATTGGTAACTTCTCATCTCATATTTTTCAGGCCTAGACAATCATAGCACCTGTAGAGTCCTTGGGGGGAAGGTATGGGGGGGGGGGAAATAAGCATATTTATTTATTGGAAGCACTCATCAGACAAAGAAGCTGAACAAAAAAGCTATCTGGTCCCCATACAGTGGATTCAAAGCATCTTTTCCTGCAAAATACAGGGCATGTTATGTACCAATAACTTTGTCCTTCCTCCTTTCTTGTTTTTAATTTCCTATCCAAAGGTAATTAGATTTTTGGGCTTGGAATCAAAAGTATCTATGCTCAGACTGACCCTTCTTCTGTCCAGGAGAGACATGTTATGATGCTAGTTTTTTTCCAGATAAATAATTGATGGTATTAGTTACAAGGTATTAGTTTCAATGATAGAAATTAAAATTATTTTATTTTAACAAAAACTAAAAAACTATATAGAGAAAATTGGGATAAGAAAATGAAGAAAAAAAAGCAAGGAATGATATTACAGTGCATTTATTATGTTTTTCTTAGAACAATTAGCTGAACTCTGCCTTATTTATCATTATTTAAGGTAATAATTTATCAAATCAAAAACATAATATGCAAAATCTGCAGTAATCTTTATATTTTGGTCAACCTATAGAGATGAATTTGTGGTATGGAATCATTTCTCAAATGAAGCTGCTCAGTGAAAGTCTTTATAATTGGCATTATATCTTTGGAAAATACAGCTGATGTGAAAATGCTAATTTTATATAATGTACTATGTTTGTATAGTATTTGCAATTCATAGCACTTATTTCTTATCAAGCTAGTAATATTTCATAACTAGAAATAATTCTTCAAATCCACTGTATTTATTAGTAAACTCTTATTAATTTTGTTAATCAATGTGCTCATTGAAAAATTGGGGGTTATAAAAATTGACTTTGTATCTAAGGTGCTCCCATATTTACAAAAAAGAAAAATCTGCTTTTTGTTAAGTAACTGTTAAGTAACTATAAACAGGCAGGTGGAAGAGTTATTCTCTGGGGAAGACAAAGAGTATTTCACAGATTTTAGATCTGTGATATAAAAGGTACGAGAATTGGAAAATATGCTTGTGGAATGGCTGAGAATGGGGTTGCTCGAGCACTTTATGTAAATACAGATAGTCCTTGACTTACAACCATTTGCTTAGCAACTGTTCAAAGTTATAGTGATGCTGAAAAATATGATTTAAGATTGGTTTTTGCACTTAGGACCATTGCAGAATCCTTGTGGCCATGTGCTCAAAATTCATGCACTTGAAACCAGCATGTATTTATGAGGGTTGCAGGGTCCTAGGGTCAAATGATTGCCGTTTGTGACCTCTTCAACTGGCTTCCAATGAGCAAAGTTAGTGTAGGAAACTGTATTCACTTAACAACCATGGTGGTTTGCTTAACAACTGTGGCAAAATAGGTCATAAAATTGAATACAACTCATTTAATGACTGCCTCATTAAACAACAGAAGTTCTGATCCTAATTGTGGTTGTAAGTTGAGGACTATCTGTATAGTTTTAATAGATTGTAGTAATGGGATATGGTTGGTACAACTCAAGAAAGATGTGTAGATGTTTGATACCTGACTCATGGAGGTGGATTGGGTTAGTTTAAATCAGATTTAAACCCAAGTCAGAGTTTCTCAAGCAATTCCATTTTGCATATTTTTTTGCATAAATTTGTTTCAGGGACAAATATAATGTACCAAATATGAAAACTAGTTTTTAGATTTGTCCCAGAGATGCATCAAATTTTGCCTAGTGTTGGCAACCTGTGATATGCAAACCCTGAAGCAAGTACAACTCTCTTTGGTTTTAAAACTAGAGAGGAGAAAAGACTCAGTAGTACATCAAGGGAAAAAATCCCAATAGATGAAAGAATTTGGGAAATAGAAAAATTCACTGCTAAAGTAAATAGGACACAGAATAGTTTATCTGGCAACAAATGTGCAAGTAAAGCTGACATAGTTAGCAGATGGCACTGCATTGAAACAAAAATGCACCTATGTTGAATAGGTCAATGATAAATAAGCTTGTAAGATGTGTGCCAACTGAAACGTAAATCCAGGCTTGTAAAGCAGTCAGATAAAATGGCAATAGACCAGGGTCACAAAGTTGGACTTATCATGATTCCTTTTGCTTCATGGTTGATTAATAGCAGACTGCTCACTCGTAAGATGACCAACTGTCCTCCTTTAGGGAGGACAATCCTTCTTTTGTAAGTTCTGTCCTCTCTCAAAGAGTGTCCTTCTATATGTCCTCCTTTTTGATATTTGAAAACTAATCTGTAAATCTCTGTATTTGATCGATGCCGATCCAATCCGTTCTGTGTGATGTGATTTGGATTTGACATGGCGATTCATCAATGCTCGGTATAGCGTGGCGAGACGTGATTATGAGACGCATGTACTCCACACAGAATTGTTTTGAGAGAGTGTGCCATGCACAAAAGAGTGTACCGTGCACAAGAGTGCACCGTGTGCAAGTGGCTTTAGTTTTTTACTTAAATTTATTTGTGTCCTCCTTCTCATTGTAAAAAAGTTGGTCACCTTACCACTTGGCCAGGCAGAGGAGCAGCCGGGGATGTGGTGAGGAGAGGCCAGGCAAGCAGCCAGGCTGGGAGTCAGACGAGGCAAGGTAGGAGTGACAAGGAGTGGAGGGGCAAGGTGTGGCCAGGCTTGGCATGGAGAGGAGAGGCCAGGGGAGACAAGGCCAGCCATGACAAGGAGTGGCTAGAAGGGGAGGGGCTGGGTGTGATGAGGAGAGAGCCCCCCCTTGATGCAAGTACATTGAGTTGGCCATGACCACCCACCACACCAAGCCATGCCTACCCAGCTGGTCATTAGGGCAGAGAACCGATTGTTAAATTATTTGAATCCCACACTGATATGGTCATGACAGCCACATAATCACAGAAGAATCTTTGGGCAACACTGGCTCCCCAGCTAGGACACGGAGATGAACACCACCCCTGAGAGTCAGATACAACTGGACAGGGAAAACGTACCTATATTTCTATAATACAACACTAATTTTTAGAAATGTTCAGTGTATGAATCTAATTGCTTCAGGTTACAAAACATTACTGAAAAGCTGATTGGCTATGGAGAAAATTCAGACATTTTGATGATTTCTGCTATCATTATTTCATCACTGCCCTAATAGGCATTATTGGTATTATTCTTGGTTAAAGGTTCAAAATGTTTTAATATTCCATGAGTGGTCCAAGCTTTATTTCATTAATACACCTTATTTTATAAGATTATCAAGTCTGTTTTTCTAGGTAAACTTAGAGATCTCTTTTTAAAAAGCAATTATAAAGCTGAAACCAAAGGTTTTCTTTTTAAGGACTGCTGGACAAAAAGCTTGAAAGAATATTTGGAACTTTGTTATTATATATGTTGACAGTAGGAGAATCCTGTATGCATAAAAATGGAAAGAAAGACATGTCAATTTCCACAGCGAAATGGACGGAAAAGTGATGAAGTTGGTGCAGATGGCAAAGCTGACTGTTTTAATTAAAGAGAAGAGCTTACCCCAGTTTTGTTTTCACTTGGAAACTAGTTTTGGACTTTATTCTTGAAACAAAAAAAAATGAAAATTTGATCTTAGATTTTGATGACTAGATCAACTTTGCTGTTGTAGAAATGGCTTATATCTACAGTACTAGATATGTAAAGCAAAAAGTTGAGGCTGTAACTGTATTTTGTATTATACTGCATCATAAAGAGTTGGCAATCAATGCTGTCTTTTTCTTTCTTTTTCTTTTTTCATTACACTCCTTTTCTCTTTCTGATCTTTATTACATTTGTATTTTATATTACAAACTTTAATTTAAAAAATATTTAAAAAGATATATTATTTTCCTCACTAGAATTAAGAGCAAACGGAATGTAAATAATTGTAGCATTGTCAGTAGTTGTGTCCATAAATATGAGAATAAACCATTCCTCGTACTAACAAAAACAGTATATACTGTATTTCTACTCAGATTATTATCTTATTTGCAGCTTTAAAAAACACTCAAACCTTTATGAAATAAACATATTAAAATATAAGTTCTAGGACAGTAGTCGCCAACCAATAGGCCAGGGACCACTGGTGGTCTGAGATAAAATGTTGGTGGTCTGCAGACAAATGTCACCCCAAAGCACACACCCCCAAAGCAATTAATCCAGACTGTGTGGGAACACAAGGCTGCGCTACCCACATGGCCCATGAGAACACAAGGCTTGTGTCACTTGCATTGCGAACAACATGGGGAAATGAGGGGGGGGGGAAAGGGCAGAGGGGGGGAATTTGCCCCATGCGCCTCGCCTTGTCACTGGGCTGCTTCTTTCCACTTCTTCTGCTTTTGGCTGCATGCAAGGAAAGCAGCAAAAGTCTTTCTTTCTCTCCCCCAAACTCCACCAGAAATGAGTCTTTGGGACCTTGCAAGGCATCCTGCTCCAAGAGGCTGCGCTGGCATGATAAATCTCACAAAGACTAATTTCTGGTGGAGTTTGGGGGAGAGAAAGAAAGACTTCTGCTGTTTCTGCTGCTTTCCTTGCATGAAGCCAAAAGGTCTCTCCCCCGCACCCCAAGAATGGAGCTGGAAATGGTATCCTGCGATCCCAAATAAAGAATGATCAACCAGTCGTAAAACGGCATGGGGAATTTTCTTACAGACTTTTTTGGGGATTTTCCCAGGGTCTTGGGTCCACAGTATTTAAAATTATGAGTTTGGTGGTCCCTGAGGTCCAAAAGGTTGGCGACCCTTGTTCTAAGAGAACAGGATTACCTTTTCATGATCTTTATTTTTCTCTGAAGGCAGGCTACCCAAAGAGCTTAAAATAGCTCCCCTTAATATCAAAGTACAAATATGAGATGAATTCAGTTTGAAACTAGCATTCAAATCAACCAAAGCTCTCCTTTTTTCTTTTGCTGAGCTCCATACAAGAGCTCTGATACAGTACACATCCTAGAAAATGGAAAACATAATTTCAGCTCAAATTAAAAATATCCTATGACCTCAGTATTTTAACAGGAATACTAGTTGAAGTAGGACAAGAAAGATCAGAGTTAAATCCCCAGCTAGCTGTGGAATTTAATTTGTCCCAGTTGATAGCTCTCAAGCCACTATATTTCACCCATTGTCAAATAACTCACCATCAGCAGGGTAAAATTTAGGAAGTATTGTTTTATTTCTTGAACACTATTATGTGTGCTTGCATGAAAGCACAGACCAAAACAGCAAAAATTTAATCTCAGAAGGAGATAGATTTAATAAACCAACTTTGTAAAAGCATTTAAAAGTGCATACCAATCTTATTTGCAGATTACAGATTACCAGAATCAGGAAGGGACCTTGTGGGTCATCAAGTCCAACCCTCCGCCCAAGCAGGACACCCAATACCAGTGCTGATGAACCTTTTTCAGCACCAAGTGCTGAAATGGGAATGCATGCGTGCGAAAATGGAAGAGCAGTTGCCTGGTGCACATGTGCACACCAGGAAGATGATCTTCTGGTTTCTGGTACATACATGCATACCAGCCAGCTGGTCTTCACGCAGGCATGCGTGCCAGAAACTGGAAGATCAGGTGGCCAGTGCGCATGTGTGTGCTAGAAACCAGAAGATCATCTTCCTGGCATGCACATGTGTACTGGGCGGCTGCTCTTCTGGTTTGTTCCACCTGTGTGAAGATCAGCTGGCCAGTGCAACAGAACCCGGAAGAGCAATGGGTGATGGCTCGCATGCCCAGGCTCTGTGTGTGCCACTTCGTGCACATGTGGCATAGGTTCGCCATCATGGCCCTGCACCATTTCTGACAAATGGCAGCCCAATCTCGAAAGCCTAGTGATGAAAATCCTACAACTTCTAAAGTCAACCTCTTCCACTGGTTGATTTTTTGAATTTAAAGTACATGATGATAAGGGATTACAGACCTATCCAAGGAAGATATTTGCAAATTGTGTCCTTGTGCTCCCTTGAGGGGCAACATCCACTGATCATAACTTACATCAAGGGTGTCAAACTCAAGGCCCACAGGCCGGATCTGGCCTGCGGAGTGTTTAAATCTGGCCCACAGAGCTGGCCTGGAAAGAGTAAAGGACTGGTCCATGGTCCCTCTGGCAGCCAAAATGGGGTGTGTGGATGCATGGTCCCCCGCACCCTGTTTCTGGCCTGGACCACCTGCAGCACTCTGCTGGCCAAAATGAGGCACAGGGTGTGCGTGGTCCCCTGCACCCCGTTTTCAGCCTGGACATCCTCCTGCAGCACTCTGCCAGCCAAAATGTTTTGGCCGGCAAGGTGCTGCATGAGGTGTTTATCCTCTCTCCCCCCACCCCCATTCACCAGCCCGGCCCATGTACAATGCTGATCTGGCCCAGTTCGATTCAGTTTGACACCCCTGACTTACATGCTCAATTTGATATCTGGTGCCAGAATAAAGTCAGAAAAATTAAGTCTGTGGGACATCAGCTAATTAGAATGACAGCTGAAATTGTAATTTGATTCCTCCCAGCTTCACCACCAAACAGAGGTTATGAAACTAATCAAAATTAGTGGGTAAGATTTAAGAGGACAGGATCTTTTATATACTTTGGCTCTAGGTCAGGGGTGTCAATTTTGGCAAAGTTAAGGCTTGTGTCCTTCAACTCCCAGAAGTTGAAGTCCACAAATCTTAAAGTTACCCAGGTTGAACATTCCTGGTCCTGATTATTTCATTCAACATCTAAACTGCACCAGGAAATCAATTTGAAGCTGGGAACTTCCGGTTGTCTTCGTGTTGTGGCAAAGTGAAATCTGTGATCGTCCGCCGTTTCGCTCCATGTTCTTTCATCAGAGTCCCAAGAACCACCCTGGACCAGAACCACCCTGGAGGGGTGGTGAAGAAAGAGGGACCCACTGGAGTGTTGAGGGGAGTTGTATCTCCCCTCCCCGACAAGGAAACCCCTCTCCAAAGACGAACTGCAGCTGTAGTCAAAAATGGCCACCATGAAGAAGGAGGCAGTCTGGGAAAATAAGACTGTGCTGGAGCGGAGAAGTTGCGAGCAAAGTGTGAACCAGATGCAACTTATGGACATTAAGATGCCCCGGAATTAAGGAATAAAGAATATTTTAGGCAAGATTGCAGAAAGACCAGAGGGAGAGAGGAGAAAATTGGAAACAAGTGGAAATTGCTTTGAACTTTGAAAAGAACTAAATTGAAGGAAGAAGTCAGAAGAAAATATTTCACTATAAAAGACTTGGAAATTAACCTGGATAAATATATGATTTTAGCACTAAGTAGGCATAATTAAATGTTGGAACTGAACATGTTAAAAGAAAAATAGTTAATAATTGGAATCATTGAATTATTGGAATTTAAAAGCCCCAAAAAGGGGAATGTGAAAAGTGAAAAGAAAGTGTGGAACTTGGACATAACAGCACCACCTAATAGTAAAGGAAACATTTCAGTGACTCTTTGAAAAGTGCTTTGTCCTTTTAAAACAGGAACTTGATATAAGATAAGAGGAACTTTGTTATAATAATACAGAAACCCTGAAAAGTGAAAAAAAACAATACTATAAAGATAAAAAAGAAGTGTGTAGAAATTACCCTGGGATTACTTGGTGATTTTGGGAAAAATTGAAAAAGGAATTAACAGAAGGAATCTGGAAAATTTATGGACATTGCTTGTTGGAAATAAACATTAAAAAAACTGGTTGAAATAAATGACTGGACAATTGGATTGGACTTAAGACATTAAAGAAAGGGGAAAATACCAAAATCTTGGGGAGAGGACAATACAGTGTTGATTAAAAATCAAAATCACTAAAAAAAATCTCCACAGACCATTCTCATCCTGTTCATTCATATTTTGAACTGTTACCATCAGGGAGATGTTATATGTGTCTTAAAATGAGAACTAATAGACTGAGAAACAGTTTCTTTTCCAAGGCAATAATTGTCTTGAATCAAACAGTGCATTTGTGATTTAGTCCTATGTATATAGTGGCATTTTTAAACTATCTAACTTACTGTATGTTTTAAACTAGGTTATTATTATTATTATTATTATTATTATTATTATTATTATTATTATT
>BLBF01000037.1:16273286-16334563 GCA_015471245.1 Laticauda colubrina
TTATTATTATTATTATTATTATTATTATTATTATTATTATTATTATTATTTAAATACTTTGTAGTCTGATTGTGATATTGTGTTTGGGGCACTGTGCTACAGTAGCTTTCAAATTTCATTATATTTGTAGAATGCAATGACAATAAAGGTATTCTATGCTATTAAAAAAGAAGATATAGACCAGACAAGAATCCAAAATTACAGGCCAATATCTCTTTTAACTATAGATTACAAAATATTTACCACAATCATTGCTAAAAAAATTAAAAATTATTTAAATGAATTCATACATAGTGGTCAAAATGGCTTCCTCCCAAATAGATGAACAAAATTTAATGTGAGAATGGTATTGGACGCTCTTGAATTCTACGAAGAACACAATGATCGGACAGGCAGCCTTTTTATTTCTAGATGCCCAGAAAGCCTTCGACAATATTGTAAATTGGTCTTTTCTAATGCAACAGTTAAAATACATGAATATTGGTGAAAAGTTCTTAAAAATAATTATGAAAATATATAGTCAAGTAGAAGCAAAAATAATTATAAATTGAGAATTGCCGAGTACAGTTTATATATAAAAAGACACAAAACAAGGCTGCCCTCTGTCTCCGCTATTATTTATACATACACTAGAGATCCTAACGAGAATAATCAGACAAGAAACACAGATTAAAGGATTGGAAATTTAAAAAAATTAAATTACAAGCTGATGATTTAGTATTTTGGGGGGAAGACCCTGAACAATATTATTAGAAAAACTTGAAGACTATGGAGAAGTAGCTGGTTTGAAAATAAATGAAGAAAAAATGAAGATTATAACCAAGAATATGACCAACACAAAAAGATAAAATTTTGTTAAATTATTAGATATTCAAATAGTACAAAAAATAAAATATCTAAGAATTAACATTTTGGCATGTTGCTCAACAATTAAGGAGGATAATTATGAAAATTTATTGAGACAAATTAAAACAGATTTAGAACATTGGAATAGTCTTCAGCTATCATTAATTGGCAGAATTTTGGCAATTAAAATGAACATATTATCCAAAATTTTGTTTTTATTCCAAAATATACCAATCAAATTAGAGAAAATTTTCTTGAAGGAACTGAACAAAATAATATTAAATTTTGTGTGGCAGGGTAAAAGTCCAAGAATTAAACTAAAAAATGTACAAGATGCAAAGGAAAGAGGGGGACTAGGTTTCCCAGATTGGGAACTATATTATCAAGCGGCCACCTTAACATGGATCAAAGATTGGATAAACTTGGGGAAAAAAAGACTTTTATTTTTACAAGGGCACAATCTACAACAGGGTTGGCACGCATATTTGTATACATACAACACATCAATATTTTTGAGACATAAAATCTGACAAGCTCGAATATCAATCTGGAATAAAATAAGATTGCAAAGTTATATGGAAACTCCAGGCTGGCTTTCCACCTTAGAAGTTATATCATATCCAAACCTCTATAACCAGAAAAGGGTAATTACACATAAAGATATCCTAATAGTACAATTCAGATATGAAAGAGATAAAAAAGAATGGGGAATAAATTGTCAAGATACAATATTAGATAAAATATTATTAGGATCGGAAAAGAAACAATTAAAGAAATTATATAATTATCTATTAGATAATAAGATATATGAGGAGCAGGTGAAAGAACCGATGTTAACTTGGACTAGAAATTTCGGCTATAACATAAATCTGGATCAATGGCAGCAAATTTGGGATAGGAATAAAAAGATTACATTAACCACATCTTATAAAGAAAACCTGTTTAAGATGTTTTACAGATGGCACCTACCACCTACCACATTAGCTAAAATGTATAATTCCCAATCTTTGATATGTTTGAAATATCTGAAAGAACAGGGCACCTATTATCATATGTGGTGTGAGTGCAAGAAAATACAAGAATTTTGGCACAAAATTTGGCAATGGTTAGAGGAAATGTTAAGCCTAAAAATAAATTATACACCAGAAATGTTCCTATTAGGAATAATAAATAATAATTTCAAAAAAGCAGTTATATATCTAATTATTCATGTTATCATAGCTGCAAGATTATCAATTGCCCAAACATGGAAGTCAAAAGGAATACCAAATGATGAAGTAATAATAGAATTTTTTTTTCATTGCGCCGAGTTAGCTTAATGTTAGAACTGAAGGAGCAAGATACTTCAGCATCCTATGAAATATGGGAAAAAAATATAATTGGAGGGATATGAAAAGAAGTAAAAAAAATGTGAAATAGAATTTAAGAAAGAGTTTATACCGCAACAAAATGTCTAAGATTAGGAACGGGTACAAAGATTTACAATGTAAATATGTATATACTGTAGATGTATATGTATATAAAGGTTAATATTGTTTGATGACATTCTACTATTATAACAATGTAAAGACTGTTGATATATGCCAAAAGATTGCTACATTCAATGTTTTTAAAATCTAATTTTCAATAAAAATGTATTTTAAAAAAAAGAAAGGGAAAAATAAAAATTAAAAGAAATCTGTTGTATTTTGAACTAGAAAGAATTAAAGTGCTTTTCAAAATGTAAATAAATAAAATTATTGCCATTATCATGAAGTCACAAAGACCTCTTTGATACATCTTGAATAAAACGAAATAAAATTTACCACAATGTCTCAATCAAGCTATCTTTTACTCTAAGATCTGGATGAAAAAAACAAACCCTGCTAACCAATAGCTTATTGTCAGATTTAAGATGGAGAGTGCTCCTAATTTTTACTTGTGAACATACTAAGAATGACAGAAGTCTGTAAGTATGGGAGATATCAATTTTTAATAATTGAACAAATAAACCCTTTCTTTCCTGCAATTTTTTTTAAATGGCATGATATATGCCCTACTCCTTGCATAAAGTGAAAGAAAGACCATGCATATAATGCATGCATCAGAGCTAACAAAATAGGGCTGTGAGGGCAAACCTATGGCACACTTGCGGGAAGTGGCACACAGAGCCATTTCTGCCGACATGCAGGAGGTCACCCAGAGAAGTCCCCTTGGCATGCACGTGCCCCCCGCCAGCTGATTGTTGGGTATCTGTTGCGCCTGCGCAGGGGGAGACACGCATGCGGGAGATGTGCATACATACATGGGGAATGGCATGTGGGGGGTCACATGTGCATGCACAGAGGTGCATGGCATGTGGGGGGTCACGCACACATGCGCAGGGGCTGGGGTCACACACGCATTGCATCATGGGTGCAGGTACATGAGCATACACGCGTACATGCACGCACGCACTTTTGGCACGCAATTTGGAAAAGTTTAGCTATCATTGAGATAGGGGTTCACATTAATTAATTAATAGGCCACCCATCTCACAAAGCAGCTTACAAACAATAAAAAAGATAAATATGGAAACAGTTAAAATTGAAAAAGTCACATAAGAGCTAAGACCAAGGGCATGGATGACATAGGAATGAGGCTTTCTTATCCCATCAATATCTCCAATAAGGAGCACTCCTATTGGGACTCTGAGCCTAACAGCAAAACCAGGTTTTTACACCCCTCTGGAAGGCCAGGAGAATGGGAGATCTCTGACGACAGAATGTTCCACAGGGCAAGGGCCATAGCAGAATAGGCTCTTGTCTTCAACCCTGCCAACCAAAATTCCTTAGCAGATCCTCAGTAAGCCCCTTCCATTGGTGCAAGTGGGGTGGGCTTGCACTCCACTCTCATCCCACTGGGGTGAGACCGCTTCTCAGATGTTATGGCATAATTCCATCTTGCTTCCTTTGACCTCACCTCCTGCTGCAAATATCACTGGATATAGAAATCTAATGATTTGAGGACAGTTTCCATATATTATAAGTTGCACTTTTAATCTAATAATATCAACTACTTGAATGCAGATCGAGCAATTAATTCTATGGTACCTCATCTAATTTGAGAACCAATGATTTCTGAGATGCCTTTCATTTAAGCAAATGAAACAAATTGTTGTCAATCCTAATGCTTCACTATTTTTTTTGTAAATGCATAGCTCCAAGTTTAGTTTACTATTTCTTTTGTTTCTTTAGAGAGGAGTTATACAAGAAGTTTTCATTTTTTAGTTTATTCAACAGTTACCTTCCTTGGCTCTAAGAGAACAGAAGATCTAAAAATTGCCACAGAAATAAAATTCTATAAATCTTTGTTTCTTTACTAAACATTTCTTCATAATTTTGTACAAATCCGATCTATTCACAGTGAGTTAGAGAAACAACCAATCTGAGAAGACCTTCAATCACTGGAAAAAACAATAAACATATATCTAGAATATACAAATTTCTTCATTATTACTCACAGGATTTGAAGAATCTAAATTAACAGCTCTTGTGGAATCACGTATAGCTTCTTTAATCTTGCCTGGAAATAGAAACAGTAAAGAAAGACACACATAGTGGATCACTCATCATAACATCAAACAAGCTTTAGTGGTAGAAAAAGGAGGCTTACAATTTTCACCAAAATGACCTGAACTTTTGGGTCTCAAATATATAAATAACAGCTACTAGGACTAATTCATATGCAATGTCAAGAATCATACAGACTAAAATTGGACCTTGGTTAAGTTCCTGTCACTACAATATAGGAGAGAGAAATGGAAAGCACAAGTCAGAGGCAAAGGAACTCATCCACGCAGCATTTAGTTATTATCTTGAGTAAGCTGTGAACAGTTAATTTCTTCTAAAACTGCCTAGCAATGGAATATAAAAAAAAGATACGCAGAAAGGGTAAAAACAAAGGAAACCAAAAGGATCACAAAGGATTTGAATGCCATTATATTTGAAAACAAGTTATCACATTTCAAAATAATTTTTTTATAGAAACAGGCTAGACGAAAATAAAAAATAGTTACATTGCATTTTAAGTCCAAATCCTATATACACAAATCTGATTGCAAATCAATCCAAAAGTGTCATATAACCCATTCAGGTTTTATATTATTTTGAGTCCTCAACATGTGTGCCCACTGGATATATCCCATCTTCAGTTATACACAAATGTGCTTTTGTCCGATAGTTTGTTCTGAATGAAAAATAGACTTTCTTCCTATAGTTAATTAGCTTATAACAGAATAATAAAGTTGGAAGGGATTTTGGAGACTTTATACCATAAATCCTATATCATTCCAGACAAGTGACTGTCCAATCTCTTCTTAAAAGCCTCCAGAGATGGAGCACCTACAACTTCTGTAGGCAAGCCATTCCACTGGCTGTTTTCACTGTTAAGAAATTTCTCCTTAGTTCTAGGTTTCTTCTCTCCTTGATTAGTTTCCATCCATTGTTTCTTTCCTTGCCTTCCGGTGCTTTGGAAAATAGGTTGACCTCATCTTGGTGGCAGCCCTCAAAAATTTGAAACACTGCTATCTTGTCAACAATAGTCCTGCTTTTCACTTGACTAGACATACTCAATTCCTGCAACCATTCTTCATGTTTTAGCCTCCAGCCCTCTAATCATCTGTTTCTTTTTTCTTCACTCGAAATTTCGAGTATCTCAACATCTTTTTTTTTAATAACATGGTGACCAAAACTGGTTACAGTATTCTAATATAGGTCTTACTACAGCTTTATAAAACAGTCCTAGTACTTCACATGATCTTGAATTTATCCTTCCATTAGTGCAGTCTAGGATTGCATTGGCTTTTTTGGTTGCTGCCACACACTACTGGCTCATATTTAAGTGATTGTCCACCAGGATTCCAAGATCCCTATCACAGTTACTGAGCCAAGGTTTCACCAAATCTGTACCTGAACATTTGGCTTTTCTTGCCTAAGTGTAAAACCTTACTTTTCTCTACACTGAATTTCATTTTGTTAGAACTTTTGTCCCATTCTGGCAGGCAATAGCACTCAAGCAAAGCTTTTTCAGCTTGGGATTTTCCACATGCATAGCCTTTATGTCAGTGGTGGGATTCAAATTTTACCACTGGTTCAGTGGGCTTGACTTGGTGGGCGTGCTTTGGGCGTGCACAGCAAACGCACGCTTTGCGCATGTGCAGATGCTTTCCTACTGACCTTCTCCTGTACTCTGTGTCTTCAACAGCTGACGTGCAGCAATCCGCTGTGCTGCGTGATGCAGCTGAGCATCAAAAGCAGGAAATAAAGGTCAGTATGGAATCGAGGCGGGAGGTGGGTCCAGCAGCTGATCGTTGGAGTGAACCGGTTCGCTCTCAGATGGTTTTTCAGAGCTACTGGTTTAGCCAAACCAGGCCAAACCCGTAGATTCCCACCCGCTTTATGTATTTGTGCCACTTGTGAAAAACGTAAATATTCTTACTAGATAGAAAGGAAATGTATTGCCCACCACATCCAATATCCATCCAATGGTCTGAACAGAGCCTAATGTATACATATTGTTCAAATATAGGATATATTCAAGCCTTCACTTAAATGCTCAGAAATTGTCAGTGAGGATGTCAGTCCACATTCTTTGTGTTGATTTTCACTGAATTTCAAATCAGATCTGTGTAAGATTTAAAATCATAACAGTTGTTATTTCCTATTCCTATTCTTCTACAGTGCCAATGCGACTATATCTATTTATTAATGTTATTGTTTATCTTGCTACAAAAACAAGAATTGAGTTGAAGTCCAACTCTTTTTTAAAACATACCACATTTGACATATGAATAAGCTCTCCTTGCTAGAACAGGTATCTGGTAGAAAGACCCAGAAGCACAACCAACTTGACAGACGTTCTGGCAAAAAGAAAACATCATATCAACTGAAATAGGTGGTGAAGTTTTCAGTACCCAGTACACTGTTATGCCATTATATACATTGTCATTGTGAAGCTGGTGGAATTTTTGAGTTTTTTGCATTAGCCTCATTTTTCTTTTATTCATTTCCCATTATAGAACTCATTTGCACCAGCAGGGTTCTATCAGATTACTCCCTTAATTGTTCAGAATCCTATGGGGATGATTCATATCATCACTCAAGAGTAATGTTTCTATAAGGATATTAACTTTGAAAAACATAAGAACCCAAGAGATTAGACAACAACAGTACAATAATATTATACATATCCTCATATACTGTATTTGTTTTCATTCTTTCAAAAGAGAATGGAGAAAGGGTTTAATTACATTATACTGGAACTATAAAAGACAATACAACTCTTACAATAATTTGTTTCATCTGTAATATAAACAGATTACAGGAATACACACACACACACACACACACACAAAAACAATCATGTTATTTCCTACTGGGGAATGCATTATTAGGAAAAATGCATATATAGTATAGAATATAAAGGCATGATATAAGAAAAAAAATATGTAAATCCACTTTTCATCAATTCCATTCATTATATCCCTCAATACTTCTTTATTTTTGCAAACAAGCCTTACTTCTCTTATCACCATGTTGTTTTAAATACTGACTTCTGTTCTTCCCTCTTTTCTTTAGAAGATCTCATCAATTCTATCCAATAATAATTTTCTAGGATTACTCAACCAAGTAACTCTTTTACATATATTTGTTTTAGAATTTGACACTATGCTCTCCATTCATCTATTCTTAATCCCATATTCTTTTTTAAAAAATAACAATACTTATTAAGTAAATCATTTTTACTTTATTTAATTCATTTCTACTATTTATTTTATTTGAATCTAAGTGACTCAAGTTTCAGGTTTCTCCCACCATATCTAACATGTAGCAAAGTGGACAGAATCACACTTCTATACACAGCCATTTTTACTTCTTTTATTACATACTCATTCCTTACAACATACCATATGCTACTACTTTTTTTCTATCAGCATTTATACACTTCCAAATTTAGAAAACATTCTACTTGGGTACACAAATTCATCTATTTGCTCTGCTTTTGCATCACTTTCTATCACTCATTCCATTTTTTTCTTTCAAATAAAGCTATTGGTTTTTGATACATTAATTTTCAAATCTTCACTCCACTCTGCATCATACAGATTAATGTTTACTTCAAATCATTTGAAATACAAGGCAGCAACACAGCATTGTCTGCTAAGATGCACCTGGCCCATTCATACCTGTTGTGGTTTGCCAGCAGCAAGTGCAGACGGCTGAGGTTTTGGAGAGCAAGGACTTGGATGAGAGGCCTGCATGTGATGTAGGAATGGGGCCAGGAGCATCTCTGAGAATGGGTCAGAGAGTGGAGTGCTGCCTTTGGAGTTTATGGAGGCTGGCAGCAGTGATGCAGAGGACCCCAAGGAGTCTGTGCCCAGTGTGCGTGTGCGTGTGCAGGCCTGCTCGAAGGAAAGTGTGCGTGTGCAGGCCTGCTTGAAGGAAAGAGCAGCTGTAGCAGCACGGGTGACTTGGGAGTAAGGCTGCAAGGTGATGGCCCCTCCCTTAAGGGATAAAAGCCAGCCCTCAGAACTGGGATTCTTTGCAGAAAGCAAAGAAGTTCTTGCACTTCAAGTCTTGTAGAAGTTTGGACTATCTTGGTTTGTGTTTAGAGACTTTTGGTTTTGAATATTTCCTTGCAATTTAATCTAGTGTTCTTGGCAGCCTTGCACAATCTTGGCTAGGCTTGTTCTTATCTGGGACAATTAGTTTTAATAGTGTTTTTACTGTGAATGAACGGAATTCACAGAGAAGCATTAAAAAAGTTTTGCTTTTATCTCTGTTTGGTTTTTGTTTGCTTGGAACGAGGCTTGGGTCAGAACAATACCATACCATTCTCACCAAAGCATTCTTCTTATATGTATGTACACACATATTAATAATATATATCATATATTATCATAATCTTGTCTTCTGTTCTTGCTGTTAGAACAATACAGCATGCTGTTTATGGCATGGATGCAACTAAGGCTGATCATTTAGTCTATTTCTTTCTAATGAAAGTATTATATAGTGTTATATAAAATATAAAAGTATTATATAAAATGCCACAGAGATATCCATAAGGGAAGAAATGTATTTTTCAATTTTAGTTTTGTATAAAGAATGAATAATCTGCAGTTTCAGGATCTATACTATCTAAAGAAACTATTTCAGTGTCAACATATTTCAGAAGGTTGTGCGTTCTCTGTCCCTTCCCACACCCTGGAAAGTTCCTGCTATCCTGTAGAAAAGCTCTATACACCCAGCTTTTCAATTTGTTATTTCAACCTATAGAAGATGAATAGCTGGTATTTGAGAGGATTTTTCATTAACATGCTATATTTTTCTGTGTAAAAGTATATGCATTTGTTATGTTTTATATTAGTTTTGATGATGTTTTTATTCAGCATATCTCATTCAGAAAACAAACAGGTGTATATATATATTCTTTCTATTTGTAAGTGATTGATGATTTCTCAATGTCTCTTTTGTTTTAATCTGCCTAACAAAAGAATAAAAATAAAATAATTCTATAGTAAGTCTTGACTCATAATGCTAGAAGAGACTAATTTAAAAGATCTCTTAGAGGTTATCATTCCTGAACTATCTATTTAGATCTGCATTTTCTAACAGAAAGCCCTCTAGAAATATTGTTAAAATCCCTGATACAGCCCATGTGTAGAAGGAAAAATTCATTTTGATAGATATTCTTTACCCATGCAGTATTTGTTGCATTAACCTTACCCCTTTATGTCAACCATTTGAAGACCAATGTAAAATAATACATTCAAATTTATGAAAAGCATATTTCTAATTGTATGGTCCTTTGATTCAACCGTTTCCAAAATATAGACATTTAATTTACCATTACAAATCATGAATGCAACAAGACTATTTCTCCATTTGACAAAATTGTATTTTAATGTACTGTGCACATGGCATAATTTTTTATTCCATACCTTGGGAATATGTGCAGTTTCTAATGCAAAAGAAAACTCTTCCAAAGCTTCTTGATGGTTATGCATACTTTGGAAAGCTACACCTATATGATAATATGTTTCAAACACCTGAAAGAATTAGGATATCAAATTACTTAATAACTCTTTCTAACATTATCTTAACAGGTTCTAAATTTCAAATATTAAAATTGTGATTACCATCCACTATTAATGATGAAATTTCCACACATTCTATGATACAGTGAACACTAGAATCAATATACTAATATTGAATAATATGGATTTGAATTGCATTTTAAAAGAAAAATAATGAACCAAATATAGTATTCTCAAGGAACAGGGTACTGAACAGGGTACTGTATTTTGATCCAGTAACCATGGGTGCTTCAATTTTGCAATTTATGAGGGAAATCGAATTTCATCTCCTTAACTTCCTTACTATCATAACAACATTGTTAGTGCACATTCTATGCTAATATGTTTTTACTTATCTGATTTTCTTTACCAACCTTTGTAACAAACAATTTAGAAAGCTCCAAAACTTGCTTATAATTCCATCGCATTTGGTTAGGATTAATAATTTTCCAAATTACATTCTGATCTTCTTCTAGAAAGACAGATCTGATAAACATATGAAATATATGAACTCCCTCATACAACATGTTCAGCAGTTGTGCAAGGAAGCTCTCCTGACAACTACACTGATTTATAAGTGTCTAGGTAAAAGGCCAGATTATAAATGGATGGAAATGATGGGAATGATAAATGATGGAAAATTAAATTTGTCTGTTGGAATAAAACTTGTTGCACCTTAAATACCACCACTTCTTCCACTCTGAAATGTAGTCCTTGTTACAGACTATACAACATCAAAAGATAAATAAAAGTTTGTTGGAGGCAGTCATACATAATGGAACAGATGAGTTAGAATGCAATTCCCTATACTGCATGTCTAATCTAGTTTATGAAAGAGAGAAAATATTTGCACAAGGAAGCCAAATACAGGTAATCCTTGAGTTACAACCACAATTGAGCCCAACATTTCTGTTAAGTGAAACATTTGTTAAGTGATTTTTGCCTCATTTTATGACTTTTCTTACCACAATTGTTAAATGAATCACTGAAGCTGTTAAGTGAATATGGCTTCCCCATTGAGTTCCCCATTGTCAGAAGGCTTCCCCATTGTCAGGTCACAGAAAGTGATCATGTGACTCAGGGGTGGGATTCTACAGGTTCTCACCTATTTGCTAGAACTGGTTGTTAACATTCTAAGCAATTCGGAGAACTGGTTGTTGGAAGAAATTACTGGCCTAATCCTGTAAGGAAGGCAGGAAGGAAACATTCTGGTGTTGCTTAAAGAAACTGCCTCTCCATTAACCCTTATTACATTCTTGGCAGGACTAGACTTCCTGTCTCAGGAACATCTCTGGAGTTTTTTTTCCCTCCTTTGCTGGTACTTTGTTTGTGTGGAGTGACCATTCAAAGTTATAATGGCACTGAAAAAAGTGACTTATGACCATTTTTCACACAACTGTTGCAACATCCCCACAGTCATGACAGGCCAGGCGAGGAGATGCGTGCCTCGATGTGAGTGATATTGAGTTGGCCACACCCAGCCAATAACATGACCACTAAGCCATGTCCACTCAGTCACATGACTACCAAGCCATGCCCACCACATAAGCCACACCCACAGAACCGGTTGTTAAAAATTTAAATCCCACCCCTGATGTGACCCCACAACACTGCAATAATCATAAATATGAATCAGTTCCCATGCATCTGAATTTTGATCACATGACCATTGGGATGCTGCGACAATCATAAGTGTGAAAAATGGTCATAAGTAATCTTTACAAGGAGTTAAAAGAAAAAATAGTGAGCTTGTATTGAGTCTAAGTTTAGTGTCTAAATTTAGTGTCTAAAGGTAGACTGCTTCCACCCACACTTCAGAACTAAATCAGCAAGGATTTCAAGTTAATATTCTATACATAAATTTTTCAGATTTAAATTACCAACAATTTACAGGTAGGACCAGGAACATATTGTACAGGAAAATTCCTTTGACTCAAGCAGCTTAGCAGTCTTCTATAATATTCTATTGCCTGAAAACAATTTTTTAAAGAAATATGAGAACTGAGACCAAATTTAAGAATCTCTGTATGTGCGAAGGAATGTAGTCCTGGCCTTGGGAATGGGTAAGGAATAAAGGAACTATTAAAAGCAGGGATTCAGAAAAGATTACTTAATCCTGAGAAAGAGGAAAATATGAGAAAGAAACTCAAACTAAGCTCAACTTGATTCTGTTCAGTGTAAGGTACGGCATAAATACAAACTAGAACAGTTAGTTGGTCAAGATTTTGTTATTCTATCCTGCAATAAAAAAAAAAGCATACCTGGAATTGCTGTAATGGCTACCTCAGAGGGCCAGCAACAAACTTAAAAGCCTGCCAAGTTTCTCTCTATCCCATGCCAGATCAAACAGGACTATTTTGATTTTCTTTCTCACTCTTTCCTCTTTCTTTGGGACGAAGTAAAAGTCGCCTCTTAAGGCCCGCTCTCACTGCACTTACGGATGCATTACGGATGCATTTTCCGTTGGAAAATGCTATGTATCCGTTGTATACTCATTGCATACGTGTTTCATATGCTCTATCCGTCGAGCATCCATCCACTGCAATTTCATCTGCGCAAGAAGTTTTGAGCTGCACAAAACTTTGTGAACAGATGAACTTTCCGCTGTGTACGATGTAAATCCGCGACATACGAGCAACAAACGTTCTATGCCCGTTTATCATCCGTTAAACGTCCGCTGTATCCTCTCTGCATCCTCTGGGCATCCTCACAACTCACATCCGCTGCAGCTGAAAACGGAAAGAGGGAGGAAACAAAAGGTACACGGAACGTCTACACAGCGTTAGTAGCGTAGGTGATGCATCCGCTTCATCCGCTATGCGTCCGCTTTGCAATGCTCCCCCGGAACCCCTACGGAGGTGTCATCTGCTTCCATCCGCTTTCATCTGCTAGGCTTCCTATGAACATCCGTTTAACATCCCCGCTACATACTACCCATGTCCGTTCTTTTCCGTTCTTTTCCATTCTGTTTATGCAAATTTTCACCACTTTTTGGAACGGATGACAACAGATGGAGCCACCCCTGAAATTTTTCTCGTCCACTGTGTCTTTTATGCATACGTTTTGCGTCCGTCAGCCAGTGGGACCGGGCCTTTAACAGTTCACACAGTTCCTCTTCCATTTCCAAGTCTACAGTCCTTCACAATCTGACAAGTAGATTTTTTTTTACTACAACCCAAGAAAAACAAAACAGCAGACAAATCAGTCCCCGCCCCTCTCTCTCTTTCTGCAAATACATGTTTTCTGTGATCTCATAAACCTTATAATTTGCTAATCATAGAACCAAGTCCACCACTCTTGGAATGCTGTGTGTATCAAGCCATACTATGTGAAGTCATAATATGTTTTGCATAGCATATTATATAAACCCAGCAGAGACTTTAGTTTAGTATGCAAGCAGAATATAGCCAAATATTCACTATACAATCAATAATTTATTTCAGAAAAAAAAAAACCCAAAGAGGCAGAAACTAAAAAGAAATGCCAATGCCAATGACACAAAAGGGAAGAATTATCAAATAAAAGTAACTCAAAAGTCCATGTATTTGCATACTAGCATTTCAAGCAAGTCCTGCCTATTCATCTGGCAAACAGAAAAGAAACCCCACACCAAAACCGCATGAAAATCACGGTTTTCACTTCTACTCTTCCTCAAGGCTTTATATCTCTCTGTACGGTGCACAGGTTCTCCACCAGGAGATACGTGACATCTAAGGAAAACGAAACTTCATCTTTGAACTCTAAAGGTCACAAAACCATTGAAATCACAAGTATAGAAACTTCTGCTCTGGATAGTGGAGAAAAAAACAAAACAAAAAGCTTTTACTTTTTGAAGTAAAAGCCAGCGCCTCGCTCATTCGCTCGTTTGAAGTTATTTTCCGCAGAAGCACTTTTCAAAAAACTTGTTTTGAATCGTAACTTTCCAAAACGCCCTGCAAAGGCCAGGTTAGTCTGCGGTTTTGGAATTTGCAACAAAGGAAGCTATGCAGACATCAAGCACCATTACCGCCTAAGGCTGTGGTGCAATTACATCCAGGGCGCAAATCCAGAATTTGCTCGTCGCGTGAGCCGGTCCGGGAGCCCAGATGGGGCGCCCGTTACCTTAGGCCAGAGCTTAGCTCGCTCGCTGGCTATAGCGGCTCGCAAAAGCGGCTGCGATCGCGCTTGAATCTGTGCGACCGCAGTCATGAACGTGGGAGGAATGGTGGGATTGACTTCTCTGGCTGGCGATGGGGAACCAGCGAAGGAGCTCTGCCCGCTATGGCTGCTGGCCAGGGAATGGGGCAGCCGCGCGTCCTTCTGGTCCGACCCAACCAGACGGCGCGAGGTGACGCTCTGCGGAGCCGCCATGCGCGGTGTTCATCCTGTCCTGCTGAGGGATTACCATTGCCATGGTAGCGGAAGAACTAAGGCCCCCGCCCCCGCGGTCCTGCAGCGGGAGCTACGGCGACCCTCGGCAGAAATCCTGACTGCGCTTCCCCTCCGAGTCTCTCGCTTTGATTTCGGAGCTCCGTTTTCACCTGGCGAAATTCATCCGATGCTGCGCGGCGGCCGGAGTAGCTTTTTGTGGCTCGCTAAACGGTAAGCGTGGGTAGAAGGAGCCACGTGCATACCTGGACTTTTGTGTTCCTTTGATCGGAGCTCTTTGCTTTTTTTCCCCAGGTTTTCAGAACCGAACCGGAGACCCGTCCCCGAAATTGCTTGCATGATGAGCGGAGAAACAAAGTGATGGACCAGTTTGATCCTCGCCCGCTTTCAAGATTCTCTTTCAAGAGCGCTGATGGGAGATTTGGAGACTCTGCTGACCAGGTCTTGAGAGCATCAAACAGATTAACAGAGTTGGAAGGGACCTTGTAGGTTATCTGGTCCAACACCACTACCACCACCACCACCACCACCACCACCCAAGCAGGAGAACCTACACCATTTCGTACAGATGGCAGTCCAATCTCTTCTTGAAAGCTTTAAGTGAGGAAGCTCCCACAACTTCTGCAGGCAAGTTGTTCCATTTGTTGACTGCTCTCACTGTCAGAAAATTTCTCTTGATTTCCAGGTTGAATCTCTCATTCAGATTCCATTCATTATTCTTTGTCAGGTGCTTTGGAAAATAGTTTGACCCCTTCCTCTCTGTGGCAGCCCCTCAAATATTGGAACACTGCTGTCCTGTTTCCTCTGGTCCTCTCTTCACTACACTAGCCATGTCCAGTTCCTGTAACTGTTAGTCTCCAGTCCCCAATCATCCTAGTTGCAATTCTCTCTGTGTGTTGAGGTAATTCCCCGTTAGGAGAATGAGCGCATACGGGGAGACGTATAGAGAGTAGTGTTTGAATAATACACACACAGTACACAGATACACTGTACAGTAAATGTAGGTTTTTACTTCCAGAAAGGTTTAAGCAAAGTCCAAAATACGCAGTCCAAAATCATTCACAAGTAAATCAGTAAGTTTTCAATCCAGGAAAAATCCAAATATCAAAGTCCAGTGTCAAAAACAGTTCAGTATCAGACTTACATTACATTCCAGTAATATCAGTCAATTAGAAAAAATGGAGCAATAGCAATACTTTCCAACAGAAGGAAATAAAGATACACTCACACTCTCTTCTGAGACTCAGACTAAGACAATCCAGGTTTCTGGCTCCATCTTATGGCCATTTGAGAAACCATACCCAATTGCATGCTCTTGCATTCCCTTAAGGCCTGGTCCCACTGGCCGACAGACGCAAAACGTATGCATAAAGGACACAGCAGACGAGCAAAATTTCGGGGGTGGCTCCATCCGTTGTCATCCGCTCGAAAAAGTGGTGAAAATTTGCATAAACAGAACGGAAAAGAACGGACGTGGGTTGCATGTAGTGGGGATGTTAAACAGATGTTCATAGGAAGCCTAGCGGATGGAAGCAGACGACACCTCCGAAGGGGTTCCGGGGGAGAATTGCGAAGTGGACGCATAGTGGATGAAGCGGATGCATCGCGTACGCCTAAAGGAAAGAAAGGGGATGCCACGTGGATGTATAACGGATGCAAACCGTTCACTGTGCATCCTTTCTATTTCTGTGCTACTAACGCTGTGTAGATGTTCCATGTACCTTTTGTTTCCTCCGTCTTTCTGTTTTCAGCTGCAGCAGATGTGAGTTGCGAGGATGCCCAGAGGATGCAGAGAGGATACAGCGGACGTTTAATGGATGATAAACGGACATAGAATGTTTGTTGCTCGTATGTCGCGGATTTACATCGTACACAGTGGAAAGTTCATCCGTTCACAAAGTTTTGTGCAGCTCAAAACTTCTTGCGCGGATGAAATCGCAGTGGACGAATGCTCCACGGATCGAGCATATGAAACACGTATGCAATGAGTACACAACGGATGCATAGCGTTTTCCAATGGATGGCAAGTTTTTTTAAACATTTTACATCCTCTGCATCCGTAAGTGCAGTGGGACAGGGCCTTTAAAGAGACAGTATTAAAATGTCTATCCTGGTTTATATATTTCTAACCCAAATACCTGTTAGGTAACTTATATTTCTAACAGTGTGGTGACCAAACCTGGATGCAGTACTCTAGGTTTAGTCTTACTAAAATTTCATAGAGTGGTATTATTAGGATCTTACTAGATCTTGATTGTATCCCTTTGTTAATGCAATTTAGGATTGCATTGGCTTTTTTGGCTGCTGCCACATACTGTTGGCTCATATTTAATTGGTTGTCCACTAAGACTCCAAGATCCCTCTCATTTACAGTGGTGGGATTCAAATTTTTTAACAACTGGCTCTGTGGGGGTGGCTTGATGGTCATGAGACTGGGTAGGCATGGCTAGGTGGTCATGTGACTGGGTGGGCGTGGCCAACTTGACATCACCCTTTATGATGTCTACATTTCTTGCTTGCAGTGCATTAGAAAGAAGAGATATTTCATTTAAAATATCAATCATCAATGCCAAATCAGTCATAAAATATATATTTTCAAGATGGGCAGCCATACTTAAGTATTTTTTATTTGAATGAAAATAGTGAGGTAATACTGGATAAGCACACCGCACGGTTAGAGTTGACTTTAGAGTTGGCCCATCTTGGTCCAAAAATTCTACCAACCTTTATAATTTCAATTTCAAGTTGGGATATTTAAATGCACTTTGGTTCTCATTGGATTGATGAAAAATAGCATATATTAATAAATATTTTTAAATGATTTATTTGCATTATTTTCTTAATAGAAATCTAAAATAAGTTGGAGACAATGGTTTAAGCAGTGCCATTTTATGATGTTTGGAAACATCAGTATGTTTCATTTATAGTGTGAAACTTCTGTTTTATTTATTAACTGGAAGGTAAGCAATTTCTAGCAGCTCTTTCAATAATTATCAGAAATTGTAGCATGAGCAGGCATGATTTATAGAGCATGAACGAGCAGCAAGTAGATAGACAAAATCCATTTGGGTTGGAATATTTGAATAGAGGGCATCTTTATCAGAAAATATTGTGTACATTTTAATGTTATTTGTGATGTTTTGAATAAAGCAAGTCTTTAAGAGAAGTTTGATCTGTTATTCTAGCAATGTAGAAGCAACCTTATACTTTACAAAGAGTGATTTGAAATAGCTGCAGAATTGATAGGAGCATACGAGAAGTACATTGCTGATTTAATGATAGAAGCAACATTACAATATTCAAATCCATTACTGACCTCTTACTAATCTCCTCTGGGACATCTTTCTCTTTTCTTTCTCTGTTCAAGACATTCAGAGCAAACTGGCATAGCATGTGTCAGCTGTCATGTGTTTAAGCATTTTAAGCCCATGTCACATTGCACCAACAGATGCAAAGAGGATGTAAAATGGAGAAAACGCTTGCCATCCATTGGAAAACGCAATGCATCCGTTGTGTACTCACTGCGTACGTCTTTCATATGCTCTATCTGTCAAACATTCGTCTATTGCTATTTCATCAGCTCAAAAAGTTTTGAGCTGCACAAAACTTTTTGAGCGGATGAACTTTCCGCCGCGTACAATCTACATCCGTGACACATATGGGCAACAAATGTTCTATGTCCATTATCATCCGATAAACGTCCGCTGTATCCTCTCGGCATCCTCCGGCCATCTGCGCAACTCACATCCGCTCCAGCAGAAAGTAGAAAGAGGGAGGAAGCGAAAGGTATGCGGAACGTCCACACAGCGTTAGTAGCATGGACATAGAAAGGATGAAAGCGGATGCAGCTTGGATATAAAGCATTAAAACGGACAAAACGTTTGTATATGGGACGTATCTCAGATATTTAGGATGTCTGGAAGATGTCCAGAGTATGTGGAAGGACACCTAGCAGAAAACCGACATTTCCTATAAAAAGGGGGAGGAAATCACCTGGATCTCAATATCAGTCCAGCAGTCCTGGTGTGCAGACCTCTTCAGCCTTGATCTTGCTCTTCCACATCATCCATTGATCTCCACCATGAATCATTGCACACTCCTTTTGGTCGCCGCGATCATTCAACACCAGAACCAAGCCCTGTTCAGACTGTTTTACCTTTTCTACACAAGGAGAAGAAGGAGACGTCCAAGAGCTGTCTGGGTCTGACGATGGATCGGGAGAAGAGTGGAGTTTGGACTGTATGACAAGCTGATGGTGGAGCTGAGGAATGAAGACACTCGTGCATTCTAGCACTTCATGAGGATGCCACCAGCCATGTTTGATGAAGTTGTGGAGTGTCTGAGACCCAGGTTGATCAAGGCAAACACCAACTTCCATCCCAGCCTGGACCCTGGACTGAAGGTGGCACTGACTCTGCGCCACCTGGCTTCTGGGACCACAAACAGAAACATGCAGTATGCCTGGAGGGTGCCTCACAACACATTCAGCATTGTGGTCAGAGAAGTGGTGCAGGCCATCATCGAAGAATATGTGGAGGAGTGGTGTCCCACCACTGAAGAAGGCTGGAGGAAAGTTGCAGAGCAGTGGTATCAGAGGTGGAACTTTCCCCACACCGTTGGAGCCATAGATGGGAAGCACGTGGCCTGCAAAGCTCCACCCAACTCAGGGTCCAATTATTACAACTACAAGGGCTTCTTCAGTATCATCCTCTTTGCCATGGTTGATGCTGACTACAAGTTCATGTACATTGATGCTTCAGGCAACGGGTCAGCTTCAGATGCCCAGATATACAATGCCAGTGACCTCAAGGATGGGCTGGAACCTCATCAGGGGTTTTCCAGATCCAGACCCCCTACCCAATGACACACAAGATGTGCCCTACTTTATTTGGCTCTGAACAAAGACTGCCGCTCGGTGGGGCTGCTGTTCTTTTTACAGGCTGCTGTCCACAATTTCAGCCATTGATGGTTGTTCATTTTCCCACCTGGAAAATGAACCAGTGGGGGAAGTCTGACATCACTGACTTTTCCGCATTGAATATCTAACACCCCTCCCCTCCTGGAAGAAGCATTCATCTGACACTGACTTTTCCCATTGAATATCTAACACCCCTCCCCTCCTAGAAGATGTATTCATCCGATCAGGTCTCACTCACAGACATAATCACGTAAGTAGGCAGGACTCCTGTGTGTGTGACTGGACCTTTGCAGTTCAACCTCACCTGCGGTGGCTACCTGACTAGTTGGGTCTGTTGTCACTCCAGAGCTAGCCCTTTGAGTTGCCTCAGGGTTTTTCAGGGGTGGACCTGGCTCTGACAGAACAGTGGGCTCTGAGTTTCTTTGCTGGATTTCCTCCCCTTCAGCTAAGTTATCCTGCAGTGTACTCGAGTTTGAGTCCCGCCCTAGAGTGGGGAGGTTTGTGTTTTCAGTATTTGTAGTTGTTAGGGTTGGTCTTACCTCTCTATGTTGTGTTTCTGTCTCTGAGGTTTTCTGGTCATTCTGATGCTGGTCCAATAATCCCTGGAGTTGGTCTATGTGTCTGCTCCATATTTTCCCATTTTCTACTTCTACTCTATAAGATCGGGGGCCTATGACTTGCACTACTTGTGCAGGGGGCCATGCCCCCCCCCTGCATAATTGTGAGCATAGACTGATTGACCTATGTTCAAATATCTGCATTTACTTGTCAAATCTGTGGGTGTGATTGGTTTGTAGTGTGGGTGTAATCTATTCAGCTCTGATCTTAACTTCCGCCCCATTAAAAGTTCTGCTGGACTTCTGTGTGTGGCAGCCGAAGGTATGATATGTTGTATCATTAAGAATTTGTCTATTTTCATTTGTCAATCCCCTGGTCCCATTTTTGCTAAGGTTTCCTTTGTGGAACTTACGGCTCTTTCTGCCTGCCCATTATTTTGGGCGTGTCCAAGTGCTGATAATACATGGCATATTCCCTGTTCAGCTAGGAAACATTCAAAATTGTTTGCTGTGAATTGGGGTCCATTATCCAATACCACAACATCCGGTAACCCATGTGTGGCAAACAATTTCCTCAATACCTTAATCACAGCATCTGCTGTGGTGGTTTTCATGATCATTACTTCTACCCACTTTGAATATGCATCAACGGTTATTAGAAATGTTTGCCCCTGCATTGGCCCTGCCAGGTCTATATGCATTCTAGATCAAGGTGCTGTCAGTCTTACTTGTGAGAGAATATGCACCCATGCTGGAGCTCTAAATGTGTGTAAATAGCTTAAATTTGGTTTTCTGCCATGCCAACGAGTGAATGGCAATTCTCCAGTTGTTGTATTTACTACATTATTTAAAACATGGTTACTACACATTATAGCTTCACCCCACAGTGTTTCAGGCAAACCTGAATCAGATAACATAGTGCGAGCCATGGCTTGTAATGTTTGCCCTCTTCGTTCTATAAACGAGTTATGTTGAGGTCTGTAAGTTGCAGAATGTTTATTCTCAACACCAGCCAATTTTAACATATTTTGAAATCTTTTTGTTAACAAACTCAATCCCATTATCAGTTACTAAAGTAATTACTTTACTTTTCATTTTTCTCTCAGCAAACCTTCACCAGTTAAAGAAATGTTGGAATGTTTCTGTTTTGTTCTTCATAAGATAGCAGAAACCGTATCTTGAGTAATGGTCCATAACACTCAAAATATAACAGGCACCTCCTAAACTTGGTTTCTTAGGACCAATTATGTTAGCAAATACAACCTCTAAACGTTCTTTGGTCTTAAACCCATTTAGTCTGTTTGCAGGAGTAACTTTACTCTTTTCTTGACTACAAGCATTACAATGTAAATACTTGCTACAAGGTTTCAATTTTATTCCCTCTGACAATTGAACAGATTGTTTGAGCATTTTGAAATTAATATGCCCTAGACGCCTATGCAGTAAATGTATACATTCATCATGTGGCTTAACATTGTTACAAACTGAGTTAGCCATCTTCAACTGATCATCATGTATTACATATAAATCATTTTTTAAAGTAGCAGTAACACTTTTACCCTCTTTCTCTATTATACAGTTATCTCTCCTAAAGGTTACTACATAACCAATATTAACTAAAGCCCTTACTGATTGCAAATTAAATTTCAGTTTAGGTACATATAACATAGTTAAATGTTCATTTATACAAGAACAATATGCAGTACCTTCACCTGATGCTTTCATCTTCCATCCATTTGCCAATGATACATGTTGTTTACTCGTGGACATATTTACAAATCTTTTTCTATCTTTAGTAATGCACTGTGATGCTCCACTATCAACAACCCACAAATTATTGTTTACAGTTGAATTGCTAGACATTGCTAAACATTCTTTTTGGCCTTCTGGTGTTTGCCAGTATTCTGTTGTTTTCTTTTCTTACAGAATTTAGCTATATGTCCCCTAGCCCCACAAGAAAAACATTTCCTAACAGTATAGGCAATTGAAGATAAATTCTCTTCTTGTGGTTGTTCCTTTCTTAGTTGGTCCCTATCAAGCCGTCTTCTTGCTTCTTCTAACAACCTTCCAGTTATATCAGTCAGTGTCAGTTTATCTCTGGGCAGGACTTCCAGTGAAGATACATAGTCATCATAACTTTCATCCAACGAGGAAAGAATGATGTAAACTTGATGCAGCTCTGAAAATATTAGCTCTTTTTCATGTAGCTCTTGGAAAGTTCTTTTCATGAAGTTTAAATGAGCTAGCATATCTCCATCTTTCAGAAGACGTGCTCTAAACAGTTTACATGTAAGATGTATGTGTGCACCTACACTGTCACGAACATAAATCCTCTTCAAATTCTGCCAACACTTAGCAGCAGACTCTTCTCCATGAATATGGACTAGCTGTTGGTCACTCAGTGTTAGTCCAATTATACAAAGAGCTCGTTCATTGTTCTGTTTAAAGTCAGCAATTTTCTTGACATCATCCTCATTATCTGGATCCCAAGCATTTACATCTGGTGGATTTTGAACTACATTCCATAAACCTTCTTTACGCAGAAGTAGACTGCACTTCATAGACCAGGAAACATAGTTTGTTCCATCCAACCAGGTTATCAGTGATAGACTTGTTGAAGTGACTTGTGCCATCTTTACCAGGATAATAAACTACAATCAAACATTAAACAACTGTCTGTATACAGTACTGTGTATTCACACTAACTCTCAGTTATCTGAGCCTGGTATGGCCTGGGCCCATAACTAGTGTTGAGGTAATTCCCCGTGAGGAGAATGAGCGCATACAGGGAGATGTACAGAGAGTAGTGCTGGAACAATACACAAACAGTACACAGATACACTGTACAGTAAATGTAGGTTTTTACTTCCAGAAAGGTTTAAGCAAAGTCCAAAATAAGCAGTCCAAAAGTCATTTACAGGTTAATCAGTCAGTTTTTCAATCCAGGGATATTCCAGTAACAAAGTCCAGTGGCAAAAACAGTTAAGTGTCAGACTTACATTAAATCCAGTAATATCAGTCAATGAGGAAAAATGGAACAATAGCAATACTTTCCAACAGAAGGAAATAAAGATACACTCTCTTCTCTTCTGAGATTCAGACAAAGACAAACCAGGTTTCTGGCTCCATTTTATGGCCATTTGAGAAACCACACCCAATTGCATGCTCTTGCATTCCCTTAAAGAGACAGTATTAAAATGTTTATCTTGGTGCATATATTTCTAACCCAAATACCTGTTAGGAGACTCATATTCCTAACAGTAACAATTTATATCCCAAACGATAATCAAAAAGAATTTCTAGTAAAGAGAAGGACCAGAGGAGACATGATAGCGGTCTTCCAATATTTGAGGGACTGCCACAGAGAGGAAGGGTCAAGCTATTTTCTAAAGCACCTGTAGGCCAGACAAGGAATAATGGATGGAAACTGAACAAGGAGAGATTTAACCTGGAAATAAGGAAAAACTTTCTGACAGTGAGAACAATCAACCAACGGAACAGCTTGCCCTTGGAAGTTGTGGGAGCGCCATCACTTGAGGCTTTCAAGAAGAGATTGGACTGCCAGTTGTCAGAAATGGTGTAGGGTCTCCCATTTGGACAGGGGTTTGGACTAGATGACCTACAAGGTCACTTCCAACTCTGATTATTTGTTAAATCTGTAAAATTTTATAGTAGAGTTCATGAAAAAATAATAGGATCAGGACATGAAAATATCTATTTGGTAGGAGACTTCAACTCAATGGTGAATCTCAGAAGGGATTACAAAAATAACAAAAAATAAGAAAAAAAGGAAAATATTACCGAAAACTTTTTTTGATTTGGTCCACGAGTTAAATTTAACAGATAGTTGGAGGGAGTTAAATGGGGAAGAAAGCAGATATACGTTCTATTCAAATCCACACCAATCTCTGTCTAGAATAGATACAATTTGGATGAATAAATAATTGGAAAATGAGATAAAAATATAGACATATTTGTCAATACCTGGGCAGATCACAATCCCCTACAACTAATTTGGAAAGGTTATGATAGAAAAATAGAATAAAAATAGAAAAAAATAGATTGAATTCAATTTATGGAATACAAATTAAAGAACCCTTTTCCAACATGACTGACTTTTGTCTCAACATACATCCACACAAAAATCATCACAATGACAAAATCCCCAATTATAACTTTAAAAAAGGCAACTATGATCTTATAATCAACAATCTCTCTTTCCTTGATTGGCAATTTCTATTCACTGGATGCAATGCTGCTGAAGACCATTACAACATATTCTTACTAGAAATCGAATCATCAAACTATATGTACCAATAACAATTCCCAAAACCAGGAAGAACAGATTACCCATAACAGTAAGGAAGCTTCAATCTAAAAAGAGATCACTCTGGCGGAAAAACAAATCTGGTCACGTTGCCAACTTCAAAAGCTGATACAAAAATCTATGCCATCAGATAAAAACTGAATGCACTAATTATCACATTAAACAAGAGGAAAACCTTCACACAAATTCCACCTGTGCTTTCTACAATTTTGTAAACAACATGTTAAGCCTGGGTTCCCCAACCAGGGTTAGGTAGACAAGCTAAACAGAATGTGCAGCGTTAGTCAGATAGGCACACAGATAAATGAGTGAGCTAAGCTTGTATGTTTATTTACATACAGTAAAAATAACAGATACGCTTGTGCTATCAAGAATATATTTTATTCCAGTATAAGTTTATAGCATAGTCAAAAACAGTCCAATATTCATTTACCATGTAGTCAGTCCATTCAGGGATATTCAGTTAGCAAAGTCCATGTAGAATATCCTAGTGTCAGTTCACATAAATCAGTCCGTTGTTGTCTCTCCCGTTCGAGCAATGCAGTCTTGCTTCCAAGCAGTAATCAGGGATCATCAAAGCCAGAGAGAGAGAGCAAGCCGTAGCCTTGCTACTTTTATAGTATTTACATAACCACTCCCACAGTTGCTCTTTCACAGTTAAAGCTGCATACACAAACTATGATTCATAGTTATGATTTCACCTAAACCAGTTAGGGTGAACAATGTTATCCCTAACACAACAAACTAAAAGACTCAAGGTCCATCCCACCTCTGAAAGGACCTAATGGCAAAGACTGCAGCGGTGATACCACCAAAGCAAACCTCTTCGGCTCAGTATTTGTAAACAGCAATGGATCAAGCCCAGTACTTCCTAGTTGAACCACAGACAACTACAATGATCTAATACATATTGATTTTACAGAAGACATTGTTGAAAAAGCACTACGCAATCTAAAACCATCCTTATCTATTGGACCGGATGGAACATGTGCCTACTTCTTAAAAATGTTATCCACTGCCATAGCTGAACCTCTAAGCATAATCTTTGAAAAATCTTTCAGGACCAACTCCTTGCCTAACCTATGGTCACAAGCCACAGCCATCCCCATCTTCAAAAAGGGAGATCCCAGCCTCGCTGAAAATTACAGACCAACCTCCTTATGCTGCGTCACCTGTAAAGTCATGGAATCAATTATTAACCAATCCATTATCCTCCACTTCGAGACAAACAACCTACTCTCTAATAAACAATTTGGTTTCAGAAAAAAAATATCCTGTAATCTGCAACTCTTACACTGCAAAAACATATGTACTACATAACTCGATCAGGGCAAAGCAATAGACACAATCTACATAGACTTCTGTAAAGCCTTTGATTCAGTGGTACACGCCAAACTACCACTAAAACTAAAATCTTATGGTATCTCTGGACACCTACATAACTGGATAGAAGCATTCCTGTCAAACAGACAACAAATGGTCAAAATTGGGAGCGTCCTATCAAATTCTGTACCTGTCAACAGTGGTGTCCCCCAAGATAGTGTTTTAGGACCAACTTTCTTCATACTCTACATAAATGACCTCTGTGATCACATTAAGAGCAACTGCGTTCTCTTTGCTGATGATTTAAAACTATTCAACACCACAGACAATACTACTACCCTCCAAAAATGTCCTACCTGCAAATGAATACTTCAGTTTCAATCATAACAACACAAGAGCACACAATAGATACAAACTCAAGATTAACCGCAGCAAACTTGATTGCAGAAAATACGACTTCAGCAACACAGTGGTCAATGTTTGGAATACTCTACCTGACTCTGTGGTTTCTTCCCCAAACCCCACAAACTTTAACCTTAGACTACTATTGATCTCACCCTCTTCCTAAGAGTCCTGTAGGGGGGCGTGCATAAGCGCACCAATTGTGCCTACCGTCCCTGTCTTATTTTTTCTTTTTGTTTTTCTTATAAGTATCCATCTCATGTATTCAAAACGATGGTTATTCTTATACCTGTATCTTGTAAGCGATTGACAGATCAAATAAAAAAAATAAAAAATAGAAGATAGAGATTAGATATACAGATTCTAAAAGAAAAAGAATATACACAACTTATTAAAAAAGAAATGGAACTTTTCCTTAAAGAAAACAACAATGAAGAAACAATGCTACAAAATTTATTGGACACCACAAAAGTCTATATAAAAGGAGTAACAATTGCTTATATAGGCAGACAAAACAAAGAAAAAAGGAAAAAACAAAATGAATTTGAAGAAAAATTAAAAAGAATAGAAAAAGCCCTACAGGAGAACATACAAAATGATTAAAAGATAAAAAGGAAAGAAATTTGATTAAACACAAATTAAATTCACTAAATCAGGAAGAATATGCAAAAAATTGGAATCAATTAGGTAGAATTTTTTTTGAATAAGCAAATAAACCAGGAAGATGGCTAGCTTACAAATTAATGAAGGAAAGGGAAAAGAAATTAATACAAGTATTACAAGATGATAAGTGGAATCCCCAAAACCAAACTGAGGGGGGGAAAGGATTATACAAAACTATTATGAAAAACTATATAGTAAGAATAAAATAGATGGGGGAAAGATAGAACAGTATCTAAAAGAGAAAAACTTACCCCCAATCTCAGAAGAGAGTAGAGAATTATTATAGAAAGAAATTACCTAGATAGAAATGAAGAGAGCTGTTGATAAACAGAAAAACAAAAAGACACCAGGACCAGATGGGATTCCGGTAATTTTTATAAGATTATGTATGAAGCTATGGAACCATTGATGCTAGACAATTATTAGAAGCTAAATTACCCAAATCGTGCACAGAATCATATATAACTTTGATACTGAAAGAAGGTACCGACCACTCCCAAATTTAAAACTATAGGCTAATTTCCCTGCTAGATGCCGATTATAAAATACTGATGACAATCATGGCAGAAAGAATGAAAATAATTTTGAATGAAATAATGCATGCAAATCAAAACAGTTTCCTCCCTAAAAGACAAATTAGAAACAACATGAGGACAGTAATGGATAAACTGGAATATTATGAAGAGCATCCAGAGAAATCAGCAGCGCTGATTTTTCTGGATGTGCAGAAAGCCTTTGATAATTTAAATTGGGATTTTTTTTTACAGCAAATTATAAGAGATGAAATTTGGAGCAAAATTCAACAAGATGGTAGCGGAAATCTATTCCAGCCAGAAAGCAAGTATAATAATTAATGGTGATTTTACCCAAAGATTCAATATAGTGAAAGAAGTGAGACAGGGATGTCCAATGTCATCTCTGATCTTTATTCTTGCAATAGAAATCTTGCCAACACAAATTAGGATGAATGAGGAAATTATAGGAACTAAAATAAAGAAGGAAGAATACAAAATACAAGCATCTGCGGATGATATGGTATTCTTCATAGAAAGCCGAAATGAGAGTGGGAAAACTTTATTAAGAGAAATAGAAAAATTTGGCAAGGTAGCAGGACTCAAGATTAATAAAAAATAAAACCAAAATATTAGTTAAAACTTTGACAGACCACCTGTTCTGACCCACGCTCTTTTCCAACAAATCAAACACAATCCAAAGGGAACAGAGACCTTGTAATTCTTCTGCAAAATAATTAGCTGTGAAAAGCACAAGCCTTTCCAAACTGTGCGAGACTTGCCAAAAGATAATAGACAAGAAATAATTAGCAATACAAGAATCTTCAAATACAAACTCAGGATACTGGAATTTCCGTGAGGCTGGAGTTTCAAAATGTCTTTGCCTTCTGTAAAGTATGTTCATTTCACAGCTGGCTTTTATCTTCTTGAAAGAGAGGCCATTACCTTGCAGCCATACTCCCGAGTCACCCATGCTATTGTAGCTTCTCTTTCCTATGAGCAATCCTGCATGCACACCCATTTGGCACATTCTCCTTGGGAACATCCTCATCACTGCTGCCAGCCCCCACAATCTCTGAAGGCAGCAGTTCACTCCCTAATGGTCCTGGCCCTTCATCTGAGTCCTCGCTCTCCTCAGCTGTCCACACCTGCTGCCAGCTAACCACAACACCACCAAAAGAGGGAATTAGAAAAGGAAATAAAACTGAGAATTATGAATAAAATTAAACATTTAGGTTTTTGGCTAACATCAAGATGCTCGTCATTAAAAGAGATAATTATGACAAATTTATGAGCCAAACAAAAAAAGATTTAGAAATATGGAGTAAATTACAGTTATCCTTAGTAGGAAAGATTGCAGCAATACAAATGAACCTATTACCAATGTGGTTATATTTATTTCAGACAGTTCCTATAAAATTAAATAAGATTTTTTTTGATGAATTGAATAGAGTAGTGTTGAAATTTATATGATAAGGGAAACCCCCCTGCATAATGTTAAAATTATTGCAAGAGAATAGATATAGAGGTGGCTTTAGACTCCTGGACTGGGAATTGTACCAACATGCAGCAGCTCTAATTTGGATCAAAGAATGGATCATTCTGAGTAATAAGAAGCTATTAACTCTTGAAGGACATAATCTACAAATTGGTTGGCATGCTGCTATGTGGGAGAAGAGAAATAAGACAAGTTCTCACTTTTTAAACCACCGAATAAGAGAGGCACTATTGGAGATCTGGAACAGAATTAGGAAAAAAACATTACTTTAAAATACCAGGTTGGCTTTCCACCATGGAAGCCATGATATACCCAAATAATTTAGCTATAAATAAAATGATTAGATACAATCAATTATTAAATTATCAAGGGATACTGAAAACAAATCAAAAATTGAAAGAGGAAGGGATAGTGATAGATTGGTGGCCCTACCTACAATTGCAAACATAATCCAAAAAAGATGTAGAAGAATTCAGTATAGATAAAATACCACAACAACTGGACAAAATATTACTAGGATCAGAGGAAAAATGTATAACCAAAATGTATAATTATCTTTTAAGATTCTATAGAGGAGGTAGTGAAATCAACCTTGATAACCGGGATGAAATTTTTTTGATACAGCATATAATTAGAAGATTGGGAAAGATTATGGACTAAAAAATATAAATTAACTTTGGCAGCCTCATATGAAAAAAAATTTATATGAAACGTTTTATCTTTGGCATCTAGCACTGGCGAGATTGGCTAAAATTTATCCATACTTGAAATCAGAGTGTTGGAAATGCAAAAAGAAACCCGGTACATTCTTTCACATGTGGTGGACTTGCCCAAAAGCAAAAAAATTCTGGAATAAGATACAGATCTGGTTACAGAAAATAACAAGTCTAAAGATAGTACACAAACCTGAAATATTTTTATTAGGGATAATCAAAGGAGAACATACAAAAGAGAATGAATGTCTCATGATGTACATCTTAACAGTGGCTAGGATACTATATGCTCAAACTTGGAAATTAGATAGTACACCCACAGTTAATATGATTATAAAAAAAGCAATGGATTGCACAGAAATGAACAAATTCACAATGGAATTGTAGGAGAGGGAAAATAAAGAATTTTCTATGGCCTGGGAAAAATGGTATGTCTGGAAAGAAAATAGAAAGAAGATATAATGCAAAAGTAGAAGCTTTAAAATATAATTGTAAATAGTATATATGTATAGGAGAATGGTATAACGGATGTCACAAATAACTGCAAAAATGTTTATAGAATGTGGTTTTTTTAAGGTGAAAATTTAATAAACTTTATTTTTAAAAATTCACTTGTTTAAATCAATAATCCGTAAAAATCATATGATAATTTTGGATTGTTCTGATTCTTCACAAGATTTGTGAATCAGTGAGATTAGGAAGGACATCAACATTATTTTGCACATTATACGTATTGGTATGGATGTACTAATTTCTCCTAAGAAAGAAGGGAAACTTTTAATTGTACAGCAATTGTTGTTAAAGCCCCTGTCACACTGCACCAATGGATGGAAAGAGGATGTAAAATGGAGAAAAACACTTGCCATCGTTGGTTAACACGATGCTTCCATTCTGTACTCACTGACTCCGTTTTGCTTCCTCTCTATCCGTCCAGCATCCGTCTATTGACATTTCATCCGCTCAAAAGGTTTTGAGCTGCTCAAAACTTTTGAGCGGAAAATGTATCCAACGCATCCGTTCTGCATCCACTAGGCATACGGGGGACATCCGTTCTGCATCCGTCGGCATCCGTTACGCGTCCGCTACTTCCGCTAGGCATCCGCTGCACATCCACACAACTCAAATCCGCTCCAGCAGAAAGTGGAGGAAGCGGAACGGAAGTGGAGGAAGGGAGGAAGCGGAACAGACGCAGAACGGATGCGCAGCGTTAGTAGCACGGATGGAGAAAGGATGAAAGCGGATGCAGCTCGCATACAAAGCATTTAAAACGGAAAAAACGTTCGCAGAGGGGACCTATTTCGGATATTAAGGATGTCTAGAGGATGCCTAGAGGATGCAAAAGGACACATAGGGGAAAACCTACATTGCCTATAAAAAGGGGGAGCAACTCACCTGGATCTCACTTTCAGACCATCAGCCCTGCTGTGCAGACCTCTGCAGCCTTCATCTGCCTCCTGCTCTTCCATAGCATCCAGTCACGTCCACCGTGGATCATAACAAACTCCTTTTGGTAGCCACCATCGTTCTGCAACAGTGTGAAGCCATCTACAGGCTCTGTGAACTCTACTACGGGAAGAAAAGGAGGCAGCCAAGAAGCATCTGGGTCCGAAGATGGATCGCAAGAAAAGCCGAGTACGGACTGTACAACAAGCTGATGGTGGAGCTCAGGAACGAAGACCCTCATGCATTCCAGAACTTCATGAGGATGCCTCCAGCCATGTTTGACGAAGTTGTGCAGCGGCTGACACCCAGGTTGACCAAGCAGAGCACCAACTTCCGGCCCAGCCTGGACCCTGGGCTCAAGGTGGCACTCACTCTGCGCCACCTGGCCTCAGGGACCACCTACAGGAGCATGCAGTACGGCTGGAGGGTGCCACCCAACACCATCAGTATTGTGGTCAGAGAAGTGGTGCAGGCCATCATCGAAGAATACCTGGAGGAGCTCCTCCAGTGCCCCTCCACTGAAGAAGGCTGGAAGAAAGTTGCAGAGCAGTGGTATCAGAAGTGGAACTTCCCCCACACCGTTGGAGCCATAGATGGCAAGCACGTGGCCTGCAAAGCGCCAGCCAAGTCAGGGTCCACTTATTTCAACACCAAGGGCTTCTTCAGCATCATCCTCTTCGCCATGGTCGATGCTGACTACAAGTTCATGTACATCGATGCTTCAGGCAACGGCTCATGTTCAGATGCCCAGGTATACAACGCCAGTCATCTCAAGGAGGGGCTGGAACGCAACCTCATCATGGGCTTCCCAGATCCAGACCCCCTGCCCAACGACACGCAAGATGTGCCCTACTTCATCGTGGGGGATGACACCTTTGCCCTCAGAACGTACCTCATGAAGCCCTACACCTCCAGATGCCTCACCTGTGAAGAGAGGATCTTCAACTACAGGCTGTTCAGGGCAAGGCAGGTGGTGGAGAATGCCTTTGGCATCCTGGCCAACAAGTTCCAGGTACTTCTCACCACCATGCAGCATTGCCTAGAGACCGGGAGGAGGATTGTGGAAGCTTGCTGCATCCTGCACAATCTCATGCGCACCTGCTACCCAGTCTTGCAGAACAGGCTCGTGGACCTCCAACAAGGCAATGGGGACATGGAGCCTGGGGAATGGAGGCAAGGGCGAAACCTGATCGACACTGAGGATGTGCAAGGCCCCAACAGAACCTCAAATGAAGCGAAGAAGCAGCGCAACCTCCTGAGACAATGGTGCAGCTCCCCAGCTGGAGCAGTGCAGTGGCAAGACAGGATGGTAGATGCTTAATGGATGCTTCCTTCAGCCTGTCTCATCACACAGATGAGATTGGGCCATGTATGTTGGGTGGGCCGACAATGAACAGGGCATTTAATGAAGAGTTGTGTTTATGTTGACATGGATCAATCATTGACATGGATCAATGATTACTTTAGTATTGATAATGAAGGGCCATAGGTGTGGCACCTGGGAGGGTGGACCATACAGTCCCACTATGCTTGCACTGGAGGTTTATCCCCACAGCTATCTCAACCCATCCCACAGCTATCTCAACCCATCCCACATCTATCTCAACCCATCCCACAGCTATCTCAACCCATCCCAAAGCTATCTTAACCCATCCCAAAGGTATCCCTGCCCATCCTACAGCTATCTTAACCCATCCCAAAGATATCCTAACCCATCCCAAAGGTATCCCTGCCCATCCCACAGCTATCTTAACCCATCCACAGATATCCTAACCCATTCCACAAGTATCCCTGCCCATCCCACTGCTATTACCCATCCCAAAGGTATCCCTGCCCACCCCAATGTTATCCTTACCCATCCCACAAGCATGCAAAGGCTTAAACCATTTCTAAATGTTTCCACCAAGACTTTATTTAATAAACTAAATGAGGCAAGTGTGTGAAGCAAAGATAATCTTTATTAATAACAAGCTGTAAAAGAAAAATGACCCAAGTCAAGTGTCCAAATAAAGTCTACAGGTAGCCACCCAGTCTCTGGCACTCTTATCGGTCACTCGGAGGTGTACCCAGTCTCAGAGGTGAAGGGTCCAGGTGCTGTGGAGGTGGCTGCTGCTGGAGTGCTGGTCTGAAGCCCCACGGGGGTGCCTGGCCCCGAGAGGGCAACAGGGGATGGTGTGTTGAGGAAGCTCTCAGACAGCTGGCTCAGCCCCGTGATGTTGAGAGCTCCTTCCTCCATACGATGAGGTGTCAGTCCCAATATCGATGACAGATGTACTGAGGCCGGGCTTGGCTGTGGGGTGGAGGAAGGAGCAGTGTAATGGGGCTGTCTGGTCTGCAGCTGTGTGAGGACTGGCGTGGGTGGCATCAGTGGCGTGGGTGGCATCGGTGGCATCAGTGGAACCGGTGGCAACAGTGGCGTTCGATGAGACTGTGCCTGGACTGGGAAGGGCTGCTGCCTGTGCTGCTGGACTTCCTGGTAGCCGTAGCCCTGGTAGGTGAGGGCCTGTGGAAAGCCTTGGAATGGGAAGGGACATCACCTGGGGTGGAGGAGCAGACCTGGACTGGGTGGGAGCAGGTTCCTCTGGATCTGGAGGGTTGTGAAGCAGCTCGGTGATCCGGTCCTTCATCACCTGGTACTGGGGTTCCTCCATGTCCGTGAGGGTATGGTTGACATAGGTGAGGAAGGGCTTGCGGTTGGAGGATGAGGAGTCGGTGTGGACCAGCTGAGAGAGGAGATCTATGCTGCTTCGGATGGTGTCCCTGATCTCCAGCAGGACAGTGTGGCTCTGCCCCTCCTGTCTGGCTCTCTGCCTTTCTGTGGAGGTGGAGCTGGGGGTGGATGCGGGTAGGACTGTGGTGGAAGTGCCGTCTCCTTTCTCCCACTGCGCCAGGGAGTCCTCCACGCGCTCCGCCACGGTTAAAACAACTGTCCGCGGGTTCTCCGCCATGGGACGCTCCACAGAAACCTGCCTGGAGACAGGAGCTGACTCTCGGCTGGAAGAGGACTGGCTCTCAACAGGCTGCCGGAGAGAGAGGGTTGTGAGAGGGGCTGCTCCTCGGTGGTGGATCTCACCCTCCAGGAAGCTGCACCTGGCCATCACGTAGGTCTCTCTGTCTGTCAGCTTGACCATGGCCTGGTTAGATTTCTTGAGGTGCAGCTTCCCGTACCAGGTGTGCATGTGCTTCCACCAGCTGAGGAGCACCTCCGAAGTGTAGCCCAGACTCTCCGCCTTCTCTCCCCAAGCAGCCTGCTTCCTTTTGGTGTCCCTGTAGAGCCTGTGTCCCTTCCGCCATAGATAGTCATTCTCTCTCAGCCTCTCCAGCACCTCATTCCTCTTCAATGGAGTATTGCCTCCTCTCCCGTTCTCACATATGCCTCTTCCTCCCTTTGGCAGGACCAGATGGGCCCTCATCAGAGGGGCTTCCAGGTTGTAGGGGCTGCTCCTCCACACCACAACCAGCAGCAGCACCAGCAGGATAATCATCATCAGCAGCAGCACCAGCACCAGCACCAGCAGGACCAGGATCAGCAGCAGCAGAGTAAGCACCAGCAGCGCCAGCAGCACCAGGAGCACCAGCAGGACCAGGAGCACCAGCAGGACCAGAAGCACCAGCAGGACCAGAAGCACAAGCAGGACCAGCAGGATGAGCAGGACGAGCAAGACCAGGAGTACGAGCAGGACCAGCAGGACGAGCAAGACCAGGAGCACGAGCAGGACCAGCAGGACCAGCAGGACCAGCAGGATGAGGAGCAGCTACAGCAAAGTAAGCACCAGCAGAAGCACCACCGCCAGAAGCAGCAGCATTAGCTCCTCCAGAAGCAGCATCAGCAGAAGCACCAGCACCAGGAGCAGTGCCAGCAGAGTAAGCACCAGCAGAAGCACCACCACCAGAAGCACCACCACCAGAAGCAGCATCAGCAGAGTAAGCACGAGCATAAGCACCACCACCATAAGCAGCATCAGCAGAGTAAACACGAGCAGAAGCACCACCGCCATAAGCAGCATCATCAGCTCCTCCAGAAGCAGAAGCAGCAGAAGCCCCAGCCCCAGAAGAGCGAGCCCATGCTGCAGAAGCCCCAGCAGAAGCAGAGTGAGGGCCATGGGGTGGGAGGGTGGCCCTGTCCCTCTTGCGAGGGCTGGCAGCAGATGGCTGAAGCTTTCTCTTCTTCCCCATGGTTGTGGGGTTGCTGGCTGGCAGCAAGGCTAGCAGGCAGGCAGGCTGGCAGGCAGGCTGGCAGGAATGCAGGCACCAAGGCTGGCAGGCAGGCTGGCAGGAAGGTTGGCACCAAGGCTGGCAGGCAGACTGGCAGGCAGGCTTGCAGGCTGGCAGGGAGGCTGGCAGGATTGCAGGCAGCAAGGCTGGCAGCAAGGCTGGCAGGCAGGCATGCAGGGTAGGCTGGCAAGGGACTTGATGTGTCTGGAAGCAGGTCTTTCCTCTGAATGGTGACCTGCTTGGGAGCTGCCTCCCTTTATATCCACGTGGCTGACGCAATGCATCCTCCCAGCATGCGCAGTGAACGTTAGGCATCCGCTAGGCTTCCGCTAGACTTCTGCTCTGCATCCGCTTCATCCGCTCGGCGTCCGTTCTGCATCTGCTGTATCCGTTCCGCGTCTGCTTTGCTGTGCTCCCCCGGAAGCCTTGCGGATGTGCCATCCGCTCCCATCCGCTTCCATCCATTAGGCTTCCGTTCCGCATCCACTTTCCATCCGCCCTGCGTCCTCCCCCCATCCGTTCCTTTCCGTGTTATCTGCTCTGGTTATGCAAATTTTTGCCCCTTTTGAGAGCGGATAACAACGGATGGAACATTTTTCTCATCTGCTGTGTCCTTTTTACTAACATTTTGCATCCGTCGGCCAGTGTGACAGGGCCTTAAGGAGCCATATACATTATAATAAATGTCTCGTCAAGTATTACTTGTCAGTCTCATATTCTTTTTAGGGCAGATATAAACAGTTTTCTATCCTATCAAATTATAGGGCAGAGTCACCTGAATTGACAGGTTATTGTTACTACTGCTTTTTAAAACTTTGAAATGTTTATATGTTCAAAAAATGATTAAAGTCTCACTTACTCGCTACTCTGTAAGATAAATGTATATGTACATGTGTGTATATGTGTGTGTGTGTTTGTGTGTTTATGTGTGTTTGTCTATGCGTGTGTGTGTGGAGTATCAAGTGTAAATGGAATAGTTAGTATTCTGTTGAGTTCATTTCCTATTTGAGGTTCATCTATTCAATTGCCTGTGATTTCTGTTTTGCAAAGCCAAGACTAGATCCTAGGGTTGTTGTTCTTTTTTTAATTTTACTACAAACATTCCCATACAACTTTAGGGGGAAAAGTGCAGGCTATTTTAAAACAATGATATGACAACAGTGATGAAGTATGTGATTTGTTAATAAGAATGTACCTTTTGTTGCTCCATAATTTAAACATATAGCTCATGTGGATTTAAGGCAGAGATTGAGAGTATGAGCACACCTCTTTTTCTAATAAAAGATTTAGTGAATATATACAGCTGGAACTTAATGTAGGTTCCTATTTGATGTCAATAAAGGGCTTATAGTGAACTGTGGATGCTCCTAAGAAAAGTCAAATTTAAAATGCTGGCTCACATAGTTTAATGTAGGCATTTTTTCTACTTTTCACACTATTAGGCCAATTCAGAAAGATACAGATTGAAGGTGTTCTTAAATGTTGGCACAGTTAGCATCCAATAAAGTTATTAAATTAACTGGTGGTGGTAGAAGATATGTATTTATTTAGTGTCTCTCTTTTTTTCTTTGACAATATATTTTGTTTTGACAGGCCAAATGGGAGCAGAAAAATGCTTGCAATGTACAATATCAGTGACCTTTTTGTTGTGCGGTCTTCAGTATAGTAGATCCACTGACTGGATCAAAAGATACAAAAGATGACCTTATTTTAAAAGTATATATGTAAAACTACATATATTTATACTATGTTACAACAATATTTGGATCCCATTTTATCAATGAAATATAATCTGTGGATAACTTTTCCTTTCAAATTCTGTAGATGAAATCAATTAGTTTTTTATCTTAAACTATACACACACACACATATACACATACCGGGTTTTCCTGAAAATTAGACCTACCCCCAAAATAATCCCTAGTGAAGGGGTGGGCGTGGAGAAGACAGCCATGGCCACACCCTTCATTAGGACAGTTTGTCCCCTCAGTGATTCCTGAGGCAGTGCTTAGCACGATGACTCTTTTCCTTTCCCACTCACCTCATGGAGATTTGGCCCCTTAATCGCGGTCCCACAGATTAGCTGAACCAGCGAGGGCCAGGAGCTGCCTCTCATTCTGTCTCATTCTGTCTCTCTGGGTACCTGGAGGTGTTTCTGGTGCACTCTTGCCAGCCCAGTCCTGCTTCCACATGGTAACCTTACAGCTAAGGGCCCCACTCTTCTGCAACTCACCTTGTGGCTCTGCAGCAGGCAGCAGCCATGGTTGGTGCTCTACCAGACCTGGAGCTTGGTTCGTGCTCAGGCTGCTGCTACTGTACAATGAGGTAGAAGGCCACCAGCTCCTCCTCCTGATGTTCTGGACAGCTACTTTTGCCTGCTGCACTTGCTGCTGCTGGCTTTGCAGGGGCTTTTTGTCCTTCTGACTGCACTACTTTTGGCCGCCCGATGGCTTCAGTGGGCAGGAGCTCCATGGCAGCCCTGCAGTGGATCGGAGAATGGAGGGGTAGATTGCCTCTTCCTCCTTTGCATCCCAAAACCCTGTCTTCTCTGATCACAAAGCCCCCAGCCTGCATCCTGTGCTGGATGGCAAGCAAGAAATGCAACTCAATATTACCAGTATGCCGTGCAATGCAAGCCATGCAAAGCAACCTGCCCTGATCCTCATGGCTCTGGTGATGATCTTGGATGGGGACTTCTAAAGCTTTGTTCCATGTTTCTCCTACCAAAGTGTGGCTCCACTCATTCCCTGCCCTGCATGGCTTTGACAGGCAGGAGCTCCGTGGTGACCTTGCAGTGGGACAGATGGATGGAGGAAGGATGGAAAATTGCTGCTTCCTCCTTTGTTCCCTAAAACCTTGTCTTCCCCAGCTGCCGAGCCAGCACAGCTGGGACGGGGTTGATCAATGGAGGCTGTGGAGGTGTCCAGCCTTGCAATCCTGTGCAGGGAAGACAGAAGTTTGTTCCAGAGTTGTGGCTGTTGCACTGGATGGCCTGTGCAGGTAACTTTGAGTTGTGTGTCCTGCTCTAGCAAGAAGGATACAGGCTGAAAGCTCAGTTGCCAGGGAAGATGGGGTTTTGGAGTACAAAGGAGGAAGGGGAAATCTCCTTTTTCCATCCCACTGCAGTGCTACCACAGAGCTTGCCAGGGCAGGGGAGGGGTGCAACCTGAAGGCGAGGTCAGGCATGATGGCATGGCTCCACCTCGTGCTACTGTCAGTTGGGCTCCTGCTGGTCTGCCAAGGCCCCTTTACCAGTGGTCACTGGTAGAGCCTCCAGAGGCTGTAAAGACCTCCAGTCTTGCAATCCTATGCAGGGAAGGTGAAGGTTTGCTCCAGAGCTGCGGCAGAGCATTGCAGCAGAAAACCTCCACCCCGGGGATCCCGCACACACACACCCATCCTGGATTGTCCCCAGAGCCAAGAGGGTTGGGCAGGTTTCTTTGCATGGTTTGCATTGCATGGCATACCAATAGTATTGAGTTGTGTGTCTTGCTTGCCTTTCCAATGCAGGGGTAGAGGTGGGGGTTCAGCAGCCAGGAAGTTGGGGTTTTTTTCTTCCCCTTCCTCCTCCATCCTGCTGCAGGGTTGTCACAGAGCTCACATGGGGGAGAGGAGAGGTACAGTCTGAAGCTGATACAAGATGAGGCACTCTGGAAACTGTATATTTGGGCTGAGTTGCCCTGTACCAGACAGGAGTAGCCCAGCAGAGCGGCTGAAAGCAGCGCAGCCAGGATGGTGAAGAGCCTCCACGAGGCCAGTAGCAGCAGGTGCAGTAGGCCCAGTAGCTGGGCAGAGGAATGGGGGGGAGCTGATCCTGATGTGCTGCATGGTCTTCTGCCTCATCAAAGCCTGAGCAAGACCCAAGCTCCAGTGTCCCAGGAGCAGGAGGGCCAGCAGGCAGGGCGGGTCAAGGCCAGGGGGCATTGAGCCCTTGTCCTGTTGCAGCCACAGGCAAGTTGTTCTGAGCCAACCAAATTCCCCGAGAGCAAACACAGATAAACTCAAACTTTCATGGCTTTAATCTACAAATAAACCTCTTTGTAGATAACAGATGGCTTGCAGCCAATTAGTCCAATTACGAAAACCTTGGCAGAAATCTTCCAATAAATCAATAAACCTTCCAATAATCACCACATTAAGTCCTTCGAACTTTTGCCTTTTACAAAGGCAAAAGCCATTTGAAACCAGGCTTATATTCCCTAGAGGGAGGGGCCATTACATTGCATCCTTACTCCCGAGTTGTCTGTGCAGCTTCAGCTGTTCTCTTCTATGAATCATCCTGTGCTCACGTGCGCTTAGCACAGACTCTTCTGAAACCTCCTCATCACTGCTGCCAACCCCCACCATCTCTGAAGGCAGCAGTCCACTCCCTGATGGTCCCGGCCCCTCCTCCGAGCCCTTGTTCTCTTCCACCATCTGCACTTGCTGCCGGCTAATTACAACACAAGTAGATGGTGGGATGGAGAATGGGGTCGGTGGTAACAGTGGTCCCACTCCCATTGGTCTCCACACTCACTGCTTCCTATAGGTGAAAAAAAATAAGATATCCCCAAAAATAAGCCCTAGTGCTTATTTTCAAGTCCAAAAGAAAATAAGACTGGGTCTTATTTATGGGGAAACATGTTTTTATATTATTTTATATATATATATATTTTCTGAGGTTTTCGCGGGTATTTGTATGTGGATCTTTGGTTATTTGGGTTTTCTCCCGCATAAAATTGGAAGTATCTAGGCGACATTTTGATGAAGTCTCATTCATCATCTTCAGGCTTGTTTCTTCGGATCTGTGCTTCTCAGAGTATCGCAAACCTCTACATGGAACACTTTGAAACACAAGCTCTAGAAAAATATGATCACAAACCCAAACTCTGGCTCAGATACGTAGATGACACCTTCATAATCTGGCCACACGGGAAAGAAAAACTGAACAACTTCCTCACACACCTCAACAGCCTATACCCCAAAATACAATTCACCATGGAAACAGAAGCCAACAATCAACTTCCCTTCCTAGATGTCTTAGTATACAAAAAATCCAATGGCTCCCTAGGACACACCATCTACCAGAAGAAAACACATACAAACTGCTATCTACATGCACTCTCACACCACCACCCAGCACAGATCAATTCCGTAGCCGAGACACTCATCTCCAGAACAAAATGCTTAGCCGACGAACAACACCTAAAAACTGAACTACACACTCTCACTAATGTACTAACAGCCAATGGATTCCCAAAAAAGATTACACACCTAATCCAAAAAGAAACCCCAACCAAAAGCCAAGACAGAGAACGAGAACAGCAAAGCCCTCCTCCCATATATAAAAGGCACTACAGACAAAATCAGCAAGATCCTCCAAAAACACAACATTCAAACAGCATTCAGCACAAACAGAAAAATATCCACCATCCTAGGAAACCCTAAGGACAAAATCAAGTAAGAAAACCAAGGATTATACGAAACCCCCTGCACCGCCTGCTCCACCACATACATTGGACAAACTAACAGAAGAATAAGTGCACGCACTGAAGAACACAAGAACTCAATCAAAAAAGAAGAACTGACCTCTTCCCTGGTCCAACACCTCAAAGCCACAGGACATGAGATTGACTTTAAAAATACCAGAACTATCGCCAAAACTGAACACTTCAACAACAGAATACTCAGAGAAGCCATAGAGATAGAAAAATGCCCGCACAGCATGAATAAACGAGTTGATACCTCCCGCCTTCCAGCCATTTGGAAACCTGCCCTCATTAATAAACGAGTACTGTTAAGCCTGGGTTCCCCAACCAGGGTTAGGTAGGCAAGCTAAACAGAATGTGCAGCGTTAGTCAGATAGGCACACAGATAAATGAGTGAGCTAAGCTTGTATGTTTATTAACATACAGTAAAAATAACAGATACGCTTGTGCTATCAAGAATATATTTTATTCCAGTATAAGTTTATAGCATAGTCAAAAACAGTCCTATATTCATTTACCATGTAGTCAGTCCATTCAGGGATATTCAGTTAGCAAAGTCCATGTAGAATATCCTATTGTCAGTTCACATATATCAGTCCGTTGTTGTCTCTCCCGTTGGAGCAATGCAGTCTTGCTTCCAAGCAGTAATCAGGGATCATCAAAGCCAGAGAGAGAGAGAGCAAGCTGTAGCCTTGCTACTTTTATATGGTTTTCATAACCACACCCACAGTTGCTATTTTACATTTAAAGCTGCATACATTAACTATGAATCATAGTTAGTATTTCACCTAAAACAGTTAGGGTGAACAATGTTATCCCTAACAAGTACCTAACATGAAGAATGACACCAGACCCATACCCACGAGGGCCACACAAGATGCTACCACCACACTTCCATGTAGAAAAAAGACTCACACCCACACAGAATATGAGACATGACCACGGACCAGAAGCCATACCGCAGCTGCATCACTACCCACTTCAAACCCCTCCAACCCATACAAGAAGTGAACTGACACCCACCATGAAGATGTGGCACGACCACGAACACGAAACTAAACAACAGGATCACAGCTCACCAGCTCAAATCCCCCAGCAACTAAGACTAACCTGAGCACAACCAAGCTCCCACTTGAACAGAACACACCCCCAGCCAATCAGAACACAGCCAAACCCCCAACCAATGAGAACACACCCCCAGCCAATCAGAACACAGCCAAGCCCCCACCAAATCAAGTCACACCCCCACTAGCAGTTAAAAGGAAGAAGCAGCTGCAAGCTCACATTACTCTGAGAAGCACAGAGCCAAAGCAAAAGTGTGAAGATGATGAATGAGACTTCATCGAAACGTCACCTCAATACTTATGTGGGAGAAAACCTGAATAAGCAAAGATCCATATATATGTGTGTGTGTGTGTGTGTGTGTGTGTGTGCTGTTCAGCTTCCTTCGGGTATTATCCCACGTCATTGTAGTGCTTTTAAAGTTGTAGCAACGTTTCAGCAGAATCTCATCTGCCTGAATATGGGATAATAACCGAAGGAAGCTGAACAGCACACATGGAAGTACCCGCGAAAGCTTAAAATATATGTGTGTGTGTGTGTGTGTGTTTAAGTTTTCGCGGGTACTTACATGAATGCAGTTCAGCTTCCTTCGGGTATTATCCCATATTCAGGCAGATGAGATTCTGCTGAAACGTTGCTACAACTTTAAAAGCACTACAATGACGTAGGATAATACCCGAAGGAAGCTGAATTGCATTCATATATACATATATGTGTGTGTGTGTGTGTGTGTGTGTGCGCGCGCGCACGCGCTCACGCACGCTGTTCAGCTCCCTTCGGGTATTATCCCACGTCATTGTAGTGCTTTTAAAGTTGTAGCAACATTTCAGCAGAATCTCATCTGCCATCATCAGGCTTCTGTATTGAGTTCGTATGTGGGTCAGGCTATCACAGCCGTTAGTTTTAAATTTGAGGCAAGCCTACTGCTGTCCCAGGTTGGGGGTTTGTTTGTTTTTACATCCTGATTGGTTGGGAGTCTTGGTCTGTGTTTATTGTTCTTGGAGTTTGTTTGATTGGTGTTTCTGGTTTCTTCTGTCTGTTTTGTGGCTTTGATTGGCTGGCAACACTGTGTTCCTGTATTGGAGGCTTTCAGTGCAGCTTGGCTTTGCGTGAAAGGACGGCTGTTATCTATTAGGAAGCTAGGTTTCATCTGGGTGCCTGGTTGGGGTGTGTTTGAGCTGGAGGTGTCAGAGGGAGTCTGTTTGTGCCCAGGTGTTTGTCTGGCTTGTGGTGTGGAGATCTTTCTATTTGAGAGTGCAGGCTTCCAAATGATTGACAATCCGGTGGAATCATTTGGAAGCCTGCACTCTCAAATAGAAAGATCTACACACCACAAGCCAGACAAACACCTGGGCACAAACTAACTCTTCCAGGTAGTTTTTCTTTTTTTGAATGGTTTTTGAGGAAAAAAAATGTAGTAATATGCAGGTTTGTGTTTTGGGATAGCCTAAATGATGGAAAATTTGAGACTTATTCTATGCCTTTTATTCATCAGCCAAATTCTGGAAATGTTTGTTATTTTTAAAATTAGTATTTGGATTAGGAATCATTATGTGTCTCATGGGCAACTTTTCTCCAGCTATGGTCTACGGAATCCTTTTATTTTTCAACCTTGGGCACAAGAGATTTTTTAGTAGTTTCATGTTTTAACTAATTATGGTTAGCTATAATGACTTCCTATAACTGGTAGAGGCCAGATTTGAGGAGGCAGAGGAGGACCCGTATGTGGAAGATGAGCTCAGCAACCTAAAGCAGGGAGGATGACCTATGAAAGAAAGGTACCAAGGGATGTCCTAGTTCACTTTGTAAGAAAAATAACAAGGGATCAAGTTCTGGATAAGTACAAGTTGAAAATGGATAATATAGATATTATCATTTTGAAGGAAATTCCAGTTACAATTTTGAGAAAAAAGAAAATGTATGCTTTCTATATGGATATCTTGAAGCAGAGAAAAATTTTATTTCATTGGGATAGATTGGAAGGGGTGATATTTTCTTATCATGAGCAAAGATTTAGGCTGAATTCCATAAAGAAAGCGAAGGATTTTTTGATTAGATACAAGTTAATCTCTGAGGCATGTGGAGAAATAGGTATAGAATAAAAGTTAGGGACTGACTGTTTAAGACCCTAAACCTGGCAGGGAAGATGTGGTAGAGAGAAGGAGAAAGAAGGAAGAAGAGGTGGCTAAAGTAGTTGTACAGAAATCTATTACGGCGTTTAAAGATGGAGATTAAGTTTATTACATGGAATATTAATGCAGCAAATGCTCCATCTAAGCATAAAATTATTTCATTATTGGAGGAAACTCAATTTGGATATAGTTTGTTTTCAATTAAGAAATAAGACAAGAAATATATTTGATAAATAAACAATTAGGAGAGGAATTTATATCAGCTGCTATAAAAAAATCAGTGGAATTATTTTATACATAAAATCCCAATTTAAACCTAGGTTACTTACAGCAGAGGTTTATGGTAGATTTACAGCAGTGGAAGTAGAATTTAATGGAACAAAATCAATAGTGGTGAATGTATGTAGACCAAATGATGATAGAAGCAATTTTTTGAATACTTAATGCATCAGTTATTGTCTTTCTCATATGCAAACTGGTTTATGTTGGGGGATTGAATCAGAGTGATTGAAACAGTTATTTCCCCAGTTTTGGATAGAACATCTATCAAAACCCTCACAGGGTAAATTACCTAAGATTTTTTTTTTTTGAAACGATGGAGATTCTAGCATTAATAGATTCATGGAGATATAAGAACAGAGATTCTAGAGCAGAGGTTGCCAACCTTTTGGACCTCAGGGACCACCAAACTCATAATTTTAAATCCCATGGACCAGAGATCCTGGGAAAATCCCCCAAAAAGTCTGCAGGAAAACTCCCCACCCTGTTTTCCTACTGATTGATCATTCTTTATTTGGGATGGCAGGATGCCATTTTGAGTTCCATTCTTGGGTGGGGAAAGAGAGAGACTTTTGGCTTCATGCAAGAAAAGCAGCAGAAGCAGAGATGGTATACAGCCAGTTCACACCGGTTCGAGTGACTCGGTAGCAAGAATTTGGCGTGGGTCACAGAACCGGTAGTGACTTCTGGCTGGCCACGCCCCCAAACTGGAACTGTCGCCCGACGGTCACCACTCACTTGCCCTCCCACCCTTGGCGCTCACTTACCCCACTCACACAATGCTCAGCCCGCCCATCCAAAGCCCACCCTATAAAAACACTTTGCCACATGGCACTATTGCTTGTGCAAGTTAGTCTGCTCTGTGGCTGCCTGCCAAAGCTAATTTGAGACTGAATTGAATCTACTCTATTCTACTCTTCCCCAATGGACCTTCCATCCTTCTCCTGCCTACAGGATCAGGTAAGCACTGACTCACTAGCCCCCGCCATCTGGCCCTGGCCCTGGGCTGAACCTCCGGCACTCCTTCCTGCCGCCTGGCCTCACTCCAAGATTCTGGCAGCCTCCACCAGCCGCAGCCTCAATCCCCAAGCTGCCATGGATCCCTTGTGGGCTGGCCGCTACCCTTTGCAGTTGCCCATGCCCACCGCCGGGCTTCAAAATGCCCCTGGAACTCCTTTCTGGCTGCAGCCTCAATCCATGGCCTGGTATAGCTCCCCAAGCTGCCGTGGGTCCCTTGTGGGCTAGCTGCTACCCTTTGTGACTGCCCTGCCTCGACCCGGGCTTCCGGCAGCCTCCGGAGGCTGTGGCCTATAGCCCAGAGACTCGCATAGCTGGCCAAGAGGCTGTGATCTCTTGTGCCGCGCTGCCAAAGGCCCTGCTGCTCCTTCCCATCACCTGGCCTCACCACCAGCTTCTGGCAGCCTCTGGAGGCTGTGGCCTACAGTCCAGGGCCTCACAAGCCACCACGATTGCTTTTGCCATGCTGCTGAAGGCCCCAACGCTCCTTCCTATTGCCCAGCCTCACCCCGGGCTTCTGGCAGCCTCTGGAGGCTGTGGCCTACAGCCTCAGGCCTCACGTAGCCAGCCAAGCCACCGGGATTGCTTGTGGGGCGGCCGCTACTCATTGTGTTCGCCTCCCCCCCAAGGACTTTTAAAAGCCCTTGGAGATCCTTGCTGGCCAGGCTGGGGCCCATAGGCTCCAGCCTAGCCAGACTTGTTAAAATAACCCACCTCCTTCCCCCCGCCAGCCTCCTTCAGACACCTTCTCCTGATTCCCAAACTGCTGCTGTAAACTTGTCTCCTGCCTTGCTTGTGCTGCATCCAGTTGTCAGTGAGCAACTGATTCTGCCTGCCTGTTTTCTTCAATTGTGTAAGTAAGTGACTTTTTTTTCTTCTCATTATTTAAATCAGGGCAGGGGTCTTCAGACTAGGTAAGTTTAAGACTTGTGGACTTCAGCTCCCAGAATTCCTGAGCTAACATGACTGGAGGAGGAATTCTGGGAGTTGAAGTCCACAAGTTTTAAATTTGCCAAGTTTGAAGTCCCCTGATTTCAAACAAGGGTCTTCAAACTTGGAGGAGGAATTCTGTGAGTTGAAGTCCACAAGTCTTAAAGCTGTCAAGTTTAAAGTCCCCTGGTTTAAAAAAAAAAATAAGTGTGTTAATTTTTTTTAAGGAAATAGTCATATAAAATTTAGAAAATTTTAGCTGCTTTTCTATTTTTAGAAGGCAGCTGTTATGTGAGATTGTCATTGTGTGTGTGTGGAAGTTCTTTTAAATTGAATGAAATGTTATGTGCCTATAAATTAAAGGTATATTTTTAGATTTTTCCAGCTATATCTGCTTTGTAAGTGAGTGTGTGTAATTTTCAGTTGTGTAGGGAGTGTGTTTTCAGTTGTGTAGGTTTGTGGGTCTGCTGCCAATCCAGTCATGTTACAGCGTGACTTTTCAGTAAAAGTTACACTGTAGCAGCTTGTTTGAATTGGCAGCAGACCCACAAAACTACACAACTGAAAACTACACACACACACACACACTCACAAAGTAGATACAGTTGGAAAAATCTAAAAATATAACTATATTAATTTATAGGCATATAACAACATGTCCCAGCATTTTTTGATGTTGATGCTTGCAGCATGCATGCCAGGGGACATTTTACGTGAAGTCCAGCTGCTTGTCAGCAACTTTACTTTCTGCGAAAATTAGTAACTTATTTTGGGGTATTACACTTTGCCATTATTAAAGATGGTTTTAACATGTTGAGATTTCTGCAGCTGAGCCTGTTTGATGGATTTCAAGTGTTCATGATTGCTCTGCTTTTGTTCTTGCCTAGGTCTTTTGTCTTTCCTATCGTGGTGGTTAATTCTACCAGAAATCAGGAAAAGGGGACTTCCAGGTGAGTTACTTTAATAATGGCTGTACTTTAGTGTTGCTTTTTGTTGCCTTGCTTGTTTGTCTGGGGGTTTCTTAAAGGCAGAAGGGCTGAGATTTCTGGTGTGAGATTTTGGGTCCTTGGGGGAACAATTCAGGGTTTTTGTTACAATGGCTTTGTCTGGGGATTAAGTAAAAAACTGATTTTTATCTGGAGTATTTTTTGGGGGTAGTATATACTCTCAAAGTTATCTATGCATTAACAATGATCAAATACTAATAATATTTGCTTATCCTTTTTACTGAACTTTCCTTATATAATTGGTGTTTTCTTTTATATTTTTACATTTCTAACTTTTGCTTCTGTTAGTTAGCCATTGATAAAAAAAAATTCCATATTAAAAAGTGTAGACAGGCTGAAAGTGCCTTTCTCTGAGGGTTCGAATTTTCCCACTGGGAGAGCTCTGGCACAAGGATACAGACAACTGCTTGGAAGCTGGATCTTTTTATTTTCAGGAAGGCTAGAAACAGCGTGACTGCGTTCCTGGGGCTAGCTAGCTAACTTTGAATGATAAGTTCTCAGTTTTTTATACCTTTTTTCTCCCTTTGTGTATAAATGTTCATTTAGCGTTTAAGGTTTAAGGTTTAGACATTAAAATCCTGTCAGAGTTTATTTTTTTCACCAGAAGGCAAACTTAGTGAGGCACGAAAATAAACTCTGCGGGGCAGCTTGTTTGTATTATCGTTGTTTTTTTTCTCTAATCTCTTTTAGTTTTAATGGCTTTTTGTCGTAATCTTCAATTTGTAATTCCTGTCTGTTTGGCTGATTTGATATGTTCTTAATTACTTGGCTTTTGTCTAGGGGGTTCCTTTCAATTTCTTTTATTAGATTTCTTTTCCTATGCAAGTTTGTTTTATGGCTGGCCTGATGTTCCCTTTGGGCTTTTTCCTTTCTGGGTGACACCACTGTCCTCATGAAGTTCCCTTTCTACAAAAGTATTCTAAGCCTTCTCCTTCTCCTAAACCTACTCCTGATTGTAAATTTGTAATTATTAATTTATTCATTTCTGCACATTCTAATATTTTATATTCATTTTCATATCTTTGGTTTTACATTGTTGTGCAAACACGATTCACATGCCTTGGAGCTCTTGGGATGAGAGATGCTGAGAATCCCTGGGTTTAATGCCCTCTGTTGGGATTTGAATTTGAGCTTGTATTCTGATTGATTGTCAGACTCCCATGCAGGGGCAACTCTGTAGGCTGTCCTGAGTCCAGACTTGGTTGAGCCTTGCTGGATGATGATGTAATGAAAGGGCTTTGAGCAATTCCTATTATAGCTCTACCTGGAGTAGATCTTTGTTATGTAAATAGACTGGCCTGATAAGATTGTACATTGTTGGGTGAAAAAAGAGATCCCTTCTGTTATCTCAGTCCCCAGCTTACAGCCACAATCGAGTCCAATCAAAGCACAATGTTGTTTTATGTCTTTTGCAGTAGTGCTACTGCATCTAGGCACAGATGAAAAGGCAACAGAGTTTGACCACTTTATTTGGCAAGAAACCAAGAATGAAACAATCAGAATCAGACACAACAGATCCACAACCATCAGGGTCACAAGCAGCACTGCCACCAATTGAACGTGGATAAAGCAGCAAGTCAATCTCCGAAACTGAAAGACTTCCTGATCTTCCAGACTGCTGGACATTGCAGCAATATAGAAGTTTTCAAGAGAAGTATGAGGAACTGGAAGTTTCAAAGAAAAAGATAGGTTGTACGTACTGCTCAAAACATGATTTTTTTTTAACAACTAAAAAACAACTAAAGAAGTTCAGCAAGCTTCTCTGAGAAAAAAAAATGAAAGAACATTTTACATCTAAAGCTCACGCAATTTGCAGTGATAACTTAAAACAAGGGGAGAAGGATGCTATGATGAAATCAGTAGATAAGATGTCTGACAAATATTTTACTTCTTCTGGAGTATTTTTGACTGTTTACAGTCTGGCACAAAGATGTAAACCATTTTCAGACATACAAGGACAGATAAAATTGCAAACTGTTCTGGGAGTAAGATTGCATTCATGGTCAACTGCAGTGAAAATAGTTGATTTCATTGCAAAAGAAATTAAAACCAAAATGTTTACTAGCATTATTAAACAGAACCTAAAAATATGTTTAATTATTGATGAAGCCTCAACACTATCATGCAAACCAGTTGTGATAGTTTTCGTAAAAGTTGAGGATTCAGATAACCCACCAACAATTTTTGTTGAGCTTATTGAATTGGAAAAACAAGATGCAGAGACAATATGTTCTTCAGTTTTGGAAAGTTTACATAATGTTTGGTTTACTGCAGACTATCTGCAAAAAAATTTAATAGCATTTTGCTCCGATGGTGCTAGTGTTATGCTTGGAAGAAAATCTGGAGTGAGCACAAGAATAGCAAAAGACTTCCCTAATATTATAATGTGGCACTGCTTAATCCATCACCTCCAACTTGTTTTATATAACTCCATAAAGGACTTGGAATTGAAATTGTAAAAATTGATAAAAGTTTTGGGACCAAGATGGGTTGCCTGTAGTTTAAGGACAACCTTAGCTGTGTGGCATGCTTATCCAGTGCTACATCAGTATTTTCATGCAAATGAAAATATTCATGCAAAGGAAAATACTCCAGTATGGCTGTCCATCTTGAAAACATATATTTTTAAAATGATTTGGCATTGATGATCGAGATTCTCAATGAAATATCTCTTCTGTCAAATGCACTGCAAGGAAGAAATACCGACATCATAAAAACTTGTTGAAAAACTTGGCTAAAAAACTTGTGCTGAGATCAATTTAAGCATTTAAAGTGCTCAGACAGAAAGGGTCCCTATGAAAAGAAAGTTGATGGATTAATTACTTCAGAAACCTTCAAAAATATAAAATTTGTAAAAAATCATCAATTTGTTGGACTTCCTCAGGAAAGACTTTTGGAAAGCATCATAATAAACTTGAAGAAAAAACTAATGGATTGTCAACATTTAAAAACAGGTAGCCAATTGTAAGACACCACAAATAAATTACAGTTTCTGCATTTTTTGGAGCCAGATTACTGGAATATTGAAGAAGTCGTAGTTCCATGGCCAGAAGCTGAAGGACAATTTTTTTACCTTTAATGAAATCTTTAATTACAAAATTAATATCAATGATTATAAAGATTTCATAGAAAATGTTTTAAAAGATTCAAACAACTATGCAATTCCTGACAGTATTAAAAAAGCTAAAAATATTGTAAAACAAATGCTGTAAGTTCAGCAGAAGTTGAAAAGGGTTTCTCAAAAATAAACCTAATATGTTCAGAACAGAGAAGTTGCCTAACTGTTTCTAGCATAACTAGTCTGATGACCATTAGTGTGATTGGCCTACCTCTAAAAGAGGACCCTCTTCCTACTGTCAAAAAATGGTTACAAGCATACCATCACACAGCCAATGACCCGAGGGTGAAACTAAGGAAAGTGCAAGTGAGGAGAGCGCCAATGAAAGAACATTGAGAAACATTTCAAATAACACTTTTATGTAAGTACTTGTGTGTACCTCCTTTATTGTTTGTGTGTGCTTGCTTTATTCTTATTTAAGTAATATGTGCACAAAATTAAAAACTTAAGAAAATACCTACTTTCTGCAGGTCATTCATTAGGCCAAACAAGTCAGTGATGTTGAAGACACACAGCACTGTTATCGTTCTTATGTAAGTATTGTGTGTATCTCCTTTATTGTTTGTGTGTGCTTGTTTTATTCTTATTTAAGTAGTAAGTGCACAAAATTAAAAACTTAGGAAAATATCTTCTTTCTGCAGATCATTCATTAGGCCAAAGTGATCTCTGACATTGAAGACACATAGTAGATAGCACTGTTATCGTTCTTATGTAAGTACTTGTGTGTACCTCTTTCATTGTTTTGTGTACTTATTTTATTCTTATTTAAGTACCGTGTTTCTCACAAAATAAGGCCGGGCCTTATTTTTTTTGAGCCCCGAAAGAACGGCTAGGTCATCTTTTCGGGGGTGAACCATGAACAGCAACAGCGGGAACCGTGGAAGTTACAAAGGTGGCTCCCACACCTGAGAAGCAGCTGAAACGCTTCCATGGTTCCCGCTGCTGGTGGAGACAGTGCTGGCGAGAGAGGGACAGCTGCACCTCGTCCTGGCACTTGGAATGCAGGAACGGGCTGCACACCAGGACTTTTGGAAACCTGCAGAGCCCGAGGCTGGAGCATGAAGGGTAGCACCATATCAGAGAGAGACAGCTGGGATGGAGGAGCCAAGGGAGTGGCTGTTGCCTGTGGTGGCCATGGACCTGTGTGGAGCTTGGAGCTGGAGACTCTATCGGATCAGGAAGAATGGGTCGAGGGGCCACCAGCGGGTGACTGACTGAAACGGTGCGGAAATCACCTTGTGAAGGAAGCCCTGGAGAACCTCAATGTGAGGGATGGACCAGGTCGCCAATGTAGAAGAGCGGGGGAACCAGAAATTGGGACAATTCGAGCCGTCACCTCTGATCCAGCTGAGAATGAGAATGAGAATGCTCACACAGAGTGTGTTTAAATGTAAGCGTTTGCAATTTGGGATCTCTGTGGCTTTTGGCATATTCCAAGGCCTTATGGAGTGCTTGCTTCCAGGCATCCCTGGGGTTACCATTGCCATTAGTGCTATGCTGCAATGCTTCTCCTTATGGGATAGGCGCCTTTCACAAACCACTCCTTGGCATCCTATCCAGAGATGGTGAGAGTCCCCCTGTTTTGTTGCCAAGGATGACCCGCTGGCCATTATTCCTCATTGCCTATTCCTACACCTTATCGTACAGGGCGGGGAAGCACCTTGGCCATGCAGACGCCTTAAGCGTCTGTTGATCCCGTGCCTTCCACAGCAGTACTGTTAATCGACAACCAGCAATTACCTATCACAGCCATGGACATTGCAAAAGCCTCATCTAACAAGCATATTTTTTACAGATATTAGACTGGGTGAGAAAAGGGTGGCCAGAAGGTTTTGTTGATGCCCAATTCTGGCCTTTCAGAGCCAGGCAAAATGAGTTATCCACCCAGCAAGGTTATCTGTTATTGGGTTGTAGTTCCCAGCCACTTGAGACCTAAAATACTGAATGGTTTGCACGAGAGCCATTCAGGGATGGCCCACATGAAGGCTCTAGCAAGAAGCTATGTATGGTGGCCCGGCATAGACTCTGACATCACCACAAAAGTCAGAACCTATCAGCCATTCCAATCCTCTAAGTCTGCCCCTCCAGCTGCTGACCCTGGAGAATGGGAGTCAGCTAAATCTTCATGGGCAGGGTCCATATCGACCTTGCAGGACCCTTCCAGGGCTGCACTTTCCTTGTTATAGTGGACTCTTATTCTAAGTGGGTGGAGCTGACCCTCATCCATGCTATCACATCTGAAGCCATTATCAAGGCATTAGATCACTTTTTTGCAAAAGTCATCTACATCCTGCATTTGGGGGGGGGGCTTCCCTTGTGGAAGGTTGTTAGCCGTTCTCTTGCTTCTCCCTCCAATCTCTCAGAAATGGCGCACACCATGGCTCTAGGGGAGAGGTGGAGGTGTCAGTAGCATTCTAGGTGGATCTCAACTGAGTCAAGGAATAAAACTAGCTAGTCTGGCTCCCCATCAAATTTCCCCCTGAATTGGGGTGGTTCGTTGAACACTGTTCCTTCCTCTTCCTGTCACCCTCTGTAATCCTGCGCTCGCGGTGGCTGGCCTTCTTCCCTGGCTCTAGTTCGCACAGGGGGAGGGGGCTGCCTGTTGCATGGAGGAGGCACTGGCTGTAGCTTCTGACTCCTTGTCCTTCTGGTAGGTGAAGAAGGAGGGCTGTAGCCTCACCTGCTACTCCTCACTTTAAAGGGCTTGGTAAAAACTCCCCTCTGGTTTGGGCAGCATGATGGGCCATCATCCCGGTCAAATTCCACCCCCAGTTGCTCCATGGGTTTCCCTGGGATTCCATCAGGAAATTTGGGGCCCTGGCCTATGCCCAGTCCCACATCCAATCCACTCTTCCCAGTTCACTCAAGGGCCTTCTCCCTTTTTGGGCCTGGGGATGGGGAAACTTAGCCTCAGAGGCTTTAGGAACTTTCTTTTCTCACCAGTACTTATCTGGGTTTCTTTCTTCCTCTGGAGCTGGTCTCTTTGCTTCAGAATTCAAGGAGGGCTGATCTCCAGCTTTAATTATTAGCTTCTGTTTGCTTCTGGATGGGGCCAAGTCTGTTTCTCCTCCTGATAATTCAATCTCTGCCATGGCTGGCTGAATTTCTCTCCACATACCCCAGATTTTGGGGAGCGATCGGAGAGGTCAGAACCCAGGACTCCAGTCATTGATTTATTGTGAGTGTCAGCTGGATGTCAGGGTTCTGACAATCCCCCCCCCCCATTCAAATCATGAGTCTCTAGCCACATCTCTCAGAGTTTAAAAAAAATCACTTATTAGGAGTGAACTTGTCGGCGTTACCTGGGTGCAGCCGACACTGAGTCACATCATTCATCTCACCCTTGATCCTGGTCTTCCCCCACCCCCGGATGTATATTTTCCAATGGGACACATCCATAGCCAAGAGTCATCAATCATGCTCTCCAGTAATAATCTTGTGCGCCAGAAGCTTCGGCCACCTAGCAATTATCTATGAAAATATTTGAGGTATGCATTATTCCCCCCCCACTCCCTTTCTGCTGACAACTCTAAAAAAACAGAGAAATATTTTTTGAGTTGACATCTTATTTAATTTCCCATCTTTTCTTCTTTTTTAATTTTCCTTTCCTTCTTTGGCCTCGTGTGATATTCTGTCAGATAGTATTAATTGTCCAAATCCAAATTGATCCACTGTTTTTTCTCCAATCTTTTGAATCTTCAGTCCAGTAACCAATTTTGATAGTGTTTAATTGCTATCAATTTAGTTTGTCTTTAAAATCTTCAAAAAGGAAGTGAAACTCACTTCGTAATTCAAAATATCCAAATCATCTTCTGAGATAAAATCAAGGTCATACACTTTAATTAGAGGGTCTCGTGCTGTAGTCCCCTTCTTCTTCCAGTAGATGGCAGTCCTTCCAAGTTCCAACATTAAACCATATATCAAAAACAGCTGATTTTCGGATAAATCTCGGTGGTTTAAGAATAGAAATATAAAAGATAGTTCCTCCCAAGGATCACCGTTCAGCTATTTTCCAGGTTTTTTATATTTTAAAGTTTCTTTTAAGCATTTTTTGCCTCTTAAAATAGCATTAGTTTTTAAGTGAGTAATTCCAGTGTTTCAAAAGTGTTATTTTGTTGCTGTTTAAAAATTCTTATGAACCTCTTTTCCTCGATACTCTTTTGGGGTTAAAATAAAAAGAATTCTTCTCACCCAGTTCACCTACAGTTCACCAAAGTCCGCTCCTGAACTGTGCTTAAATGGTTGTCATCTCTCCCAGCTTCATGGAAGTCATCTTGGACTGCCTCTTCTCCTTGCCATGGCATAGAGGGAAGAAAGCCCTGGGGTTCAACAGGAGATTGTGATCTCTCCTGTTACCTCACAGGAGCCCACAAACAGGGAGAGAACCAGCATAGGAACGGAAGTGTCCATTCTCTATGACTAATATTGGCTGGGAGTCTCCTCCTCTCTTGTTTCTGTCTGGTTGAAGTATTGTAATATCATGTCATTTAATTTCTTGAGATTGTCAATGTTCCTTCTTTGTAGTATTATTTTTCTGGAAGCTTCATCCATCTTCTCTCCAGTGTGTACTGTTACAAAAAGAAGAAACAAAAAGAAAAAGAGAAGAAAAAAAGAAATGTTTAAATGAATCTTGCCATGTTAAATTCCATGCAGAGGTAGTATTCAGCTGGTTCACAGCGGATCTGGCAACCTGGTAGCAAGAATTTGGCATGGGTTGCAGAACTGGTAGTGACTTCTGGCTGGCCACGCCCCCAAACCAGTTCCCTGTCACTCAGTTGCCCCACCCACCTGATGCTCGCTTGCTCACGCTGCTTACCTGCCCACCGCTTGCCGCATCCAGTCACTCCTCCCTTCCTATGTGGCACGCTATGTGGCAAGCCCCTCATGGCTTGCCTAACCTGACTTCCCCATGTGGTGCCTCATCCCAGATGAGCAGCCCTGATCTGCCTGCCCTACTCACAGGTAAGCCCGTGTCATGCTAGGGCCTCACCCATCGCCCCCCACTGCCCAGGACCTTTCTGGCCTTTCCCCCACTGCCTGGGACTTTCCGGGCAGGAGGAGGCCAAGTTGGGGTATATTTTTCAGGCCAGTCCAGGTGGGGGGGACAGGAGCGGCCACAGCGTGGCTATGAGAAACAGCCTCAGGAGTTCCCAGAAAGGCTTTCCATTCGCTTTCTCCCTGCCTTTCAGGGCTCCTCCGCCTCTGACTCTGCTGCCCCATCAGCCCAAGCCTCAGCACAGCAGAGAAAGCAAATGGAAAGCCCCCCCCCAGCTTTCCCAATGCCATTTTGGTTGTAAGAAAGAAAGAGAGAGGAGAGGGAGAGAAGAGCCCAAACAAAGCTGTCACCCTTCGCATCTCTAAATACTTCTTCTTCTTCTTCTCTCGTGTCGCTACACTTTTCCCAGCCACTGTAGAACACTGTTGGTGTAGGTTGGTGTAGCGTGGTAGAAGGATTTGCAGGTAAACAGATACCTGACAGGGGCCGCGACGTGAACGCTCCTTCTATGGCCCCCATCTCTAAATACTGAACAGGTTGATCAAGGAGAAGCCAGGGCACTTGGCGCTGTAGTTGCTGCCATGCCATTGAGCGGCTGAGAAGGAGAGAAAGGAAGGAAAACGCACACACACATGCGCTCACGCACACACACCGAGCCCTCTTTCCTCAAACTTGGATGGGATTTGCATCAGTTTCTTTTTCAGTTCTCTCTCATTTCGCATTTGGGGGGGGGGAAAGGGGGGGACATGTTTGCGTGTTCCTTGCACCACTTTTCCAAGCTACTGTTTTCTTAAACTTTCCCTCTACCTTCCTCCTCAACCACCCCCCACAACTTTTTTCCGCTCTGCTTTTCCTTCGCTCTCTCTCCTCCATCTCTCTTTGCAGCACCCTTCCTCGCTTCACCCCTGCTTGGTATTGCTTTAGGCATGCAGTAGGATGGACTGCTGGACCTGTATTTTTTGCAAGGTAGGCACCATCCGTAAACAATGGGGGATTTTTTTTTCCTTTGGGGGCAGTAGTTTTGGAGGGGGGTTGGGAAGGAGGAAGGAGGTGACAGCCGCCAGCGGTGCCAAGTTTTTCTTTTGAAAGCTTTGTTTCTTGCTGCAGTTTGAGATGTTCATCCAGGAGAAATAGCTGGAAGGGGTTGGGAGGCGGCCAAGCTCAGATGTACTGTAGATGAACCCCACCGGCTGAAGTTCAGTCCTTTGATCTCATCAGCGTGCAAAAAAAAAAAGGAAAGCAAAATAAAAGGCTGGAAACTGAACGTTCAGAGGGGGTGGGATCAGCGGAGGGCAGCTCTGGTGGTGGCGTGGGATCATGTGCTTCCTGCTGTCCACACTGGGCCGGCTTGGCTCAGCTCGGCGCTGCCGGGTTTGCCAAGTTGCCAAGCAAGGGCCCAAAGGTTGCGTGAAGTGTGTGGGGGGTCAAAGGTGGCAGGGCTGTGATTTGCAGGAGCCGGAGAGTTTGCTCAAATTTTGGGAGAAACGGGCATGGGGAGGGCAAGCAGCGGACACTCCTGAAGCCAAAGAGCTGAGGGCTGGCCTGGCTGGGAAGGAGGATGCTTCGCCTTGGTCTGGTTGTGAACCCTCAGTTCAAGTTTGATTTGGTGTACTTGGAAAGAAGTCTAAAGAGTTGGTGGGGCTTTTTTGCCTTTCAGGGCATCCCCACCCACCCCTGCCATTGCTGCCTATGTGCTTCAAAAGGGAGGGTGGATGGGTGTTCCGGGGCTGCTGCTTTCTTCATTGTCCCGCTGCTTGCTGCTCTGGAGTTTGCCCAATAAGTTCTTCCCAGAAAAGCTGTGTGTATATGAGTCAAGGAAAGAAGGGAGGAAGGGAGGAAGGATAAGAAGGAAAGAGAAAGGAAGAAAGAGCAAGAAAGAAAGAGGAAGGGAGAAAAAGAAAGAGGAAAAAAGAAAGAAAAATAGGAAGGAAGGATGAAAGAGCAAGAAAGAGAAGGAGAAAGAGAGAAAGAAAGAGCAAGAGGAAGGGAGAGAAAGAGAAAGAAAGAGCAAGAAAGAGGAAGGGAGAGAAAGAGAGAAAGAAAGAGGATGGGGAGAAAGAGAGAGAAAGAAAAGAAGAAAGGGAAAGAGAAATCTCTGTGCTATTATTTTTAATTGCTCCATTATTTATCATATATTAATATATTTTATACTGTCCCTATACCTGGAGTGATTTTACTGCCTTTCTTTTGCCCAGATATTTTTCAGGTTTTACATGTCAGTGTTTCAGGGCATAAATACAAGTGCATTTAACAAAATTGAAAGGGACTATGGAGGTCTTCTAGTCCAATCCCCTGCTCAGGCAGGAAAAATCTGAGGATGCCAACATCTGAATAGAGGTCCTGGGAAAGGTGTCAGAATAACACTTAGAAGGGACCTTGGGGGGAACTCTATAACATTTCAGAGAAATAGCTGTCCAGTCTTTTGTTAAAAGCTTCCAGTGTTGGAGCACCCAGAACTTTGGGTGGCAAGCAGTTCTACTGATTAATTGTTCTCACTGTCAGGAAGTTTCTCCTTACTTTTAGGTTGCTTCTCTCTGTGTTCAGTTTCCATCCTGCTTCAGAAAATACATTGTTTGCCTTCTGGTGCTTTGGAAAATACATTGTCCCCTCTTCTTTCTGGCAGCCCCCTAAAAGCCTGTTGCCTATCACACTCTTGGGCAAAGCATGTGAGCCATTTCCTCCTTTCAGTAGTTTATGAAAGTACATCTATAGTATGTAGATAATGAAGTCAACAAAAGGTGAACAACATTTTTACAGAACTATAGATATGTTGAGGCTGGTGTGACAAGAAATGGCTAGGAGGGGAGGGGCCAGGCGAGGCACCCCTTGACGTGAGTGACATTGAGTTGGTCACACCCACCCAGTCACATGACCTACAAGCCATGCCCACACAGTCATATGACCACCCCAATCACATGGCTGCCAAGACATGCCCACCCAGTCATTTGACCCTAAGCCATGCCCACCAAATAAGCCACGCCCACAGAACTGGTAGTAAAAAAATTTGAATCCCACCACTGACTCTATGATTATTGTTACCAAGCCATTAAACAGCCCAAATCCTGCCACTTTATCAAAATCCTAACTAAAATCTTATATACATTCCAAATGGTCCAACATCCACTCCTTTTCATGAATCCATAGTAAAGAATACAGGGCAGATTGAGACAGTTTGGCTTTTCAATTCAGTGTCTGAAGATCTGGTAACTGCAATGGCATAGATTTTTTTCAGCTTATCTAGTCTAAACACAAGACATGCAGATGTAATGCAGAATCCATTATAATTTCTCAGCTACTTTATGATAAATTGTGCTGAAGGCTGCCATTGAAGACCCTTCACAAGCTGGAATTAGTATAAAATTAGTCCAGCTCTAGAACTGTAGTTGGAATTAGGAAAATAGGAAGCATCACACCATTTTATTTCAATCATATGTGAATCTTTTTCCAGGTACAGTTAAAGATAATTTATATGATGAAAAGCTGTAAACAGCTTGGGTTCAAAGAACAAACAGTCTATATACTTCAGTGGTTCTCAAAGTGGGTGGTCTTCCTGCCTTCTTACCTGTCTACCTACCTACCTACCTACCTATTTCTCCATCCATCCATCCATCCATCCATCCATCCATCCATCCATCCATGTTCGAAGCGCCAGTCCCACAGGCACATTGGGAAAGTAGAACAAAGTCAGTCTGGGAGGGAGGGAGGGTGTCAGCCTTCAAGATCTTCTACCATCGCTTTGCATCTTTCAGCTGTCATAAGAAATGGGGGGGGGAGGAGGAGAAGTGTGCTGGAGGTGTTACATTTTTCTGTTGTGTAAATGAGGAGGGGGGAGCAAACATCAGAGTTAGGTTTCTATTTCTCGCTTAGCTTTCTTTTCTCTGCGCAACTGCAGCCCGTTATCAAAATATGCCAAGGTCAACAGACAGAGGCCTCATCATCACCTGAAGATGCCCACATGATCATATTCACAACTTCTAATTGGAAGTTTCATCTGAACTATTGGGGGTGGGAACATTTCCATCACTTTGTATATGTAATTTGCGCGCCTAATTTCTCAGATTCAGAATTCTTTGGTTGCAACCACTTCATTTTCAGTAAAAGATATCTTTTCTCTAACCTAAAGAGTCTAAGTATTTCTTTCTTGGATTTTGAATGGAACACCTCATGACATTATTCTGAATCCCACTCTACCAGCCCACCTGGAGAAAACACCCAATTTTCTTCCAAGGGGGCCTGAACATCATGTCATCTTCAACTAGTGACCAGGAAGATCTGGGAGCCATTGGAGGGCAAGATTCTTCGCTGGTACAGGAAGCCGAATCATTAGCAGAGCTCAATCTGGAAGAGGATCCAGCTGTGAAGCCCAGATGGTCGGTGGGGGTTGGCTGGAAAGATTCGGAGAAGGACCCCCCCCCCCTGGGATCACAACCACCTGCCGGCATGGAAAAGAGGAGCCATGGCAAGAGAGGGAAAAGAGAGAACTCTTACTGGATCAAGCCAGGAGACTCCTTAATGAAGCCTTTGAACAACCCCAAGCTGCACAAAGGTATGAAGGGGAAGGGGAAGTAGCCCCAGTTAGAAGAAGCAGAGCAGCCCCCTCTCCCATAAATCAACCTGAGTCAGCAGCAGCCCCGGGGCCCCCAGCGGGAGGTGTAATTCCTAGAAGGCGTAGAGCTCCTAAGTTGCCTCCGTTAAAAGTAAAGTATGGGGGAAATCCCAAAACCTTGGGGTTTTTCCTAGCCCAAGTTTGGAGCTATATGCTTGCTGCATCCTGCACAATCTCATGCGCACCCGCTACCCAATCTTGCAGAACAGGCTCGTGGACCTCCAACAAGGCAACGGGGACATGGAGCCTGGGGAATGGAGGCAAGGGTGAAACCTGATAGACACTGAGGATGTGCAAGGCCCCAACAGAGCCTCACATGAAGCGAAGAAGCAGCACAACCTCCTGAGACACTGGTGCAACTCCCCAGCTGGAGCAGTGGAGTGGCAAGACAGGATGATAGATGCTTAATGGATGCTTCCTTGAGCCTGTCTCATCACACTGATGAGATTGTGCCATATATGTTGAGTGGCCCGACAATGAACAGGGCATTTATGAAAGAGTTGTGTTTATGTTGGAATGTGTTGATCAATGATTATATTGTTATTGATAATAAAGGGCCATAGGTGTGGCACCTGGGAGGGTGGATCATACAGTCCCACTATGCTTGCACTGGAGGTTTGTCTATCCCACAGCTATTACCCATCCCAAAGGTATCCCTGCCCATTCCACATCTATCTCAACCCATCCCACTGCTATCTTAACCCATCCCACAAGCATGCAAAGGCTTAAACCATTTCTAAAAGTTTCCAGCAAGACTTTATTAAAAAAAAGAAATGAAGCAAGTGTGTGAATCAAAAATAGACTTTATTAACAACAAGCTATAAAACAAAAATAAGTCTCTGGCACTCCTCTTAGTCGCTCAGTCTCAGGGGTGAAGTGTGCAGGTGCTGTGGAGGTGGCTGGTGCTGGAGTGCTTGTCATCAGCTCCTCCAGAAGCAGAAGCAACAGAAGCCACAGCCCAAGAGCGAGCCCGTGCTGCAGAAGCCCCAGCAGAACCAGAGTGAGGGCCAGTGGGCGGGATGGTAGCCCTGTCCCTCTTGCAAGGGCTGGCAGCAGATGGCTGAGGCTTGCTGTGCTTCAACATGGTTGTGGGGTTGCTGGCTGGCAGGGAAGCTGGCAGGCACCAAGGCTGACAGGCAGGCACCAAGGCTGGCAGGCAGGCAGGCACCAAGGCTGGCAGGCAGGCAGGCACCAAGGCTGGCAGGCAGGCATGAATCAAGGCTGGCAGGAAGGCTGGCAGGCAGGCAGCCACCAAGGCTGGCAGGCAGACTGGCTGGCACCAAGGCTGGCAGGAAGGCTGGCAGGAAGGCAGGCACCAAGGCTGGCAGGCAGGCATGAACCAAGGCTGGCAGGAAGGCTGACAGGCAGGCAGGCACCAAGGCTGGCAGGAAGGCTGGCAGGAAGGCTTGCAGGCAGGCAGGCACCAAGGCTGGCAGGAAGGCTGGCAGGGAGGCAGGCACCAAGGCTTGCAGGAAGGCTGGCAGGCAGGCAGGCAGCAAGGCTGGCAGGCAGACTAGCTGGCAGCAAGGCTGGCAGGCAGGCAGACAGCAAGGCTGGCAGGGAGACTGGCAGCAAGGCTTGCAGGCAGACATGCAGGCAGGACAGGCAAGGCAGTCAATGTGTCTGGAAGCAGGTCTTTGAATGGCGACCTGCTTCCGAGCTGCTTCCGTTATATCCGCGGGGCTGACGCAATGCATCCTCCCCGCATGCGCAATTAACGCTTGGCATCCGTTAGGCTTTCGCTGTGCATCCGCTGTGCATCCGCTGTATCCGTTCTACATCC
>BLBF01000037.1:16344563-16407976 GCA_015471245.1 Laticauda colubrina
GCATCCCATTGTATAACAAATGATAACAAAAATTTTATTAAAATGTCTCAGAGTACACAGCAGATATCGTTAGCCAATGGCTGGAAACTGAAAGCTAAAGGTGAAGGTATAGCATATTGTTCTTTTATAAAAGAGAATGTAAAAATGTTATATGTACCACAATTTAAGATTAATTTAATTTCAGTTAGAATTTTGGTTAAACTAGGTTATGTAGTTACATTTAGGGGAGATAACTGCTTAATTAAAAAAGAAGATAAGAGAATTACTGCATCTTTAAGAGGTGGATTATATGTGTTAAATGATGATGGTTTAAAGGTGGCTAACACAATTTATGAAAATAAGAAACCTCATGACGAATGTATTCACCTGTTACATCGAAGGCTAGGGCATTTAAATTTTAAAATGCTTAAGAAAACTGTTGAATTATCTAAGGGAATAAGTTTGAAATCTTGTAATAAGTATTTGCAATGTAATGCCTGTAATCAAAGTAAGAGCAGGGTTATACCGGCTAATAGAGTTGATGGATTTACTACTAAAGAGCCTTTAGAAGTAGTATTTGCTGATTTAATAGGTCCGAAAAAACCAAGTGTAGGAGGAGCTTGCTACATACTAAGTATAATGGACCACTATTCTAGATATGGGTTTTGCTATTTAATGAAGAGCAAAACTGAAACATATCAAAATCTATTTAATTGGATAAAATTTGCAGAAAGAAAAACTAAAAAGAAATTAGTAACTCTCATAACAGATAATGGTACAGAATTTACAAATAATAAATTCCAGAACAGACTAAGAATGTTAGGTATTCAACATAAAATGTCTGCACCATATAGGCCACAACATAATGCCTTTATAGAGAGAAGAGGCCAAACATTACAATCAATGGCACAAACTATGATGTCTGATTCAGGATTACCTGACAATTTATGGGGAGAAGCAATAATGTGTGGTAATCATATATTAAATAATGTTGTTAATTCAACAACAGGTGAATTACCATTCACACTGTGGCATGGTACAAAACCTGATTTAAGTTACATGCACACATTTGGAGCACCAGCATGGGTGCATATCCCTATACAACTTAGACACAAAGGACAGCATAGAGCTAAAAGATTATTTTTTGTACGATATACATCTAATCATAGATCTTATAGATTCTGGGAACCAGGTACATCTAGAGTTTACACCAGTGCTTGTGCAAAATTCCTAGAACATGTAGGATGGAATAAATTAGAGCAAGATTTAAATAATGAAGTAATTATTGAACCCTACAAAAGGCAGAAAGATCAGATTAGCTATAAGAAGAGTCCAATTAAAGAAGAAGTCCACGAAGAGCAAATAGGACCAGAACAAGAGGAAATAGTTGATCAGGAAGAGTTACATAATCAAGAAAAATTAATAAATGAAAGTCCACCAGTAAGTCCTATAATACCTAGACGTACTACACGTGTAACTAGACCACCTGATAGGTATCAAGCAAGTATAGTTTGCCAAGTAACTAAAGTTCCAACTAGTGTAGATGAACTTAGGATGTATCCTGCTAAGGATCAGGAGAATTGGCAAAAGGCAATGGAAAAAGAACTAAATTCATTAAAGGTAATGAAAGTGTATGAAGATGCCAAATTACCTCCAGGAGAAAAATCCATTGGGTGCAAATGGATATTTAAAGTAAAAACTGGAAATGATGGGACTGTTACCCATAAAGCTAGGTTAGTAGCTCAAGGATTTAATCAAACTGCATCTGATTATGATGAAGTTTTTGCACCAAGCCTTAAAGCAACATCTTTAAGAGCAGCATTAGTGTGGGCAGCTAAGAAAAACTATGTCATTAACCATTTAGATGTAGAAACTGCTTATCTACATGCACCATTGCAGCACACTATATATTTAAGAAAACCAATTGGTATAAAAGACAATAAAGTAAATAGTAATGATTGTTGGAAACTCAAAAAGAGTCTTTACGGGTTGAAACAATCTGGGTTTGAGTGGAACCAATATATTGTGAAAGAGTTAAACAATATAGGTTTTAAATCTGGTTTAGCAGATCCGTGTGTGTTTAAAAGAGAAAATAATGGAACGGTGTCATTATTGTTATTATTTACAGATGATATTGCTTTGATAACTAAGACTAATAATGAAGCTAATGAGATTATATCATTATTAGCCAAAAAGATAAAATTAAAGCATTTAGGTGAAATTAAAAGGTATCTAGGATTGACAATTAATAAAACAAATAATGGTTTTAAGATATCTCAAGAAGATAAAATTTGCCAATTAATTAAAACGTTTAAAATGGAACTTTGTAAACTGGCTAAGACTCCAATGAGTCAGGAAGTTTGCCAAACTAATGATCAAAGTCCCAAATTTGATAAGTCCATATATCAATCTTTGATTGGTAGCTTATCATATATAAGCAATTGGTCAAGGCCAGATATAGCTTATAGTGTAAATCAGCTGGCACGTTTTAATTCAGATCCAAAACAATGTCATTGGCAATCCTTAAAAAGAATTTTAAGATATCGGGAGAAGGCGGAGCTTCGTCTCGGTGCTACAGCTGAGATCTCGGGGCTCTGAGATCTCAGCTGATATTTTCACCCCTGGTCGGTCCTAACGGACCTAAACCGTCCCGTAGAGACGGGGATTGTGAAGGGCACAGTCCCAGGATCCCAGAGATATCGCAAATCTCTGGTTTGATCCGGGAGAAGCCCTTTTGCTGGCGGTGGAAAGGCAGCCTCCAAAGCTGCTGAAGTCGGGACAGCTCCGAAAAGAAAGTGGCTGGAGCGAGGGTGTGTCGGCTGGGTGAGAAACTTCTTTTGTATTGCAAATTGGCTGAGACCTGAAAGGATATCCTGAACAAAGAAGAAACCTGTGGCTTTATTTTTGTCTGACTGGAACCTGGTTGAGCGGCGTTTTTTTAAGTGATGTCAAATTGAGGCTTGGATTCTTTCCTTACTATTTTTTTTTCTCTTTTCTGAGAACTTTAATGTGACTTTGTAGGTAACCAGATTGAATTTTTTCTTATATATATTTTTATGCTTCTTTTGATTTTTTAATTTTCTTTAGGATAGAGGCCCCCTTTGTTTCTTCTGAGTTTTGTATACATTACTCTTTTTTCCGGCTGAGGGGGGAAAAAGTATTAAGAGACCTTGCAACACTGCCAACTAGAGGCTTGAAAGTACTTTATTTGAATTGGGGAGAAATGTATAAACACTCCTTCTCAAGGACATTTTAATGTGATAAGATGGAGGGAGAGCACAGAAAAATATTATTACAGGTGTTTTCCTGGACTCTTATCAATATCTCAACACTTGAGGCTTGGCTTTGAAGCTGCTGGAGAAGAGAGTCATAATAAGAGCCTTGGATAAATAAATAAAGTGCAGTGTGCAGTCCATATATATACATATATATATATATATGTATATATATATATATACTTGTGAAACCTCTACTCGCCAGCCTTTTTGTATATTTCAATTTTAGTAATATTTTTATTTTTGCTTTTTATTTGATCCTTTTTCTTCTTTGGTTTTTTGGGCCTTTTTATTACTGGATTTTTCCATTTTGGATCATAATTGACTACTCTATCAGATGGATTGAAGATTAAAAAGAATTTGAAGTTTTTTGAAGCATTAAAATGAAAAAAAAAGTGAGAAAAAGAAGAAAGTGTTAAATGAAATAGACTGTGTGTATTTGGATTGCTTGGTGACTTTGGGACTTTTGGAAATTCTTATTTGAATGATTAAAATCATTTGGGTCGTTTAAATTTTTTCTTTTTTTTACAATGGCATTACTTATGGATGAACTGAAAATGGAATTTATAAAATATAATCAAGAGAAACAAGAAGGGAAGGATTCTTTTGGCTCTATTTTTCATTTTTTAGAAATGGCAATTTCTACATATGAGAAACTACAAGAACAAGAAGATTGGGATGAAGAAGAAACCATCCTTAATGAACAAGCAACTTTATTTGGAGAAGAAAGGGGAAAGAGGAGAAAGAGAATGGAGAATTTAAGACTTAAAAAAACAACCAAAAAAGGGAAAAACAAGGTGAAAAGTGGACACAATATCAGAAAGCAACAGAAAAGAGGAATACACAAGAGGGTGGAGATTAAGAGACAAGGGGGTAAAAAGGGTAGAGGGGAGAAACAAGGGAGGAAAGAAGGGAAGAGAAGCTACAAAGGTTTGAAACTAGATGTAAAGAAACAGATTTTATTTAGAGATAATGGGTAAACATATAACTGAAAAAGAGATTCTGCAAAGGTACATAAGATTGTGTTGTTGTATCTGTATTTGAAATAATGTTAGAAAATTGGAATAATATATGATTATAAAATGGGACAAAATATTTAATGTAACTTAGCGAAATTTTTTTTTTCAATAAAATAAATGAAATTAAATATGAGAGAATTGAATTAAAGAAAGTAACTAAGCAAAATCTATAAGTGTTCCCATAGAAGTATGATATTTATTTAGAAAGGATTGTGTAAAATGTTTAAGACTTAAATGAATATTAATTTTAATGATATAATTTCAATTGCTATGGATTGTTGTTTTAATTATATCATATATAAAAAAAAACTTTTTTCTTTCTGTTTTAAAATATTGAGTATATTTTTAGAATGTATTACGCAGAATCCAAATGAAAATTATGTGTTATGTTAAGCTTTAAAATTAGGGGAAGGATAAGTATGACAAGGCATTATACTCCAATCAGTCATTACAGAAGAAATTTTGTGTTAATGAGAAAAAATAATAGACAGCTGAAACAGGACAGACAAAAGATATAAGTATAATGATTTAAATTGAGATGAAATAAATATAATAGAATTAAGAGAGTGAAAAGAGGGGAGAAGCTATATAGAAAATGTAAAATAGAAAATAAGAAATGGAATTGCTATATAAAAGTAAGCATGAACTTGAATTTATGTCTGTACAAAAAGATGTAACTCGGGATCAAACTGCCGTCCAAAAAGATATTTTATGTTTTCTATGTTTTGTGTTTTGTTGGTATATGTTTGTTTGTTAAAAAATTAATAAAAAATTTTTTTTCAAAAAAAAAAAAGAATTTTAAGATATCTTAAAGGAACAATGAACCATGCATTGTATATAGAACCAAAGGGTGATTTGAGTCTTAGTGCCTATGCAGATGCAAGTTTTGCAACTGATATAAACACTAGAAAATCAACATCTGGGATGGCTATATTATTTGGTAAGACACTAATAGGGTGGAGGTCAATCAGACAACAGCATATTAGCTTGTCCACGATGGAAGCTGAATTTTCATGTCTGTCATTATTATGCACTGACTTGATTTTGTACAAACAGTTATTATTAGACATGGGTATAACTATAAAAGATTCCATTATTGTATACGAGGATAACCAAGCAGCTATAAAGTTAGCTACTAGTATTGCTGTAAAAACTAGATCAAAACATACTGATTTAAGATATTTAAACGTTAGAGAATCAGTGAAGAATGAACTAATTAAATTGGAATACTGCATGACAGAAGAAAACATTGCAGACCAATTTACAAAAGCTCAAGGAGCAATTAAGTTTAAAGAGAGTTGTAAGAAATATAATTTAAAGATGTAAATGATTCATAGTTATTATTTAACCTAAAAGGGGAGAATGTTAGGGATAACATTGTTTACCCTAACTGGTTTAGGTGAAATAATAACTATGAATCATAGTTGTGTATGTTAAAGTGTCTGCAGCTTTAACTGTGGGATAGTAATTAAGGGAGTGGTTATGAAAACAATTTAAAAGTAGCAAGACTACAGCTTGCTCACTCTGGCTTTGATGATCCCTGATTACTGCTTGGAATCAAGACTGCATTGCTCGAACGGGAGAGACAACAAAGGACTGATTTGTAAGTGAACTGACATAGGATATTCTACATGGACTTTGCTAACTGAATATCCCTGAATGGACTGACTACTTGATACATGACTATTGGACTGTTATTTGACTATGCTATGAACTTATAATGGAATAAACTATATTCTTGATAGCACAAGCGTATCTGTTATTTTTACTGTATGTTAATAAACATACAAGCTTAGCTCACTCATTTATCTGTGTGCCTATCTGATTAACACTGCACATTCTGTTTAGCTTGTCTCCCTAACCCTGGTTGGGGAACCCAGGATTAACAGTTTCGACCAAACATCTAGCGGCCCCAGTGATCACCAGAGGCCAAAAGAAGAAACAAGAAGTGGATTTATCGAATGACTTAACTGCACAACTAAAAGAAGCTCTAAAACTTGATGATTGGTTCCTGGCTCATTTGAATGACTATACGGTTAGAGATGGTTTGGCTTGAGTGGGAACCAAGTTGTATGTACCACAGGCGCTGAAGGGCCAAATACTACAACAAGCTCATGATTCTAAAGCAGCTGGTCATTTTGGATTTGTGAAAACTTTACACCTGGTTAAGCGGCAATTCTGGTGGCCTACTTTGAAGAAGGACATTGAAGCTTATATAGCTAGCTGTCCAATTTGTGCTTCGGCAAAGAGACCTCCTGGTAAGCCGGCAGGGTTGTTACAAAATGTAGCTAGACCAACAGCCCCCTGGAAGGAAATCTCTATGGACTTTATAGTAGAACTACCGAAAGCAGTGGAAACACGGTTATTTGGATGGTAACTGATTTGTTTTCCAAACAAGTACACTGCATACCTTGTTCCAAGATTCCATCTACAAAGACGTTGGCTAAACTGTTTATTTCACATATATATAGGTTACGTGTACGCATAATCTCTGACAGAGGGGTCCAATTTACTTTAAATTTTTGGAAAGAGTTCCTGAAGTTGATAGGTTCTGCCCAGGGCTTAAGCTCCGCCCACCACCCCCAAACCAATGGGACTAACGCAGTGTCAGAACAGTGTCTTAGATGTTATATAAATTATCAACAAGATAATTTATCTGACTTACTGCCATTTGCCGAAGTGGCATATAACAACTCCGTACATAGTAGTACTGGATTTACTCCATCTAAAGTAGCTTTGGGACAAGATTTTGTACCCATACCTGAACTTCCTCATGAAAGGCCTAACATCCAGTCGTTGGATGAATGGATAACTCAACTGCAACTTAACTGGCCAGTAACATGTAAATCATTAGATGAGGCCCATCAAGCTCATAAGAAGTTTGCAGACAAGAAAAGATCTCCATAGAAATTATATAAAGTAGGCGACAAAGTTTTCCTGTCCACCAGATACCTGCAAACCACTCAAAAATCGAAGAAGCTTAGTCCTAAATATGTTGGTCCTTTTATGATTGAATTTATGATTATAAATCCTGTAAAAGTCCAGCTGAACTTCCCGAAAACTCTTCAATGAATTCACCCAGTTTTCCATGTTAGTTTGTTAAAACCTGAACATACTTCTGATTTAAGACCCATCCAGGCTGACCCTCCCATACCAATACTGATTGAGGGTGAACAACATTTTGAAGTTAAAGAAATTCTGGACTCTCACAAATGGAGGGGTCGGCTCCAGTACCTTGTAGCCTGGAAACATTTCCCTTCTTCACAAGCCGAATGGGTTTACGAAAACAACGTTAAAGCCCCTAAGTTGATCAAAGCATTTCATACCAAGTATCCTGATAAACCCTAGGAGTGTATTCATTTGTAATTGTCTAATGATTAATTATTGTCTTTATATATTTTTTTCCTCTCTCTCTTTTAGGACTGATGGTTTTCTTTTTCTAGCAGGGCCGAATGTCAGCCTTCAAGATCTACTATAGCTTTGCATCTTTCGGCTGTCAGTAAAAGATATTTTTTCTCTAACCTAAAGAGTCTAAGTATTTGTTTCTTGGATTTTGAATGGAACACCTCATGACAGAGGGAGGGAGAGAGAGAGAGCAAGAGAGAGAAAGAGCTGCTGCATCAGGGAGGGAGGGAGGGAGAGAGAGCAAGAGAGAGAAAGAGCTGATACATCAGATTGAAATGAGACCTAGTTTAAACTGAGGCCTTTTTCCACATTGAAACATCTTTGCCAAAACATTGAAACCTCTTTGGCTTCTATTAAAGGTTTTGTGGACAAAACATGGTCAAGGCTATCAGGAAGCTCTCACATTTTGTTGAGGCTTTGAACAGGATCCATTGGACCAGGTAAGTAAGGTAAGTAGGTAGGTAGGTAGGTAGTCAGGCAGGCAAGCAGTCAATGTATAACAGTACCAATTCTGAAGAAGAAAAAACCAAAATGTACTGGTAAATTACAAGGAGAACACACACACACACATACACATTCCCTTCTAATCTTGCTGGAGCAGGTGATTGGACTAGAATAGATATCTCATCTTTCTCCACCTTCCCTCCCTCCTTCATTTCTTTTTCTTTCTGTCTCTTTCTTCCATCTCCCCCTTTCTTTGTTCCTTTTTCTTTCCCTTTTCTCTTTCTTTTCTCTTTCTCTCTTTCTTTTCTCTCTCTCTCTCTTTCCCTCTCTCAGGATCACCCCATTGACTTGGTGCACTGCTCTACTCGGACTTGCTTGGGCAGGTCCCTCCGGTGCAGCGGGCTCAATGGGGTGGACCTGTGGGGCTAGCATCTAGAACATGGCAGTGGCAGCACATTTGAAAAATAAAGCAAAGCCAGAGGTTGGTAATTTTTGCTGCAAAGAATCACAAAAGCTTCTGGGTTGTGTACAAGAAGGGACACACATGTCAATGCAATTCAGCAACATAAAATAAATACAAATAAAAATCAACAAGAATCGGCAAAGCATCACTGATTAGATTCTATTCACTACTAGAATCTAATCAGAGATGCTTTGCTGAGTCTAGTCCAATGACCTGCTCCAGGCAGGGTTGGAAGGGAATGTGTGTGTATGTGTGTGCATGGCTATCAAAACTCCAAAAACAGGTCAAGTAGCTCTGGAGTGGCCAGTCATAAATTAGAACACTTGTAAACAACTGGCCATGAAGTGAGGACTACTTGTATTTGGTTTGCCGGTCACTTGGCCACACCTACCCAGTCACATGACCACCAAACCACACCTAGCCAGTCACGTGACCAGCAAGCCACACCTTCAAATTAGGCTATTCCCACATAAATTTGAATCCCAACCCTGGGTAGGGGGCATTGAGAATGAGTTTGTAGTACCAAGGGGGCGGTGGACTGAAAAAGTTTGGGAACCACTGATCTACTTCATCATAAATGTTCCTATTTCTTAAGATGTGCTAGAGAGTTAGGGTTGCTGCTTCTCTCCTTTAGAGAAGTGATGCTTCTCCCTGAAATCAAACCAGCATCCACACAGAACTGGGATTCTCCCATGTTATAGATTTCTTTACTGTCCAACATTTGGTCAGTAGTTCATTTATAGCTTTCAAATATAATGACAAGTAAATTTAACAAGCATTTTTCATATTTTCAAAAAAAAAATTAAATTATTGCAAATGCTTGAATATTTTTTGTTAAACACTTTAAATGACTTTGTGGTAACAAACAAATAAAATAGTATTACTAGAAGGAAGGTTAATAAATTATTGTATATTACCAAAATTCTATCACTCCAGCTGTAAAACAAATGAATACTGAGTCAGTAAAATATTTTTTAAATTTCTGTTGGTTTAAAACTCCTGAATATACACATCACTGTTAAAGGGCATACTGTCAGCATGCAATATGGGGGCCATAGAAGGAGTGTTCACATCGCGGCCCCTGTCAGGTATCTGTTTACCTGCGAATCCTTCTACCACGCTACACCAACCTACACCAACAATGTTCTACAGTGGCTGGGAAAAGTGTAGCGACACGAGAGAAGAAGAAGCATGCAATATACATTTATTTCTTTATGTTGTGTTTATGAAGAGAACATGCTATAAGCATTCTAGCTTAGTCATCCACTACCATCAATATCTTAAAAATTAAGGTGTAATTACTTACCTATTAAGATTATTACAAAGGAAACAAGTGCCAGACTGACAATTAAAATGATGATTAATGTGACAAAGTACCAGCTTTGACATCTTATGCCCCTTTGCATTATTGGACACCCATTACTATCTATGTTGTCTTCGCAGACCACTATGAAACAAAAATTAAATTCTAAGTTAAAGTCTTATAATAGACATTAAGAATAAATATTATAAATTGTTCTAATTCCATGGAATAAATGAATCATATTTGTTGAATTTAATCCAGTGCTTCCTCTTACAAGACTGTCAGCCAAATAAACTAAAGATGTAAATCTTGTAACATTTTATAAATATTATAATTCTACACCAGAAGAACTTGTTTATTTCACAATTACATAAAGTATATATAGAAAATGTTGATAGAAAACATGGGATATATGCACACAATCACTCTGTGCTACAGCCTATTCACTGAAACAGTTTATCAAAAAGTTTGAAAGAAATCAGTTAATCTGTATTGAGAAGAACACAGGCTATCTACCAGGCAGTGTTTATGAAAATTACTCTTAACTACTGCTGCAAATCAGATCCATGAATAGCAGTATATCCAGTGGTGGGATTCAAATAATGTAACAACTGGTTCTCTGCCCTAACAACCATTTTAAGTATAAAAAAATGATACACTGAAATGATTAGGGTTAGGTTTAGAGCCTGAATGTTAGGGCTGTGAGGTGACCTGAATGTCGAGAACCGGGTAGAGGCAAGCAGAAGCTGCCTCTTTTCTATCCCTGGATCGGGGAATTTAGTGGGCGGGTGGGGGTGAGGATTGGCTGGATCCTCAACCATTAGCTTCTCTCTCTCACTCTCACCCCAAAGCAACCTCCAGAAGCAGCCCTCAGGCTTTGCTGGCTTTCTCTTCCTCTGCAGAAGAGCTGGAAAGAAAGCTGGGCATCCTGAGATGTCCCCCTGTGGGACGCAATTCAGATTTCACTGAGTGGGGGAGGAAGGCTTTGGAAACTGCCTTTTCATTTACATTCATCATCAATATTGGAATCCATCTCTTTATTTTTCAAACAAATTATTTGTATTTACCACAATTAGCCTCCTTGAATGCCAATGGGAAGGCATGGTATGAATTCTGCACATAAGCTGCAGAAATAGATTGTTGCCCCCTCAAAGCTCATAACACTTCCTCGCTCGGGCGTACCACTGCTTTACTGGTGTGCTCAACTTCAACTTCCAGTCAGCTAAACTCTTCAACTGCAGAGGACTGCAGTTCCCATCACCTTCAGGAAGCCTGGGTGATGGAAACCTTAGGCCAGGCTCCTCACAGCTGAAGCAATCTGGCTCAGAATCTGGTTGGTTGTTGCGGGAGGCTCATCCTGCATGTGGGGTGGAGCTGGAAGACAGGGATGGGCTCCAAGATTAGATAAGAATAACTTTATTGTCACTTTGAATGTATACTAATTAGTATACATGGAAATAAAATTTTGTAGCTTGCCTATATACATCTATCATTCCAGATACTGAATCTAGTTCATTTACCATTCTTACAAGTGATACACAGCACTATCATGTGACCTTTATTATCTCTCCTATGATAATATAAACCTTCTGTTTTTTCCTCTTTCAGCAAAATGATTTATGATTGGGATTGGGAACTTAGTTTTAGGATAAGTTGAGGGAATTGGATATTTTTAGTTTTGAGAAAAGACAGTGGGGAAGATGAACATAATTTCTGACTATCTGGAACTTATTACACAGAAGAAGCTCAAAACCCAATTATTAAAACAAGATTGATCTTTGCTGAATGTGTCAAATTGCAGGCTGGTAATTATCTGTCAGGGAATATACTATATAAGAAGTAGACTCGGCCTAAACAGTCAGGCTATTTGTAATGAGATATTGAAAACTGTTGCTGAAATTTATACACAGTATACAGAAACATGTACTTTAACTAGTAGGGTTACTCTAAAGTTGCTACCTTCTACTTGTTCTTACAGATATAAATAAACTATTGGAATTATTAGATTTAATCAGGTAACTTCTATCTGTTGAGGCTCAAAATAAAATAATACAGGTAGTCCTCAATTTATAACAGTTCATTTAGTGACCAAAGTTATAATAGCACTAAAAAAAATGACTTATGATCATTTTTCACACAACTGTTGCAGCATCCCCATGTCACATAATTAAAATTCAGATGCTTGTCAACTGACATATTTATGAGGGTTGCAGTGTCCTATGTGAGCCAGCCTTTTAGCAAGCAAAGTCAATGGAGAAACCAGATTCACTTAACAATTTTATAACTAAGGTAACAACTGCAATAATTCACTTAACAACTATGGCAAGAAAGGTCATAAAATGGGGCAAAACTCTCTAAATAACTTTCTCACTTAGCACAAAACCTTTGGGCTCAATTGTGGTTATATATCAAAAAATACTTTTACAGAGTGATCTTTTAAGCTTAAAATCTTAGACCAAATAGCCTTGCTGACTATTGCTTTGATACTCTGCTAAATGACTATACTGGACAACAATTTTGCCTCCTGAACATACTTGGGTCTATCTTATGTAAATTGACTGCTAGTCATGAAAATAATCTGTAATTTAACCTATCACATACCATTTTATAGAAATATTCTATTTTTACACAATGGCAATGTATATCCTTCAATATGTGTTGGTTATGTTTCATCCATGAAAGAAATGAAAATATGCAACTGTTGTTGAAGCACACGAAGTACAAGTAAAATAGCCTAATAAAAATCATGGTTCTGCTGCTTGCATTTCAGCTTGGATATATCAAGTACTGTTGAAACATAGGCAAATAGGACAATCATGCAAGCAATGGTGGGATTCAACTGGTTCTCACCTATTTTCTAGAACCATTTGTTAAGTTTCTGAGCAGTTCAGAGAACTGATTGTTGGAAGAAATCTTTTTTTTTTTTTACTTTGCAGGAATAATCCTGTAAAGAATGCTGAGAAGAAGTATTCTGGTGTTGTTTCTAGCCTAATCTTTATTTCCCTGCTACAGAAACTGGCTTTCGGTTAACTCTTATTACATTGTAACAGCTAAATGTTCTTGGCAGTATGCTGAGACTTATTCGTCACCTGAGCTCCTCCAGAATGTTTGTTTGCTGGTACTTTGCTTTGCTTTATTAGGGGCTTGATTTCCTACAGGGGAAGGGTTGTTTTAAGCTTTTTACACTGCTGTTGGGAAGAAATACTCCCCTGTTGGAGTTCTTCCAGCCAGGATGCAACGATCAGTGCTTTGAAGAAATAATTGAATAATGAAGCATACAGTAGCTGCTGGAAAGAAACATTTAATGACAAGGAACCAAGATGAATGACATTCAGCAAGGCTTCTTGGCTAGCTAGAAAGATTGACATTCAAATGTGAGTTTATATACCCTTCTCAGTTTTGGTCTAAAACTGTTTTTTGCTGAAGTTTAATTCTGTGGTTGGTAATGTTTAATCCTGTGTTAATTGATGAGATAATTTTCCCTATTCAGCTTTGTTTGGAAGGCAAAATGTTAATCTCTGTTCCTGAAAAGCAGGGGCGAGAAATCTGGCTAGTTCCTGTGTCTATTTGTTCTGGTAATTGGTTTAACAAGCAACAGCTACTGTAGTTACTCTTTTACTACATTGTAGCACTAATTGCATTCTTTGTTAGTTAGGCTTATCTCAAGTTTTTACACTTTAGCTTGCCTGGGGTGTGAGTTCTGGCAATGAGCCAGACAAGGCTTTGGTTTTAGTTTTAAAAGGATTTAAACTGTTGTGATTTAATTATTTGTGTTGTGCTTGAATTTTTTCCTGCTTCATGGCAGGAGGGAGAGTGTCTTCCTTCACTGCTTTCGTGGTTCCTGACACTGTCCTTTTGGGATATACTTCCAAGAGGCAGGATGCAACTTGGTACTGATTATATTACTGCCTTTCTGGATGACATCTTTCCTTAAATCTGGATGATTTCCTTAGGATATCTTGGGAGGTGAGACCAGCTGGTATCTTTAAGTGGTGCAAGCAGATCTAAGGATTGCTTCTCCTAGGTGTGCTCTTTCTGGAGAGCTTAAATGACTCTCTGCTAAAGGATATCACTTTATGAGCAAGAGTTGGCTGCTGATAGTTCTCATTGCATTTTAACTATTTTAATTCCTCAAGGTGCTCTGGCACCCTGCCTGATTTGTAACTCCAGCTTGCAGGTATTTCTAATCTAATGGTATTTAGGGCAGTTCTTTTCAAGGAAAGAAGCTTTTTGTATTTTTGTACAGGTAATCCTTGATTTATAACAGTTCATTTACTAACCATTCAAATTTACAATGGCACTGAAAAAAGTGACATAATCATTTTTCACACTTACAACTGTTGCAGCATTACCATGGTCATGAGAGGTGAAGTGCCCCTTGATGTGAGTAACGTGGAGTTGGCCATGCCCACCCAGTCACATGACCACCCAGCCATGCCTACCCAGCTGGCCATTAGGGCAGAGAACCGGTTGTTAAATTATTTAAATCCCACCAATGAATGCAAGAGATAAATATACAGATTAAAGGTTATTTGACTTATAGTAAAAAAAAATTAATAGTTTCCAAATAGGATCAAAAACACATGTATAGTATAAATACCAACCAATCTTTTAAAATAAGTTTATACAGTATTACTTTTATTCTATTAGCGAATAATTGTTTAAAATTACAATCTTTATTTTTGTAGCCTAAAATATTTAGCCATGGTTTGCTATAAACTTTAATTAAATATTTTAAACTATGAAAAATTCATATTGATTAAAGCTATAATACATATCCATACAGAAGCCTGAGGATGGCAGATGAGATTCTGCTGAAACGTTGCTACAACTTTAACAGAACTACAATGACGTGGGATAATACCCGAAGGAAGCGAAACAGCACACATGTAAGTACCCGCGAAAACCTAAGAAAACAAATATATATATATATATATATATACATATATATATATATATATATATATATATATATATATATAGTGTATTATGCCCTGTAATCTATGAAGAACTTAGTTTTAACTCAATAAACCAAAATATGTTGAAATCTTCAAAGGATGGGAAATGGTTGTCCAGAAATTATTAACCCACAATTTCCAGCAGCTCTGACCTGCATGGTCAATGATGTTATTGGAAATTCCAATTCAGCATCATCCAGAAGACCAAGAGTTTCTTGTTCTTGTTTAATTATTTATTCTATTCATTTTTCTAAACCATTCAGAGATGGTTAAATGCCATCAAGTAAACAGTTTACATAAATCTGAAAAACTGTTAAGAAAATATTGTGTAGCATACATACTTGGGAGCTGAGTTTGAACTGCAGAAACATGTTCATTTAAATTGTTCAATGAATCAACAGCATAAAGTTTCCCTTCTTCATGTGAATTTTTAAAGACACTTTCAGATGAACTCTCCATGATACCTATGAAATGATAACAGACTTTATTTAAAATGAAAAAAAGAATTGTTCGATTTTTGTAGTTGTTGTAGTCAAGCATGCTCAAGATGAGGGAAAGAAACATGTCCTAGTCATGCAGCATAGGCTATAAATAAATATGTACATGTGAATGATCATATACAAACTTTCCAAATGGCCTGAATTCCTTAAATCTATCATTTCCCCACATCTACACTGCTCAGCTGCAAAATTATGTTGAGTTACACTGCTTACTCAGCCTATGCTATGCAAATACTATATATGAATTTTATTTACTGCTACTTCTTGATTCATTGATTGCTTATTTGCCATCAGTTTTAGAACTTAAATATAGACCACTTTTAACTTCAATTAAATGTTCAATTCTTCAGTGAAAGCTGTAGAAACAGGATTCTTTCAAACATCATGACATCATAAAACCCAGAAAACTTCATTCTGCTCCAACTATTGATGGCTGTAATGAGAGGTTGCAATTATAAAGAATGGGCCATGCTGATTAGAAAATTATATATGCAACATTGATTAAATACAGATTAAATTCAGAACAGATGGGTTACTGTTCCTTTGGGAAAATATTATGTGTTGGAAAGGAATAACATCCAATAGCCATATTGTTGTTGCTATTTCGGGATTGTCCCTTTGGAAGCCGTTCAGGATAAGCTCAATATCTAGGTCAGACTGCATTTGAAAACATGTTCTGTAATCCTCTGAATCTATACCACCAGTATTGAGGTTATTTGATACTTTAAAGGTGGGTACTCTATTTTTCTTGAAACGCAAGAAACAAAAATTAGGAAATAGGATGCTACTTAAATCTAACTCAAATATATTAATCTAATATAAAAATGTGGTGATTTATTTTAAATATCATTTTAAATACCCAAAGCTTGCAATCCCATTATACATTTATGATTCTTGAACAATTAAAAACATCATGCTATATTCATTTTTTACTTTCAGACTGACCAGAGGAAATGGAAACTTTCTTTACAGAGGACTCAGGACTAATACTTTAAGTTATCACTATCATATGTCATATCAATAACTTTAATATGCAAAGGCTATCAGTAAATACTTCAGTTAATGAAAGAATAAATTTCTAACACATTTAAAGGCTTAGAGAACTGAATATTACTCACATCTAAACCATCCTCAATTAATCTTATATTTTCTTTCACAATAAAATGCTGGAAAAATGCATATATCAGCAATGTTGTTTCTTTGTCTTCTCCAAATCCACTTGAATGTGTTAATGAGAGCCACAAGCTCAGCTCTGAAGCAGAATGTTGTTGCCATCTATATTTAGTATTCATTTCTGCAAAGTTGTCAGGTTTCAAATACTTGATTGGATGTGGTAAATTAAATGCCAACTTGTGGAAAACACTGTTAATTTTACCACAGTTGCAAATGTGCGGATGATCTTCACTTTCCTCTTCTTCATAACAGTCAGGTTTCTGAAAACCAGCAGAACATTATCAGGGTGGGAACTAAATGGTTCTCTAGGGGGGAAATATTTTCAGAGGGTAGGTATGCAACATATAAGAAGGTTCCCTAAGTCCCAACAGGCTGCATTATTTCATCAAACCCACTTGAAACATGCCAACTCTTCCAGAGCTTACTAAATAGTCTGTGCTTATAGGAGATAGAGGGTCCCTCTAATAATCTATGCCATAAAGAGCATCCCAAAATAATTGTTTTCTGTAAAACAGTTCTGTATTTTTTGTGTGCCTGTTTTTGTGTGCCTTAACTCCCTTCCCAAGAAAGTAAAACTCTTGAAACACATTCAAAAGGAATTTTTACTGAGAGACAGTGATTGCAGAAAAGTCAGGCAATCTGAGAATCAGGCGCAAAGCGTAAAGCTAATTTTCCCTTTCAGCCCCCACCCAAATACACAGTGCCCATCATTAGTCAATGATTTGCTGCAAAGGTGTTTTGACTTCGTTGAGGCAGAATGGTGGAGAAGATGACATCCTTGGAGCATGGTGGTCTTGAACACTCAGCGCAAACCAGTCAGGAAGGGTCGATGGAAATTGTATGAACCTCTCCTCCCTCAAGCTCCCAAACAATTACAGCAAAAGTAAAAGTATGGAAACTATTTCTAATGTCTCCCCTCTCCTGTCCAGCATGACAACTTTCTGACAGGGACCTGACATACTGCCCCTCTAGAAGAAGGAGATTTGCATCTGCAAAAGGAAAAGGCAAAAACAAACAAGGAAAATATGATCATTTCAGTCTGTTAGGATATTGGGTGTGGAAGCATTTAAGCAATGTAAAGACATGAGATTTACCAGCCCACTCACTTTAAGAACACAGGAAATCCTTCCATGCCAGTAGGTATTGAACCAGTGGTGTATTCAGCTGGCTCACACCAGTTCAGGTGAACCAGTAGTAAGAATTTGGTGTGGGTCACCAAACCAGTAGCGATTTCTGGCTGGCCACGCCCCCAAACTAGTCATCCGGTCACCTGATGGTCACCACTTGCTTGCTTGCTTGCTGTGTCTGGCTGCCCTCTCACCCCTCGCTTGCCCCACCTGCATTCTCACCGCTCGCTCCAACCATCCCAAGCCCATCCCTATAAAAACGCTTCGCCATGTGGCCTGATCGCTTGCGCATGCTAGTCTTCTCTCTGGCTTGCCTGCCTAAGCTGACTTGAGTTGAGTCGACTTTTCCACATTGCCTGCGTTGGACCTGCCTCCTCCTGCATACAGTACCAGATAAGCACTGACTCGCTAGCCCCTGCCGTCTGGCCCCAGGCTTCCAAAATCAGGGGACACTTCTTTCCACCACCTGGGCTCAGCCCTGGGTTTCCGAAAGCCTTCAGCAACTGGGGCCTACAGGCCATGGCCTGGTGTAGCTGCCCAAGCCACCGGGGGTCCCTTGTGGGACAGTTGCTAGTCATTGCAGCTGGCCATCCCCAGTGCTGGGCTTCAGAATGCTCCTGGAGCTTCTTGCCAGCTGTGGCCACTGCCCTTTGCTGCTGCTCTTGCCTTGCTTGTACTGCCTGTCTCTGCATCCAGCTCATTGGCGAGCAACTGATTCTACCTGCCTGCTTTCTTCAATTGGATAAGTAAGTGTCTTTTTTTTTCATGATTTAAACCAAGGGTCTCCAAACTTGGCAAGTTTAAGACTTGTGGACTTCAACTTCCAGAATTTCCGAGTTAACATGACTGGAGGAGGAATTCAGGGAGTTGAAGTCCACAAATCTTAAAGCTGTCAAATTTGAAGACCCCTGAATGTTTTTTTTTTAAAAAACAGTAAGTGTGTTAAAAAAAATTTAGGAAATTTTACTTTTGTTTAGGATTTTTTTTTAGGAAATAGTCATATAAAATTTAGGAAATTTTAGCTGCTTTTCTATTTTTAAAAAGCAGCTGCTTTGTGAGATTGTCATTGTGTGTATGTATGTTTATCTACACACTAACAATGATCAAATACTAATAATAATTGCTTGTGCTTTTTACTGAACTTTCCTTATATAATTGGTGTTTTCTTTTATACTTTTATATTTTTAACTTCTGTTTCTGTTAGTTAGCCATTGACAAAAAGTTGTGTGGGATGTTATGTGTCTATAAATTAATTAAAGCTATAGTTTAGATTTTTCCAGCTGTATCTGCTTTGGGAGAGTGTGCGTTTATAAATGTGATAGTTGTTCTATTCAGTTGTATAGTTTTGTGGGTCTGCTTACAATCCAGTTAAAGTGTGACATTTTTCAGTTGTGTAGTTATGATAACAACATGTCCGAGCATTTTATCAAGTTGATGCTTGAAGCAGGCAGGGGACAGTTTACATGAAGTCCAGCTGCTTTTGTGAGACAAGCAACTTTACTTTCTAAGAAAATTGGTAACTTGTTTTAGGGTATAAAGGCCCTGTCACACTGCCCAACGGATGCAAAACAGACACAACGGACGAGCAAAATGTTTCATCCGTTGTTATCCGCTCTCAAAAGGGGCAAAAATTTGCATAACTGGAGCGGATAACACAGACGGGGGGAGGACGCAGGGCGGATGGAAAGCGGATGCGGAACGGAAGCCTAGCGGATGGAAGCAGATGGGAGCGGCTGGCACATCCGCAAGGCTTCCGGGGGACCTCAGCAAAGCGGACGCGGAATGGATACAGCGGATGCAGAGCGGATGCACAGTGGATGAAGCGGATGCAGAGCGGAAGCCTAGCGGATGCACAGCGGAAGCCTAATGGATGCCGAGCGTTAATTGCGCATGCGGGGAGGATGCATTGCGTAAGACCCACGGATATAAAGGGAAGCAGCTTGGAAGCAGGTCATCATTCAGAGGAAAGACTTGCTGCCGGACGGATTGACAGCCTTGCCTGCCCTGCCTGCATGCCTGCCTGCAAGCCTTGCTGCCAGCCTCCCTGCCAGCCTCCCTGCCAGGCTTGCTGTCTGCCTGCCAGCCTTGCTGCCAGTCTCCCTGCAAGCCTTGCTGCCAGTCTCCCTGCCAGCCTTGCTGGCTGGCCGCCTGCCAGCATTGCTGCCTGCCTTCCTGCCAGCCTTGGTGCCTGCCTGCCTGCAAGCCTTCCTGCCAGCCTTGGTGCTTGCCACCCTGCCAGCCTTCCTGCCAGCCTGGGTGCCTGCCAGCCTGCCTGCCTTGGTGCCTGCCTGCCTGCCAGCCTTAGTGCCTGCCTGCCAGCCTTCCTGCCAGCCTTGGTGCCTGCCTCCCTGCCAGCCTTCCTGCCAGCCTTGGTGCATGCCTCTCTGCCAGCCTTCCTGCCAGCCTCGGTTCCTGCCAGCCTCCCTGCCAGCCAGCAACCCCACAACCATGCGGAAGCACAACAAGCCTCAGCCATCTGCTGCCAGCCCTTGCAAGAGGGACAGGGCTACCATCCCGCGCCCTGGCCCTCACTCTGGTTATTGTGGGGCTTCTGCAGCACGGGCTCGCTCTTCTGGGGCTGGGGCTTCTGCTGCTTCTGCTTCTGGAGGAGCTGATGACAAGCACTCCAGCACCAGCCACCTCCACAGCACCTGGACCCTTCACCCCTGAGACTGAGCGACCAAGAGGAGTGCCAGAGACTTATTTTTGTTTTATAGCTTGTTGTTAATAAAGTCTATTTTTGATTCACACACTTGCTTCATTTCTTTTTTTTTAATAAAGTCTTGCTGGAAACTTTTAGAAATGGTTTAAGCCTTTGCATGCTTGTAGGATGGGTTAAGATAGCAGTGGGATGGGCAGGGATACCTTTGGGATGGGTAGTAGCTGTGGGATAGATAAACCTCCAGTGCAAGCATAGTGGGACGGGATGGTCCACCCTCCCAGATGCCACACCTATGGCCCTTTATTATCAATAATAATGTAATAATCATCCACACATGTCAACACAAACACAACTCTTTATTAAATGCCCTGATCATTGTAGTGCCACTCAACATACATAGCACAATCTCATCAGTGTGATGAGACAGGCTGAAGGAAGCATCCATTAAGCATCTATCATCCTGTCTTGCAACTCCACCGCTCCAGATGGGGAGTTGCACCAGTGTTTCAGGAGGTTGCGCTGCTTCTTCCCTTCACGTGAGGCTCTGTTGGGGCCTTGCACATCCTCAGTGTCTATCAGGTTTCGCCCTTGCCTCCATTCCCCAGGCTCCATGTCCCCATTGCCTTGCTGGAGGTCCATGAGCATGTTCTGCAAGACTGGGGTGGGTGAGCATGAGATTGTGCAGGATACAGCAAGCTTCCACGATCCTCCTCACGGTCTCTGGGCGATGCTGCATGGTGGTGAGAAGTACCTGGAACCTGTTGGCCAGGATGCCAAAGGCGTTCTCCACCACCCACCTTGCCCTGGACAGCCTGTAGTTGAAGATCCTCTCTTCACGGGTGAGGTATTTGGAGGTGTAGGGCTTCATGAGGTAGGTTGTGAAGGAGAAGGCGTCATCCCCCACGATGAAGTAGGGCACATCTTGCGTGTCGTTGGGCAGGGGGTCTGGATCTGGGAAGCCCACGATGAGGTTGCATTCCAGCCTATCCTTGAGGTCACTTGCGTTGTATACCTGGGCATCTGAAGATGAGCCGTTGTCTGAAGCATCGATGTACATGAACTTGTAGTCAGCATCGACCATGGCAAAGAGGATGATGCTAAAGAAGCCCTTGTAGTTGAAATAAGTGGACCCCAACTTGGCTGGAGCTTTGTAGGCCACGTGCTTGCCATCGATTGTTCCAACGGTGTGTGGGAAGTTCCACCTCTGATACCACTGCTCTGCAACTTTCTTCCATCCTTCTTCAGAGGGGCACTGGAGGAGCTCCTCCTTGTATTCTTCGATGATGGCCTGCACCACTTCTCTGACCACAATGCTGATGGTGTTGGGTGGCACCCTCCAGCCGTACTGCATGCTCCTGTAGGTGGTCCCTGAGGCCAGGTGGCGCAGAGTGAGTGCCACCTTGAGCCCAGGGTCCAGGCTGGGCCGGAAGTTGGTGCTCTGCTTGGTCAACCTGGGTGTCAGCCACTACACAACTTCGTCAAACATGGCTGGAGGCATCCTCATGAAGTTCTGGAATGCACGAGTGTCTTCGTTCCTGAGCTCCACCATCAGCTTGTTGGACAGTCCATCCTCTGCTCTTCTGGCAAACCATCTTCGTACCCAGACGCTTCTTGGCCGCCTCTTTTTCTTCCCGTAGTAGAGTTCACAGAGCCTGTAGATGGCTTCGCACTGTTGCAGAAGGATGGTGGCTGCCAAAAGGACTTTGTTACGATCCACGGTGGACATGACTGGATGCTGTGGAAGAGGAAGAGGCAGATGAAGGCTGCAGAGGTCTGCAGCTGGGCTGCTGTTCTGAAAGTGAGATGCAGACGAGTTGCTCCCCCTTTTTATAGGCAGTATAGGTGTCCCTTTGCATCCTCTAGGCATCCTCTAGGCATCCTGTAGACATCCTTAATATCCGAGATAGGTCCCCTCTGTGAATGTATTTTCCGTTTTACATGCTTTGTTTCCATTCTGCATCCGCTAGGCATCCGTTCTGCATCCATTCTGCATCCGTTCCACTTCCTCCCTGCATCAGAGCGGATGCAAATTGCGCAGATGCGGAACGGATGCCTAGCGGATATAGCGGATGCGTAACGGATGCGGAACGGATGCCTAGCAGATGCGTAGCGGATGCAGAACGGATGAATTGGATACATTTTCCGCACAAAAGTTTTGAGCAGCTCAAAACTTTCTGAGCGGATGAAACGTTCATAAACGGATGCTGGACGGATAGACAGGAAGCAAAACGGAGGCAGTGAGTACAGAACGGATACATCGCGTTAAGCAACGGATGGCAAACTTTTTTATCCGTTTTACATCCTCTTTGCATCCGTTGGTGCAGTGTGACAGGGGCTTAAGGCTTTGCTATTAGTAAAGCTGTTGCTAACGTGTTGAGATTTCTGGAGCTGAGCCTGTTTGATGGGTTTCAAGTGTTCATGATTGCTCTGCTTTTGTTCTTGCCTGTTATTTTGTTTTTCCTATGATGGTGGTTAATTCTACCAGGAATCAGGAAAAGGGGACTTGCAGGTGAGTTACCTTAATAATAGCTGTATTTTAGTGTTGCTTTTTGTTGCCTTGCTTGTTTGCCTGGGGGTTTCTTAAAGGCAGAAGGGTTGAGATTTCTGGTGTAAGGTTTTGGGTCCTTGGGGCAACAATCATGCATCCAAGGTTTATTGCAGTGGCTTTGTCTGGGGATTAAGTAAAAAAACTGGTTTTATATGCAGTATTTGGGGGAATATGCTCCCGAAGTTATCTATACACTAACCTAATAATATTTGCTTGTGCTTTTTACTGAACTTTCCTTATATAATTGGTGTTTTCTTTTATACTTTTATATTTTTAACTTCTGTTTCTGTTAGTTAGCCATTGACAAAAAAAATTCTACATTAAAAAGTATTCTAAGCCTTCTCCTTGATTGTAAATTTGTAATTAATTTATTCATTTCTGCACATTCTAATATTTTTTTATTCATTTTGATATTGTTGGAAGAAATAGCCTTCTGGGTTCAGTTCCAAGTGGGGAAGAAAGACACTGGAAACATGGTGACTGCTTGGAAAGCAGTAAGTGCACAAAATAATAAACTACATTTTTGTATATCTTCTTTTTGTAGGTCATTAGGGCAGAGAAGTCAGTGCTGTCAACTTGGCCACACCCAGTCAGTCACATGACCGCCAAGCCATGCCCAGCCAGTCACATGACTGCCTAGCCACACCTGGCCAGTCACATAACTCCCTAAGCCACACCTACCAAATAAGCCATGCCCACAGAACCGGTAGTAAAAAAATTTGAATCCCATCACTGTATTGAACCTTCCCTTTATGGACCCAGGAGTCCAGAATCTGCTTAATCTCAAAATGCTGTTCACTTTCAATCGTAAAAGTTTCAGTGATAGAAGGAGGGGTTTGACCATAAAGGTGAGGTTGACTCAGATTTTAATAAGGTGTAATGAAACTAGGTGGATTCTCTTCAGTGTTTTAGGCAACACCAGTTCCACAGTAACTGGATTGATAATGCATTTGATTAGGAAAGGACCTACAAATTTAGGGCCCAATTTTTTAGAGGGTTTTAAGGATTGGAGGATCCATGTGGACAGATAAACATGATCCTCCACTTTAAACTCCTTAGGTTCGATTCTTTTCTTGTTGGCTTAGATTTTCTAAACAGCTTTAAGCATTCATTCAGGGCCTTACTAACCATTGGCCAAGTGTTTTGCAACTGTGAGATCCAGTCCTTCAACAAAATGACGAGTGGATCCTTTACTGGCAGTTCAGGCATAGGCTTAAATTGTTGGCCAATAGCAACTTGGAATGGAATGAAACCAGTGCTGCTGTGTACTGCATTATTTAAGCCACTTCAGTAAATGGCAACAGGTCAGTCCAATTATCTTGCTATTTTCTAGGACTGAGTTTGTTCTCTCCAAGCTTCCATTAGTTTGAAGATGGTGCAATGAAGTAAATAACTACCTCCCCCATCTGAAATTATTTGCTGTGGGCACCATGTAATCAATAAATGTGGTGCAGCAACAGTTTTGCCAACACTTTAGCTGTAGGGCAGGGTTGTCAAACTGGATTTCTTTGAGGGCCGGATCAGCATTGTAGTTCTCCTCTGTGGGCCAGCGGCCACTGGTGGGTGGGTGGGTGAGATGGATACCTCCTGCAGCATTCTGCCAGCTAAAAATGGCCACATGGGCCATTTTGGGGCAGTTTTTTGGCCATTTTCCCACCTTTCAGTTTTTAATCAATAGGCTGCTTTATCATCTTTTCCAGCCACACATGTATTTTTGTCCAATATTTTTTTGCTTCTGCACATGTCCACCACATATGATAATAAGATTCAGGTATCTGGTGGCACTTACAACATTTAGCTGACTTATCTTTAAATATCTTTGCTGATCTCGGTGGTGCAAAGTTCAATCTATAAAACATCTTATACAAATGTTCTTTATATGCAGTTGACATTGTTAATTTATAGTTCCTGTCCCACAATTTCTGCCATTTATCAAGTTCTATTGTGTAATCAAAAAAATGTGTCCATGTTATCATTTTCTCCTTCACTTGTTCCTCTTCCAGTTTAATGCCCAATAGGTAACGGTACAGTTTATCAATCTTTCTTCTGTCCCTGTTGATATCTTATCTAATTTTGTTAATTCATTATAAAAAGCATATGATTTAGAATCTTTCTGATATCTACAGTGTATCTTCACTTGCGAATACCATGTCATGTTCATCCCTTGATCACTCATTTTTTTGTTTAGTTTTGAGCTTTCCCTTTTCAGGGGAAGTCTTAGCATCTAACAATGTTTCCCATGTTAATAATATTTGGATGAATCAATGCTTCTACTGTTGAAAGCCAAGATGGTATCTTCGAATAGTATTGCTCTATAATTTTCTCCCATACTAACAACAGTGTGTTCCTTATATAATATCTCTGAAAGTAACCATGTATCTTACTTTTCCTATACCACAAGAAGGCATGACAGCAGTGTTGCAGATCATGTCCCTCCAAAGTCAATAATCTAATATGCCTCAATACTATACACTCTTTCATGAACCATGTTAATACTGCTGCCTGGTAATATAATTCCCAGTTTGGTCGTCCAAAAGCTCCTCTACTTCTTGAATGATACAGCATTTTAAAGCAAATTCTTGCTTTTTTCCTTTGCCAAATATATTTTAATATTATATTATTAAGTTCCTCAAAATATTTTTTCCCGGTTTTATCAGAATTGTTTGAAATAAGTACAATAGTCTCAGCAGTATATTCATTTTAAAAAAAATACATTTTATTGATTTTACAATTAAAACAGACCAACAACACATACATAAATGTAAGAGGGAAAAAGAAGAAAAGGAGAAAATAGAAATAAAAAGATAGAAAAATATTTTCATCTTCAACAGTTTGTAAGACCTTTTTATCCTTATTTTATGCCACATACACACTTAATCTTTACATATGTACGACTGTATCCCATCTTCTTTTGCCTTTTAGTATGAAATTTATCTTTGGTCTATCCATTTGTATCAGCAGTTCCAGCTGTTGTAGTATATTGAAGTGTCTTTATTTTTTAATGCCAAGGTTAATTTGTCCATTTCTGCACAACTTGAAATTTTTTGAATGATCATCTCTGATGGAACATGAGGCAGTATATTCATTTTAACTGTAGCTATTCTTTCTATCAATGATAATTACAGGTGTTTCCATTTTTCCAGGTTCACATTGAACAGAAACAAAAAAATCTGTAGTAATATGCCATTGATGTTTTCAAGATCAACCAGAAATTGTTATTTATCAAGGGATGTCCTGAAAACACAGACTTTCCAGATCTATTCTCTTCATTAACTCTTTTTTTCTGTTTATCTGTAAGGTTTTTCACTATGTTCTTAGTTTTCTCTTTATTTATGAAAATAAATAAAGAGAAATAATAAATCCTGCCACTTCACCATATTCTTCCATTTTTAAAAAATTAATTTGGTCCCTGATTCTAATGGATCTTCCAGTATAAAAATTAAATCATCTGCAAACACTTGTAATTTATACACAGACAATAAGGACAGAACTTCCCACAGATCTGGCCCTTTTGGAAATTGGCTCTGTAAGCTATTCACACTGGTTGACAACCTATTCGACAAAATAGGTTTTGTCGAATATGGGTTCCAAAACATGACTTTAAAGGCAAAACTCTCCAAAATGTAGAAACGATAGTGGAATACATTGTTCATGTGTACTACTTTTGCTGGTTCAGCATCTAAGTAAAACATTCCTGGATTAAAGGCTTGTGTGAAGTGTTGTTCCAGTTGCAGCAAGTCAGACTGCAAAAGAAGGCTGTTTTGCCAACCATTCAGCGTTCAGCATTTCAGGAAAATGATAATCCCAACACTCGTGTTCAGATGACATTCTAGAGAGAGTTGGTGTGCAAAAGATCTTAAGAGGTGTAGAGTGGCACTGTATGTAAAGGACCACTATACTGCTATAGAAATGCATGAAACCAAAGATGAAAACCTCCTAAAACGCATATGGGTCAATATAAAAGGACAAAAGAATGACATGGCTATGGTGTATATTACAGGACATCCAATCAAGCAGAAAAAATAGATGTACTTTTTGCCAACCAACTAACAAACATATGCAGGAAACACACAACAATAGTAATGGGAGCCTTCAATTATCTTGATATCAACTGGAAAACTAATTCTGCACCAAGTGAGAAATCAAATAAATTCCTAACCAACCTAGCTGACAACTTTGTTGTCCAAAAGGTAGAGAGGGTGAAACTAGAGGGACAGCTATACTGGACTTAATTCTTATAAACAGAGAAGTGATAGAGGGAGTTGAAACTGCAGGAACCTTGGATGAGAGTGACCATGTCATACTAGAATTCAACATAACACAAACACAAGCAATAGAACATAATGACACCAGTCTTGGATTTTAAAACAGCTGATTTTAATAAACTCAGGGAGAACTTGGGAAAGATTCCATGGATGAAAATCTTAAAGGGGAAAACAACTCAAGAATCTTGGGAAACTGAGAAGTATGATCATAGAAGCCCTGACCAGCACAATACCACTGAGAAAGAAAAACAAGAAATCCAAGAAGAAACCAGCATGGCTGCACAAAAAAATCTCTCTGGCAAATTGAAAGAAAAAAAGGGCAAGTACAAAAAATGGAAAGAAGGACATAGAACTAAGACAGAGTATCAGCAGATAGCCAGAATTTGCAAAGAGTCAGGATAGCAAAGGCTCAGAACGAACAAAGACTTGCGACAAAAGTCAAAGATAATAAAAAAGTTTCTTCCAACACATAAAAAACAAAAAATCAAGGAAACAGTCAGTCCACTAAAGAGAGAAGACAGCAAGGAAGAAACAGGCAACAGAGAGAAAGCAGAACTGCTTAACTCATTCTTTGCATCTGTCTTTACGCAAAAAGAAACTATAGCTCAGCCCACCAAAAACTTAGAACTGTAAAAGACAGACCAGAAATAAAAGTTAAAATAAGCAAAAAAAACAGTAAGAGAACACCTGTCTGATCTTGATGAAAACAAATCACCAAGTCCTGATGGATTACATCCCAGAGTTTTAAAGGAGCTGGCAGAGGTCATCTCAGAACCACTGCACCGTAACTTTCAAAAATCCTGGGGCACCGGGGAACTACCAGAGGACTGGAAAAGAGCTGATGTGGTTCCTATCTTCAAAAAAGGGGGAAAAAACAGACCAAGGAAACTCTATACCAATCAGCCTAACATCAATACCCGGGAAGATACTGGAAAAGATAAAAAAACAGATCTGCCAACATCTAGAAACAAGTTAAGTAACAACTAGCAGTCAGCACAGGTTTGTTAAAAACAGATCATGCCAAACCAATCTTATTTCATTCTTCAACAAAGTGACTAAATTAGTAGACCAGCAAAATACTGTGGACATAATACATTTAGATTTCAGCAAGGTATTCGACAAAGTAGTCCACAACCTACTTCTTAGTTCGAAAAAAGTGGAATAGATAGCACCACCATTAGATGGACTCAGAAGTGGCTGACAAACCATGCTCAACAAGTAGTCCTTAATGGGTCTAAGTCTATATGGAGGGAAGTAAGCAGTGGGGTGCCACAAGGTTCCGTCTTTGGCCCAGTACTCTTCAATATCTTCATTAACAACTTAGATGAGGGAATAGAAGGGGAACTTATCAAATTTGCAGATGATACTAAGTTGGCAGGAATAGCTAACACCCAAGAATATAGGCTCAAGATCCAGATGGATCTTAGACAGACTAGAACACTGAGCCGTATCTAACAAAATGAAATTCAATGTAGAGAAAAGTAAAGTCCTATACTTAGGCAAGAAAAATCAAAAGTACACATATAGACTGGGTGAAACCAGGCTCAATAGCAGGAATTGGGAGAGGGATCTTGGAGTCTTAGTGGACAACCAGCTAAATAGGAGCCAGCAGTGTGCAGCAGCCGCCAAAAAAGCTAATGCAATCCTAAATTGTATTAACAGAGGGATATAATCAAGATCAAGGGAGGTAGTAATACCACTCTTTAAAGCTTTAGTAAGACCACACCTCGAGTACTGCATCTAGTTTTGTTCACCACATTAAAAAAGATATTGAGACTCTAGAAAAAGTACAGAGAAGAGCAACCAGGATGATTAGGGCACTGGAGACTAAAACATATGAAGAACAGTTACAGGAACTGAGCTTGGCTAGTCTAGTAAAGAGAAGGACCAGGGGAAACACAATAGCGGTCTTCCAATATTTGAGGGGCTGCTACAGAGAGGAAGGGGTCAAGCTATTTTCTAAAGCTCCTGTAGGCCAGACAAGGAAGAATGGATGGAAACTGGTCAAGGAGAGATTCAACCTGGAAATAAGGAGAAACTTTCTGAAAGTGAGAACAATCAACCAATGGAACAGAAATTGCCCTCGGAAGTTGTGGGAGCGCCATCACTTGAGACTTTCAAGAGATTGGACAGACATTTGTCAGATATGGTGTAGGATTTCCTGCTTGGGCAGGGGGTTGGACTAGATGACCTACAAGATCCCTTCCAACTCTGATTATCTGTTATCTGTTAGTGATGGGTGAGCCAACATTTAGGAAGCAGTTGAAAACAATGCTTAGGTTATTAATGTGTACTTCATTCTCTTGAAGCAGATAATTGTTCCTATAGTATCACCTGCCTTTTCTTCCCTTTGATTAGAATTGGCAAACTGTTTACATTTAAGAGGCCACTGCACTGCTCTATTACAAGTACTCCCATTTTCCTTTTTTATATTGCAGGTTTTTTACAATTTTTTGTTTATATTTTTACATTTAATTTTATTTCTCTTACTCATTAAGACTGCAAACTACTTGATATTTAATGAAGGGTGCTGTCAGGGCAAATCCAAAATGCTGAAAGTTGCATGCACAATTCTGGATAATAAAGAATAAGCAAGGAAAATATTTTGCTTTAGTACCTTTTTTCAAAATGCCCAATTTGCATTTAGGCAGCAGTTAATACTGTAGTTAACAATGCGACTTACCCTTCCAACAGATACAGGTACATAGCAATAGTACTAATGGCTGACCAAGCAGAATGTTGTGGAGTATATTTGACATTGATTATTGAATGAATAACAAAAGCCAGAACGAAATTTTTATATTTGAATATTTTCATTATTCATACACATTTCATGCAAAAATTCAGAGATATTTTTATTCCCCAAGTTCAACGTATAAATGTCAAACATTTGTGTGCTACTTCTTTAACAATCAATTGAATTTGATAATATTGCCCGATGATGTTCATGTCACTGTAATAAATTGGATATTTATTTTTAAAATGTTTAACTGATTGTCAAATAGCAGCTTTTATCAAGAGACACTCATCTCCAAATAATGTACTTCTTAAGATTTTATTACCTTACAACAAAAATTTTAAAAAAGTGAATCAAGAGTGTCCTCAGTACTAATAGAATATGAAGAATTTTTCCAAGTAAAAAGTAGATTTTTACCCAATATATTTATCAGGAAATTCTCTCCTACCATCCTATCTCATTTATACTATATAAGCCAATTTAATATACATCAAGTGCTGTACAAAATGTGGAACTGACACAATTAAAAAGATTATTTAACTCTGTACAGTAAAATTAATTGTACTCAAACAAGAAATAGATTTAACAAAAAAAATGTCAAAGGGCTTTGAAGACTTCTTCTAGAACACCTCATCCACATCTGTTCTTTTATCACGGCACTTGCTGCGAGCTTTAGTCCGAGCTTTGAATGCTGCAGAATTGTACAGATGCTATGAAAACAGGAAAGTGCAATCATAATCATAATAATCTTAGCCAACATTAAATATTTTTCAGACAACTTTGGGGTTTATTCAACAGATCCATTTTAACATGTTTAACATTAATGCATATATTGTAAATTAGATTTTTTATTCTTTTGAGCTAGAATTACATTCCACTCCCAACTTTAAATTTGCTTTATTTTCTGTACAAAATCCTAACAGATGTTTTCATTCAGTAATCCTAAATGAAAGCAAAATCATTGGAATATTTATTATCAAGAGATCCCAGTTTACAAATGTTCCATATGCAAAAGTACTTGGAAAACACATAGGGGCAGAATTGACATCAAAATTTTAGGCAGCTTTTCAAGTTAATCTGCAATCTCCTTAGTAGTAATGATGCACCCTGAATTTTCTAATTATTTCAAATCCAGGTGATAACTCCAACTACATTGAAGATGAACATTTATTTATTGAATTTATATTGCCACCTATTTGCCCATGGTGACTCGAGGCAGCTTAGAGAATGAATGTAAAACTATATTTTAAAAAAACAACAATAAAAACTATCAAAAAGAATCAAATAAATAAATAAAGTACACTAGAACAAAATCTGGGGGGGGGGAAATCACCCCCAAGTCCCACCCCCTTTCCCAACGACAGCAGATCACATGAGCCATTTGATGAACTCCATCCCGCTCTGGGTTCCCAAGGCCCGCTGGCAGAACCAGGTCTTCAGTGCCTTCCAGAAGATGGGCCCATTCTAATCTCTGGGGGAATGAGGATCCAGAGAGAGAGAGCCACCAGAGAGAAGGCCCTTCTTCTGGGTCTCACTAGGTATATGTCCCTCAGGAATGGAACTCGCAACATATCCTGCCTCCTTGCTTTGATGGGTCACGTATATGTGACCGGCAGGAGACAGTCCCTCAGATAACCTGGTCCCAAACCATGAAGGGCTTTAAAGGTGACAACCAGCACTTTGAATTGCGCCTGGAAGCAAATCAGCAATTTTCCAGCTCCTGCAGGAGAGATGAAACATGTACACACCAGGGTCTGCACAAAACCATGCAGGCTGCTACATTTTGTACCAACTGGAGCTTCCGGATGCTCTTCAAGGGCAGCCTCCATGTAGAGTGCGTTGCAATAATCAAGACATGAAGTGACTTGGGCATGAGTGACTGTCAGTAGGGACTGTTGGTCCAGGAAAGGGCGTATCAGGTGCATAACCTGCAGTTGCGCAAAGGCCCTCCTGGCCACGACTGCCATCTCCTCTTTGAGTAGCAGTCATGAGTCTAAGAAAACCCCTAGATTACGCACAGGTCTGTTTGGGGTAGTGCCACCCCATCCATGACCAAAGGTGGCAATTCTCCTTGAGCCAACAAACCCCAAGAGACCCCAGAGCCATTCAGTTTTGCAAGGGTTTGGTTTCAACCCATTGCTCCCCATCCAACCCCTAGCAGCCTCCAGGCACTGTGAGAGGGAGGACACAGAAACATTTTACTCACCACGGGCCAAGACATACAGCTGAGTATCATCAGCATACTGGTGATACCTCAATCCATGGTGATGGATGATCTCACCCAACAGCTTCATATAAATGTTGAACAGGAGTGGAGAGAGTACCGAGTCCTGCAGAACCCCATAAAGCAGTAGGCGACAGCTGGATCTCTCCCCTCCTATCAACACTGAATGAGAGTGGCCGCAAAGGAAGGAAGTAAACCAGGACAGCACAAGGCCTCCCACTGCCATCCCCTGAAGCCGCCCCAGGAGAATCCTATGGTCAATGGTATCAAAAGCCGCCAAAAGGTCAAGTACAGCAAGGAACCCCCATCCCGTTCCCGCCAGAGATCATCCAAAAGTGTGACCAATGCCGTTTCTGTCCCAAACACAGCTGCTTATGCACATGCACCCTAGGATTCTGTCCATTTCCTCAGGAGCAACAGGGTCAAACCATTTTCAGATAACAGGCAAGAACCTGCCTCAGGAGCTTCCAACGACCAGCAACCACACCAGCATCTAACTGGGAATGAAGTCGAGCAATTTTGTCTTCCAGAAAATCTGCAAATTGCTTGGCACGCCCATTCAGGTGGACCTCAATCTCCTCCTTCCCCAGGAGGAGGTGGCTCACCTTAAAGAGGGTTGCTGGGTGATTATCTGCAGACACAATTAGTGTGGATAAGTATTTACACTTCACCACACAAATTGCCATGAGGTAGGCCTTAGTAGCAGCTCTTACATGTGTTCAATCAAGTTCATTTCCTATCTTCTGCCAGGAAGCTCTAGACATCTCCTCATGTGTTTCATCTCTCAGTTCCTCTGTATACCACGGGGCACAGAAAGATTTACAGATGAGGAGAGGTCGCAAGGGTGCAATCCTATCCAGAGCCTCAGTCACCTTCCTATTCTAAACAGTGAATAAGAGCTTGGCTGGACTGCACCGTAGATCTGAAGTTTTAACCCCCAGCTTCTTCTGGAACCCATCTGGGTCCATTAGTCGACAGGGGCAGACCAATCTAATAGGTCCTGCCTCCCTGAGGAGTGTGTGTGTGTGTGTGTGTGTGTGTGTGTGTGTGTGTGCAGCTTTTGAGAAACTCATTGCCACCAGACTGTGATCCAAGCATTACAAGGGGACCAAGGACAGATCCACTAATTCCAGGTCTCATAGACACTGCTCTGACAAGACCACCAAATCAGGTGTGTGACCACTATTACTAGTCAGGCTCTGGATGACCTGGAAGCCCATGGAAGTCATGGTTTCCATGAAATCTCGAGTTACTTCCACCCCCACCCCCAGAGAAGGCAGGTTGAAATCCCCCAGAACTATAAGCCTGGGAAATTATGAGACAGTAATACCAGACTTTGAATCATCCAAAATGCATACTGGAAATATAGTTCAATCTTTCCATTGGAATCTGAATTTTTACCAAATATTACCCATTCTAGCATTTAAACTGTGTTGCTGTTGTTGTATTAAGTTGGCTTTAACTTAATCAGTCACAAGATGGGCAGCTATGTTAAATCTTTTAAATAAACAAACAGTATTAAACATGAATACAATCACACACTTCTTTCTTTATAGTACTATGTATAGAAGTTAAAATTCAGCCTTGAAAGTTCATATTCTGACACCTATCACATTTCTCAAATGTCAGATACAAGACAGTACCACTTCAGTCATAACACAGACAATGAAATATCTTATACAAAGAACATAGAATAGAATAAAGGAATGATACCGAATCATTCCCTGGGTTATCTTAGCATTCTTTTAACTTTTATCTTAGCATTCTTTTAAGTAAAAAATAAGTCTGTGCAGTGATGGGATACTACAGAAGTGCAAATCTGCAATTTAGCAGATCTCACAAAACCTTGTCATTCGATTCCCATTGCTCCCTCTCTGTCAGGCTACAGAACTTTTCCCATTCAATAAACAAGAATGAACTTCTGAAAACCAAATGTATCAAAAGGAATCCTTTATTGAGATGAGACAATTCATGTAGGGATTTAAAGTAGCGTCTAAGATCTCTCAGGCAGTTTGAAATCCCTCCCCTTATCTTGATATGTATTTAGTAAAACATAGAGCCAACATGTTAATTCCCCACACCCCTTTTTAGAAGGATCTTTTTCAGGGTTTCCCAGGACACATCTTACTGTGGAATTTTTATGGTCTCTTCATCCCCTGGCTGTCTCTCCCAGAGGTGATAGGTTCCAGCCATCTGGGTTTTATCCCTCCACTGTATTGTGCAGGTTATAAAAATTTGATATTAAATATATTCAGGTTACATCAAGAAGAATTTCTTTGTCAGTCCTCCCCCTTTTCTTCTTCCATTGAAGAAATGACAGATACACAGATCTGACACTCTCCCTCTTTCACAACATAAATATTATCATGTCATTATGGTTTTGAATAATTCTGTGAGTGAATTGCATTTAAGATAATTTAACACAACAGAGTATGAATCACTCACCCTTTCAAAACGGGTTATCTTCATAGACTTAAGGGTTGCCTCATCAAGCATCAGTGGTGGACCAAGTTCAAAGATAGTCCGGAGGAGCTCATTGGACTGCATAAAACATGTTGTCATTACAATTGTGCAAATGTTTGATCAAGGTTTTAAAAAAATCCTTTTTAATATGCAGAATTTACAAAGTAATAGGAAAGCCACCTTCCGTCTTGCTAAAAATTTAATATATCTGTTACCTATATTTTTTTCTTCCCTTATGCAGACATGCATTGTCTAATTTAAAAACTGGTTTAGGGATTTTGCATTGTGCTATTTAGAGTAGATTCAAGAGGGTGCCAAAATAATTTCATTTCAATGTATACCTGTAAATGATATTGCATTCCCGATCCTAAAATTTCCTTGAAAGTATTGTATGTTTGCTTTTTAACCCAACAGTCAATGTACATGCGCTCTGGTCCAAACCTGACTGTCTCTGTGGCAAAGTCGTGTTCCTGCTAAGGAAAAAACACTTGTATTAAATTTACTGTTTTTTAAATTCTAAACCATCTTTCCTTGAACATTGTTCTAATATTTTGGGCTACAACAGATTTTTCTCTTAAGAGACTTGTTTACCAATACAGAAATGCACAAAACTTTCTAAATACTACTGAAAATCTTGCACTCTTCTTGTTCATCCTAAACATCGGTAGTCACATCTTAAACTAAAACTTACTCCCAAAAGGTTAATATTGCAGATATTCTAAAGTTCAGTGCTTAAAACAAGAATCCAAGATTTGGAAAAGTTTTTTTGTTTTTGCCAACTTAACTGAACAGTTGACTGTTTTCATTTGACAAGTATCACCTTTCACAAAAGACACACCATAGTACAAGTTTTTCCAACATAATACAACTACTTAGCATGAAACAAATATGGATGGATGCTACCAGTAATACAAATTGAAAAGAAGACATATTACAAAAAGGCATATCTTGGTTCTGTAAAGCATTTTTTACATGCAAAAAATAGGCAATGAACAGAAGCTTCATTCTTCCTGAGCAGTGTAAACCATTAAAAAAAGTTCTAAATGCTTCTGGCTAGCAGATAGAATTATTAAGTAACAATGTTCAGAAACACAAGTTCCACAGAACCATTGATGTCAAGGAAAGTCCAGGAAAATTCACTACTAAAACTGCTCCCAATTTATTTTATCTTTAAAACAGTATCCATAAATTCAGCTAAGTGCAATTCAAGGTGTTATCACCTTTAAAACTCTTCATTGGCATGGGTCGTTTACTTGAGGGACTATCTTGTCTCACTGGGATTGACGCAGTTTGTGCCTGCTCAAGTAGAACCTATAACATTTCAGATAAGTGACTGTCTAGTCTCTTCTTAAAACATCCACTGGACCACCCAGATTTCTGAAGGCACGCTGTTCCACTGGTTAATTGTCCTCATGGTTAGAAAATTTCTCTTTAATTCCAGATTGCTTCTCTTTGGTTAGCTTCCAACCATTGTTTCTTGTCCTGCCCTTAGGTGCTTTGGAGAATAATTTGACCTCGTCTTCTTTGTAGCAGCCCCTCAAATACTGGAATACTGAGATCATATCATCCCTAATTCTTTTTTTTAATTAGCCAAACTCAAATCCTGCAGCCGTTCATCATGTTTTAGTTTCGAAGCTTTTGATCATCTTCGTTGCTCTTCTCTGAACTTTTTCCAGTCTCAACATCTTTTTTGAAGTATGGTGTCCAAAATTGGTTGCAGTATTTCAGATGTGGTCTTACTAGGGTTTTATAAAGCAGTACTAATACTTCTTGTGATCTTGATTCTATGCCTGTTTATACAACTCAGGATTGTATTAGCTTTACTACTGGCTCATATTCAAGTGATCATCCGCTAGGATTCCAAGGTCCCTCTCTGTTATTGTTTTTGACCCAGGCCTTGCCTAATCTGTACTTATGCCTTTCATTTTTCCTGCCTAAATATAAAACGTTGCTTTTCTCCACATTAAATTTTTGTTGGATAGGGCCCATTATTCAAGTTCATCAAGATCTTTTTGTATACTAAGCTTTTCTTTTGGGGTGTTGGCTATTCTTGCTAGTTTGGTGTATCCCATAACTTACTTCTCTCCTTGTGGATGTAGTACTTACTCATTGAGTATGGTTTGTCAGCCACCTACAAATCCATCTGGTGGTGATGTTGTCTATTCCATATATTTCTAGCTTACCAAGAAGTAGGTTGTGGATTTGCTTTATCAAATGCCTTATTGAAATCTAAGTATACGATGTCCACAGCATTTAACTGGTGTACTAATTTAGTGACTTTATCAAAGAATGAAGTAATATTGGCACAATCTGTTTTTAACAAACCTATGCGGGCTACTAGTTATTACTCATTTCTAGATGTTGGCAGATTAAATTATCTTTTCTAGTATCTCCCTGGATATTGATGCAAAACTGACTGGTCTGTTTTTTCTTGAGTCTGTTTTATTTTTCCCCTTTCTTGAAGATGACAACCACATCACTCCTTTTCCAATCCTCAGGTATTTCCCTGGTGCTCCAGGATTTTTGAAAGATATGGCACAATGGTTCTAAGATAACATCTGCCAGCTCCTTCAGAACTCTGGGGCGTAAACAGTTCCGGTGATTTATATTCATTAAGGTCAGATAGGTGTTGTCAGGTGAGGTGTTGTCCATTCAAAATCCAAGAAAGACATTCTTAGACTCCATTGTTATAGAGAAAAGGACTTTTACTGGAAATCAAGTGGTAGCATCAAAAGAATTCAAGATCTGAGATATTAGGCGTGAAAATCACATATACAAAGTTATGGCAACATTCCCACCCACAATAGTTCAAAGAGTCCATCCAATCTGAGATATGTATAATGTCATATGGGGCATCTTCAGGTGCTGATGCAGACATCTGGCTGTTGACGTTGGACTGGTCAGGTAAGATGCTGCGGCTGTGCAGTAAGCATAAAGTTTTCCCAAATGTTACAGTTCACTCTCTAAAGCCACTAGCACTCTTTCCCCACCCCCCACAAAGCTCAATTTATGCTTCCCACCCCCCATTACTATGTCACTCGGAAAGACAAGCAGAAGAAAGATTCTTGAAGGCTAACATCAGCCTCCTGCAAAAGAGGCATTAGCCCTGGGGAAAAAATTTTTTTTAAACAGGAGAATAAACATTTGAAAGACAAGATAAAATATTTTGAACAAAAAGTTAAGGTTTGTCAGAATATTTCGAATGAAGTGCTTGTATAAGCCTAGGGGCTCTAACATCTCAGTCATTTACCCATTCTGACTGAGAAGGATGGAAATGCTTCCAAACAACTAAATATTGGAGTCGTCCTCTTTTGTTTTCTTGAGTCTAAAATTTCTTTAACCTCAAAATGCTGCTCACCCTCAATCAAGAGAGGAACTGGCTGAGCTGCCTGATCAGGTCGCAAATTAGAAGTATGTTCAAGTTTTAATACATTGACATGAAAGACAAGGTGAATCCATCTAAGGGTCTTTGGCACTTGTACTGCTACAGGATTCACTATTCGTACAATTAGGAAAGGTCTGACATATTTAGGTCCCAATTTTTTAGACTTCCGTGTGGTTTGTAAATACTTAGTGGACCATGTCACGCACTTGGTGTGGTTTTTGTGGAGCTCTCTTTTTATTAGCTTGCTTCTTATGAACTTGATGAACATCATCTAAAGCTTTATGGGTAACCGGCCAGGTAAGCTGGAGTTGGGTTATCCATTCGGTCAATGATGGAACATTGGGTTTCTCTTGTGGAAGAACTAGTATAGGTACAAAATCCTGCCCCAAAGCTACTTTAAATGGAGTAAAGCCAGTGCTGCTGTGAACTGAGTTATTATATGCCACCTCTGCAAATGGCAATAGATCAGACCAATCATCTTGTTGATAATTAATATAACATCTAAGGGATTGTTACAATACTGAGTTAGTTCTCTCAGAAGCCCCATTGATTTGTGGGTGGTGGGCGGCACTTTAAGCCCTGGACAGAGCCCAATAACTTCAGGAATTCCTTCCAGAAGTTTGATATAAATTGGACACCCCTATCTGAAATTATCCTTCAGGAACACTATGTAATCTATAGACATGCAAAATAAATGTTTTAGCCTAGGTTTTTGCAGATGGGATTTTTACACAAGGCATGAAATGTACCTGCTTGGAAAAAAAGTCAGTTACCACCCAAAAGACTGTATTTCCCACACTTTCAGGCAATTCCACTGTAAAGTCCATGGAAATTTCCTTCCATGGAGCAGTCGGCCTAGCTACATGTTGTAGTAAGCTGGCAGGTTTTCCAGGTGGCCGTTTAGCCAAAGCACAAATAGGACTAGCTACATAAGCTTCTATGTCCTCCTTTAAAGTAGGCTACCAGAATTGCTATTTGACCAAATGTAAGGTTTTCACAAACCCAAAATATCCAGCAGCTTTTGAATCATGAGCTTACTTTAAAATGGCCCCCCTAAGGCTAGCTGGTACATATAACTTGGCCCCAACCCATGCCAGATAATCTCTAATAGTAAAGTTGTTTCTGTGGGTCAGGAACCAATTACCTAGTTTTAAAGCTTCCTTTAACTGTGCAGTCAAGTCCTTTGAAAGATTGACATTTCCCTTTTTCTGGGCTCTTGTAACCATTGTAGCAGCCAATTGCCTTGTAGGAATAATAGGATGGATCGTTTCTGGGCAGATACTGTTATATTGGAGTAACCTAGATAGCATATCTGCCATACAATTCTCCCCCCGGGAGGTACTTCAATGAAAAATGAAACTGCTTAAAGTAATGCACCCAGAGGACTTGCTTAAGTGACAATTTTCAAGACATTTTTAGAGCCTCTAAGTTTTTATGATCCATCCACACTTCAAAGAAGTGTTTCCTTTGAGAAAATGCCTCCAGGTTAATAAAGCCAATTGGACAGCAAAAGCTTCCTTTTCCCAAATAGCCCATCTTCTTTCCATTTCAGTAAGTTTATGGGAGGTGTAAGCATAAGGTTGTAAAGTTCCAGTCTCATTTGCTTGCAGTAGCACCACCCACACCGTTACATCTCTCTCACTGGCTTGGATCACAAAAGGGGCGTCCATCTCTGGGTGCTTTAGCACTGGTTCAGCTGCAAAGAGTCATTTCAGCTTTTCAAAAGCCACTTGGCATTCCATGGATCATTCCAACAGTTGACTGGGTTTTGGTTTCAACTCTCCCTTAGTCTTTAGGAGGTTTGTAATAGTAGCGCAATCTTTGCAAATGCTGGGATAAACTGACAGTAAAAATTAGCAAATCCCACAAAACCTTGTAATTGCTTTCTGGTGTGAGGAGGAGCCCGTTCCAAAATGGCCCAGGTCCATTTCTATTCCGTCATATGATATGCGGTAACTTAGTCAATTTTCTCTTGGTGAAATTCACACTTGGACAATTTTGCATACAGTTCAGCAGCTCGAAGTTTTTTCAAAACTGACCGTACCAATTTCACATGCTCCTCAAAAGTCTCTGTATAGATAAGATAAACCAGCATGCTCTTGTACAAATGCTCATGCAGAACTGCATTTATCAGTTGCATGAATACGGAAGGAGCCTCCTGCAGGCCAAATGGGAGAACATTGAATTGGAAACATCCCAAAGGGCAATTGAAGGCAGTTTTCCATTCATCTCCCTCTTTAATTCGAACTCTGTAGTAGGCTTCACTCAAATCAAGTTTTGTGAAAATTTTCCCTTGGGCCAGGTGAGCCAACATATTCTCCATTAAGGGAGTGGGTACACATTTTTCTACGCAAATTCTGTTAAAGTTACGGTAATCAACACACAAGCAAAGAGAGCCATCTTTCTTTTCTTGGAATAACACTGGGGCCACCACTTGAGGCTTAGCAGGTTGGATGAAACCTTGTTCAAGGTTCTTATTGAGAAACAACCACAATTCTTGTAGCTCTCATGGTATCATCGAATATAATTTAGGCATAGGGAGCTTCACCCCAGCAGAATTTCGATACTGGTATCTGTTGGGCGATGAGGGGGAGCTCATCAGATGCTTTTCACTAAAAACCTCTTTCAAGTACCAATATTCTTCAGGGATTTTTTCCTTCCCTGCTATGGACACCAACTCTGTGGGATTCTGGGATTTTGAGACAGCTCCTCTCCTTCCGGTAGCTGGTCAGTTCGTATGTGCAATAATCCCTTCCTCCAATCCACTTGGGGATTCCACTTCCAGAACCAGGGCAAGCCTAATAATGAGGGGCGCTCCATCCCAGGGGCAACAAAACATGAAGTCTCTCGATGCCTTCCCATCATTTCCACTGGTTCAGTTATGAAATGCACAAGGCCACCCCCAGCTACTGATCCATCTAGTTAGAAAAATGCTATGGGAGTTTTTAAAGTTTTTAGTCTTAGCTCCAACTTCTCCACAACTTCTGAGCTGATCACACATCTAGTGCATCCAGAGTCAACATTTTCCCTAGGGTTCCAGAAGCAGGTACCCTTAATTTCAGGAGGATGGTCATGGGGCCCCTTTTGGAACTTACCAGAGGATTGTCTTCAGAGTTGGATTCACTCTCACCAGAAGAGGTCGGAGTTCTCAACTTCTCTCCTTTTGGAAGGATGAACTCTACAACCTCCTCCACTTTCGGGAAGCCGAAAACCAGGCCTGTTTTGTCACTTCCGGAAGTGACGAAACAGGCCTATTTTGCAGCCTCCAAAGGCTGCATAGGCTTCCCTGGAGCCCCCAGGAGGGTGAAAACGGCCTTCCCTGGGTTCCAGAGGCTGAAAAAGGGCACTTCTGGTATTTCTGGAAGGCCCATTTTTCGGCTTCCTGAGGCTGCAGAGGCTTCCTTCAAGCCTCTGGGAGGACAAAAATAGCTTCAAACGGGCTGAAAATCAGCTGGGAAGCAGGGCACATTGCATTGTGGGTGCCAGCACGCACACACTTTTGGTACACTGCAACAAAAAGGTTCACCATCACTGCCCTAGATTGTATCTCTATAGATGGCTGAAAATAGAATGTCCTATCACCAACACTTGTCTTCTCTTTTTGGGGGGTACAATCTGGGATGCTTTTCTGTTTATCTCAGGTCGGTTTGTTGATGTAACCTTTTTAGGGATATTTGATGTCTCTTTTCTAGATATTTGCACATTTCCTTGGAGGAAGAGGTTGTAATATTTTCATCTGGGGGAGAAGTTGGTTGCTCAATTTTAATGTGGCTGCTTCTAGTTGGATTAGATTGGACATTAGGGGTTTGTTAGATGTATGCTGCTTTTTCTTTAATTATTGTGCTTCCTTCTATGTGTAACATACCTCCATTTGTCTTCCTCCAAGGGTTTATCAGTTGGGTCAAATCCTCAGGGAGTTGTTTGTTTATTATTTGGTTCGGTTTGGGTATAGATTTCTTGGAGTAGGTTGGAGTTTGGCTAGAATTGCCTCTAGATTCCTTAGTTTTTTTCCCAAGTAGTTCACAGTTTACATTTAATACATGTATAATTTGGGTGTTCTTTCAGCATTAGCACATACATGGAACATATGTTGGATACCACAATAGTATCAGTCACTTGTTCCACGAGGTTTATTTCTTTTTGCTGGTTCTTTTGAGGGTAAAAAAATTATGTTTCTTTCTTAACCTTGGAAGGGTTGCTGGGCTGGACGGATGCAAAGAGATGGCTGTGGTAGTCAGGCTGCCTCTAGTTTGTTGGGCCCTCAGTCAGGATTCCTGGTTTGCCTCTCGAGTCGGTCTGCCTAGATTGGAGTATGGGTCTAGGCAATTAATAAATATCTTGTGAACCAACATTTCGCTGCCTCCAGGAACCTCTCTTCTTTGTCCGCTGTTCAGCCGCTGGCTTGCTGTTCTCAGTTGCCTCTTTTCCAGTGTTGGGCCACTTAGTTGGGCTCCTGAGTTGGATCTATTGTTCTCTGTTGCTGGCTGCCTCCGCCTCAGCATGCAGCCATTCATTTGCTGCTTTGCTGGCATTTTCCTCCTTAGCCCAATTTCTATTTTTCCTTTATCCTTTCTCTCTTATCTGACTTTCTGCTCCTTTGTCCTCCCTTTCCCTCCCTCTCCTTATACCTTCCTATTTTAGTAACTTAATGTTACAAAGGAATGATAGTCACCTAACAGTTGGGACGGAAATATATAAACCAGGATAGTTATTTAATACCGCATCTTTATGAGAATACTATAATTGTGATTGGCTCAGGTTCCTCCAAGGGCCATAAGATGGAGCCAGAAACCCGGTTTCTTTCTCCTTGCATTTCCTGTTTTGCTGTATTGCCTGATCATTGTTCTACTTGGATTGCTATGAGTCTTGCAACTGTTAGCAAATTCCATTTACTGAACTCTGTTTATGATACTTGACTTTGTTTTTGGATTATCCTTGGACTAATACTAACTGCTTTAACCATCTATGATTTGGACTGTTTGTTGGACTTTGTTTACCCGTTTGCTGGAAATAAAACCTACATTTTACTATTAAATGTATGCTTCTGTATGTATATGTATATATGTATGTATATATATGTATGTATGTATGTATGTATATACACAATGTATATTCTGTATGCTAGTCGTGTGTTATTCCTCACCACTCTTACTACGTTTCCCTGAGTGCACTCATTCTCCTAATGGGGAATACCTCAACACTTCTCTCCCCATGATCTGCTTCCTCTGCTGCTGGAAAATCTTAACTTAGCACCCCATGTAGGTATTACCTTTGCTTCTATTAGTTTAAGGATTAATTGAAACAGAATTTGAGCAAGGTTCTAAGGAGCTGCTGGAACTGCTGTTGGGTCCATCTGTCCACTCATATTGACCTTTATTCTCTGCTTTTGAATCATAGTTGCTTTGTGCAGCACAGCAGATTGCTGCACGTCAGCTGCTGAAGCGACAGGGAGAGTGCAAGATTGCAGAAGATGAGTCTGAAAGCCTCTGCGCCTGCGCAAAGTGCATTTTGTGCAGACGCGCAAAGTGTGTGCACACCCACAAAGCCATTCCCATGGTAAACTATTTTGAAACCCACCACTGGTTCTAGTTTACCTCTATAGCTCGTAAGACATCCCTGAAGACAGATCGCTGTTTCCTTTTGTCTACTTTAGCACGATGCTTATTTCCATCTGTAGCTAGAGCCTTCAATTTCTGTGTTAGAAGCTCCATATCCTCATTTAAAAAATCCTAAAGAAATACAGAAGTTGTTTGTTGCATCTTAATGAAGTGCACTCAAGTTTCAAGGACCAAGCTGTAAACTTGCATATTGTCATAATTATGATTTATTGTTTAAAATAATTAAGCTATAACACAACAGGATATCATTATTTAAGTTAACCACATCACAATATTGAAAGGATTGGTACCAATGCAATTTCCTTTAAATTCTCTAACCAGAATGAGATTTTTGTAAATGTTTTAGTTCTACCCATTTCCAAACATTGGACTTTAGCAGAGGCAGTTTAAACTTATATTAGTATAAGCTAATCATACTCCATTGCACTAATATGTTTTCAAATGAATAGCATTTGTATTAGAAAGCTGATTCAAGAACTCTAGTTAAACAGATTCTAAATACTGTATATTGCTTCTGAAAAAGCCATTGTCCCACACCTTTTACTTCTATGGATATCAATTATTTAGTGCCAAGTGTTTGCTTCCTTCTGCTCCATCTCATCTCATCTCACTCACCTTCACTTGCCATTTATTCTATTTTATGTATAAATTTCCCCAATCACTGTAGTTATAATTAATGGAAAATTTAACAGCTGTTATACTGGCTATTGTTTAAACTATAAATATGAAAAAGAAGACCTGTTATTTCAGGAAGAACAATGACAACCATATATAAGAAAATATTACAATCAATTTCCATTAATTAAAGTCAGATACTACCATAAAGGATGAAAGCTTTGCATGTTCATTATTCTTCCTTTCAAAATTAAACTGCCATAGCTCAACATGAAATTGCAAGTTTCAACTGCATACATCACAGTAATATTTAAAAACTATGCAGCACAATAATTTTCTTGACTCCTTTATTCTTTTTCTCTTATCCTTTGTTGCACTGTGTTTTTCTAGTTTTTTCCCAATATAATTTTTTGAATAATCTGAGACTATTCTTCAACATTGTTAAAAAAAAATAGTTCAGCTATTAATAGATTTACTTCAAACTAAACAAATTATTGAAGTCTAAATCTATATAGTCAGGGGTGGGATTCTACCAGTTCGCACCTATTCGCTAGAACCGGTTGCTAACATTCTAAGCAGTTTTGAGAACTGGTTGTTAGAAGAAATTACTGGCCCAATCCTGTACGGAAGGCAGGAAAGGAAACATTCTGGTGTTGCTTACAGAAACTGCTTCTCCGTTAACCTTTATTACATTCTTGGCAGATTAGACTTCCTGTCTCAGGAATCTTTCTGGAGTTTTTTTCCCCTTCCTTTGCTGGTAGTTTGCTTCTGTAGAGTGACCATTCAAACTTACAATGACACTGAAAAAAAGTGACTTATGACCATTTTTCACACTTATAACTGTTGCAGCATCCCCAGTCATGAGAGGCCAGGGAAGAGATGCATGCCTCGATATGAGTGATATTGAGTTGGCCACACCCAGCCAATAACATGTCCACCAAGCCATGTCCACCCAGTCACATGACCACCAAGCCACACCCATCACCTAAGCCACACCCACAGAACTGGTTGTGAAAAATTTGAATCCCACCCCTGTATATAGTTTAAAAGACTCAAAATTTTCAAAAATTTATGATTCAGTTTACTGTTTGTACTAAACAGTGCATATGTTGAATACATTTAAGAGATTGTAATTAAGGACTGCAAATCATAATAGAATTTTAATAATTTATGTATCATTACTACCAAAAAAGTTATTCATATGCTTAATTTGAGCTATCTACATGGATAGGGTTTAGCATGCTTTTATTTAAGAATGACCATATATACAGATGGAGAAATCTGTAAGTCTCCAAATGTTGAAGATTTCTCAAAATTCCTCTATACCAATATTGTAATATTATAATTCAATACTACCTGAGAAGTTGTAGATTTACCAAGACCTTTCATTTTCCCATCTGAATGAAACAATATTATAAAAGCACCATTCCAAATACTATCTCTCCCTACTTCCTGCCTTCTATTTCTTTGGACATACCTCATCAGATTCTCTTGCAAGTTCAAATAAAACAGCCAACGTTTCCCCAGCAGCAATCCTCATGCTTACATCATCACAGGACAGCAGGCTAAGAAATTTATGCAAATGTCTAGGAAAATCAAAATACTTACAATAAATACATTGAATGTGATAAAGCAGATCTGGGATTTAGTGTTATGGTGCACAGAATTAAATTCCAAGGACCCTCAGATATTCTGATTTACTTCCAGGACTAACGAGAAAGTCTTTCAAACTAGAATTTCTGCTTTTTTTCTTACATACCAAAATCTCTATATTGATGGAGATCAAAAGAGAACATTCCATTTATATATCACAATCTCTGTAATATTATAACTTCCAATTTCCCCCAATATAACCTGTTGGCATAACAATTGCAACCAAAGGAAAAACATTAAAATAGAGAATCTTCTTCCTTTTGTGTCCTGTTAAAGTAAACCAACAGGGTTTTAGATAAGGCTGCTTCCTACCCTTAACCTATAATTAGAATGATTCAACACGTTTCACTCCCAAGATGACTATCAAGGAACACAATACATACATTTCAAGCTTTTTCTTCACTTCATTCATTGGGCAGATGGTCAACAGAAGGGTCCATGCCAAGAGAGTGCTTATATAAAGACTTGTGTTATGAGTGCTCGAAATACCATTTTGATTTCTCTCTTTCTGGTAGGATTTTGTGAATATACTCTCCAAGCATTCCATAGTGAAATATAATTCCTAATTGGAAATTAATAAAACACTATTAACCAAACATTTAACTGAGCATTTAAATAGTAATATTTAACAAAAAAAATCTTACCATGATATCTTCTGTAGCAATAAAGCAACAGACACCTAAGCAGGTAGCAGACTAGAAAAGAGAAATTAAAAATAATGTTTATTTTTCTAGTACTTTCATAACAGTGATCAATATCCATAAGTCCATTGTAGCTGATCTAGTTTTATTTGGCTTAAAATTGGATTACAAAATCTAAAAAACCTATTCTGGAACAGTAACATTATCTATATACTTCCTATCATGGCCCTGTTAGAGCCTGAGTTTGCGGAGGAAGACAAGCCAGAGCTGACGGAGGTCAAGAGGGAAGCCTCACTGGCTCTGGAGGAACACAGGGAGGAGCGAGACAAGGCAGCCCTGGGTCCCTCAGGTCTGAGATGGCTTGCCAGCAGGGAAAACAGGGCTAGGATGACCAAGAGAGGGGAGAAGAGAGGGAAGGCAGTGGAGATGAGGACCGATAGATCTCAGGAGATGAGCAAAGAACCCCCCCCCCAACCCCGAGCACAGAGAGTGGAGAGGCGTGAGCAATGCAGGTCAACCAGATGACTTGGGAGGAGAGCACCTTGCCCCTCTTCATAAGGCACACCTGGGGACTGAGATTTAAGGAGATGCTTTAGGAAGGGGCGCTTGCCGGGAACAAGCACTGAATTCATGGAGTTTTGTGTGCTGTTGCCAAAGTCTGGATTTCACTGGACTTCTTGCCTTCTTGCTGCTATGTTTCTTTGCCTCACTGGACTTCTTGCCTTGAAGCCATTGTGCTAACAGCGTTTTGCTGGACTATGTGTGAGGCTGCTGGAAGTGTGTGTGAACACTTTGCTCCGGGACTTGCCATAAACATGGGAGCGATTGGGGGAAAGTTGGAGCAATAAACAAATTATCAGTTGGCTGTATTGCCTCCGTGCCTTGCCCTGGGTCATCACACTTCCAATCAAGCAGTGCTAAACTATAGTATTTTAAGAGGAAACTAGCAACACAAAATGCAACAGACTAAGAATGCTACTAGGCCAAGTCTAACCTCTTTGTTATTATTTTGACCAGATTTTGAAGTTCAAGGAAGTTCATTATATATTCATTACTATTTTCCACTTTCAAGAGCTGTTTGCTTGCTGAATTCATTCTAATCTTCCCATAGATAATCTGTTTTCTTGTCTGACAAGAAATCTTTTGAATTTTTTCCATAATGATTTTTTCTTCACAAGCATAAATTCCAAAAGTGATATCCAAATAAGAATATATTTTTCTCTTTAAATTCAATAATCAAGTTAACCATTACTTTATCTATGGAAATAATGTGTATTTCTATTTGCACATAGTAATCTTTATAAACTGTCACCATTTTTATTTACAAAGTTTATTATATTTTTAAAAATTATTTGGCCTATAAAAAGGAGGGAGTTTCACCCTCCTTTTTTCCTTCAAAGTACTAAACATTTTTAAAAACAAAAAAGCCCTTTTTTCTTTTGAGTCAAAATTTTCTAATACATCTTATTCTTTAACATACAAGTTTTACATTTCAATACTGCATTTAGCTCCCTCCCTCCAAACTACTCTTATGGAATAATTATTTTTTTATTTTATAAACATCTTTTTTTAACATAGAGTTTTTCTTTAAGCTAATTCATCATTTTCTTTTACTTTCTCTTAAGAGAAAGCATGTGGACTTTTAAAAGTTTACTGAAATATCACTAGGGAATAATAACTAGCATCTGTATACTTACAGCTTGCCTAGCTTTCGTACTTGCTGAGACATCACAGAGAATTTTCTTTAGGAGAGGTGCAAGAGTTTTAAAAACTTCCTCACTTTCAATTCCTGACCCCAACTGTATGCAGAGCAGACAAGCCAGTCCTGCAGCTGCACACTGTTCATCACCCTTGCCTACAATGAAAATCAGTAAGAAATCATGATAAAATAATCTGAAAAATAATGGACTTCATTAACAGACTATTACTTCTCAGAAAGACAGAATGGTATTACCTTTCTTGATACAACGTTCAATACTGTCTGTGAGTGTTATTCTCCTTTCCAGGATGAACTCATATAGCATTTTTGATGTCAAAGCACTTTTAAGACCATCAAGAACGAACTGTCTCATCTTTGTACTTTTGAGATAAAATGAAGAAATTCATGGTAAAATATCAGTTATAAAAATTACACAATCCTCTTGTAGATTTCTTGTACATTTGTAAATAACACATAATTATAAATTACATATTATCTATCTATATAGCCAGGGGTCTCCAACCTTGGCAACTTTATGACTTGTGAGCTGGGTGAGAAATTCTGGAAATTGAAGTCCACAAGTCTTAAAGTTGCCAAGGTTGGAGACCCCTGCTATATACTACTAAAACTCGTGTCCGTAACCTGGAGAAACACTGCATTTTTCACCTAATGTACCTGAAATGGGCTAATTTACACAACCCATGATTTCCATGATATTGAAATTTAACAAGTTTGGCAAATAAAATGATCACAAAACATTTTATGATATAAAATATCAGAAAACATTTCCTATGGTCAACATGAGATAAGGAATTATCTCTGAAATGATGACCAAAAAGATCCCGGATTGTCTATTAGTAAGCTGAAACTAAACTTTGTAATGTTAAGTTTGAAAAATGCTCATCAAAACTTCCCAAATAGTCCCAATTGTGATAACTGCCTCAAATACTTAATCTCTGTTCTATAGTGATTGTAAATTATCAAACGCATTCTTGAAAGACAATTTTTTTACAAACTCTCACAGCATTTTCCTTTCTTACAAGTCCAAAGGAAAATTCCAAGTTTTATTAGAAAACTTCTGAGAGAGAAATAACTTCAAACAATAAGGGGGAAAGCAATAAACTGTGAAGTCGAAATTGAAATTAGATACATTTACAACACTACTAATAGTTAAAATTACTAGTAAAAATGGTGGCATAAAAGTTATTTGTCAATAGCTTCAAAAACAATCATGCACATGATTTGAACAGTAAAGCCCTCAGGGACATTTAATAAAGCTATCATGACCTCCAACCCATGAACTAGAGTTACTCAAGTGTACTTTTCAGATTTTCCCTACCTCTTGTCCAAAGTCAAGTCAATAAACCCTTTTAGTTTACATTCCAAGTCTTCTTGGGTTGGTTCGTCATCAATCTCAGGACCTGAATATGACAAAAACCATTACAAAATGGAATATAACATATATTAACATTTAAATTTAAGCACAACTAATGAAAAACTGATGACTAACATCTTTCCCTGTAAATAAGACCCAGTCTTATTTTCTTTTGACCCCCCTCCCCAAAAAAATGACTAGGGCTTCTTTTTGGGAGTTTCTTAATTTTTTTAAGGTGCAGGAGGAGGCACGTGCCATTGCCTCATGGCTGCTCGCCATCTTAAATATATCCTGTGGATCAGGTGAGCCAGTGAGGGCTGGGAGTTCTGTCTCTCCGGGTGTCTGGAGATGTTTCTGATGCACTCGTGCCAGCCCCAGCCCTGGCCACAACGCCAGGCAACCTCGCAGCCTAAGTCCCTCTCTTCTGCGGCTTACCTTGTGGCTTTGGAGCAAGTGGTAACCACGGTTTGTACTCCGCCCGGCTTGGAGTCGGGTGTTGATCAGGCTGCTACTATGAGGCAGAAAGCCATGCAGCCCATCGGGCAGCAACCATAGTTTGTACTCCACCAGGCTTGGAATTGGGTGTTGATTAGGCTGCTGCTATGATGAGGCAGGAAGCCATGCGGCTTGTCGGAATCAGCTCCTCCACTTGCCTCTACATTTTCCTGTCGATCTCCAGAAAGGCTCCATCCGAAGCCTTCAGCGTTGCAATCTGGGATGTGTGTCTGTCTGGGCTTGAGAAAAGAATGATAGGCACATGCTTCCCACAATCTTCCAGAATTGCTTGCTGATCACCTTTTTCTGAAGCAGCAGTAGCCAGGTAGAGCCAGGAGGAGCATATTCCAATGGGCTGCATGGCTTTCTGCCTCATTGCAGCAGCAGCCTGAGCAAAACCTGACTCCAGGCCTGGCAGCACAAACCGTGGTCGATGCCTGCCCCAGAGCCACAAGGTAAGCTGTGGAAGAGAGGGATCCTTGGCTGTGAGGATGCATGATGCCATGGGCAGTGCTGGGCTGGGCTGGGAAGAGTGCTCCGGAAACATCTCCAGGCTCCTGGAGAGGCAGAACTCCCAGCCCACACTGGCTCAGCCGATCCGCTGGCCATGATTAAGGGGCCAAATAGCCATGAGGTGACTGGGGAAAGGAAGGGCCACCTCTTGCGCTAGCCATACCTACCTCTTCACCTGGGCTTTTTTGGGGGTAGGGCTTATATTAAGCCCACCCCCCAAAAACAGGCTAGGACTTATTTTTTAGATAGGTCATATTTTGGGGGAAACACGATAAGTTCAACTGAGTGTAATTTTTCCAATTCTATCTGGCCAGTTATTCTTCACAGATCTTGTTATGCTCTATTAATGATAGATTGATTATTATGTGAGACATACCTACAGTTTTTATAAAAGCAGAATGAATACATGAATATAAACTGCATTCAATGTATGCTAAGTCTGTCACTGTTTAAAAAATAGAATATCTACACAGTATCTTAGCAGGACTACGTCATAAAATAGAATTGATTTAGTTCCTTCAGCTTCCTTGAAAAAAAAGAACTGTATTCTGAAATTTTTTTATTTTCATACTGGACAAGGAAAATATTTTGATTTAGTACTCCCCCCCCCACTTTTCCTGCTTTCTGCACCTCAAAAATATTAAGACACCCCCCCCCCCTGAAAAGAAGCCCTAGCCATTTTTTCAGGGGTCAAAAGAAAATAAGACCAGGTCGTATTTTTGAAGAAACATGGTAATAGCGGGTACATATGTACGACAACATTTTATCATTTTAATAAATTATGTCTTTGCCCTACAATATTCCTCTGCCAATATTTTCAGTATTAAAACTGAAGTTTTCAATTTTGTAACAATGAAGTTAAGACCCTCCCATTCTCAAATTCACCTTTGATGGGTCTGGAATGAAGGATGTTCAGAAAGAAATGGAAAAGAATCATGAACAAATACCTGGAAGAATATAAATGCACAAGGGGGGCAAACAGCCCCTATACTTTGCAAATCTTTTTTTGTTTATGAACTGACTTAAAATGATGTATTTCATTCCCCACCCAAACTATCTCTAAAAGGAGGTTATATTATCAGAAGCATTTTTTCATATGGGCTCAAATGCTGACATACCATCTTCATTGAAGCTGGCAGGATCACTGAAGCCACTGCAGTGGCTCATAGTCTCAACTGATGCATCTTCATCACTAAAAGGTTGTGTGTTTCTGTGCTGGGCACCTAAAAAAGTAATACATAATTCACATTAATGATGGGAAACAGCATGAAAAAACATTGCTACATCTTTAATTTATTAAATTAGGATCCCCCAGAAGTAAAATGAATGCTGGGAACTTTGTTGGAGACCAGGTATTACTTAAATTTTGAACTAGCTACCACAGTACTTTCCCAACATACATTTATACAACCATACTTATATTTGTTCAGATTTTAAGCATCCAAACATTCCACTTCCACGTAAAAAGATCAGTGTTGATTGAATTTATATTGCCACCTATTTGCCCATGGCAACTTGAGGCGGCTTACAGAATGTAAAACCATTTTTAAATTTTTTTTAAAAAAACAATAAAAACTAACAAAAAGAATCAAATAAACTAATAAAGTACGATACACAAAATCTATTGGGGGATAAAAAAAATCACCCAACTCCCACCCACGCCCCGCCCTGATGACAACAGTGGGCTTCATCCCACTCTGGGTTCCCCAGGCCCATTGGCAGAACCAGGTCTTCAGTGCCTTCCGGAAGTGTATTAGACCATTCTAATCTCTGGGGGAATGATGTTCCAGAGAGAGGGAGCCACCATAGAGAAGGCCCTTCTGGGTCTCACCAGGTGTATCACCCTCGGGGATGGGGCCCACAACATTCCCTGTCTCCCTGCTCTAATGGGTCGGGTAGATGTGACCGGCAAGCGACGTTCCCACAGATAACCTGGTCCCAAGCCATGAAAGGCTTTAAAGGTGACAATTGGATCTTGAAGTGCACCCAGAAGCAAATCCGCAACCAATGCCGCTCCCGCAGGAGAGGTATAACATGTGCATGCTGGGGTCTGCACAAAACCATGCAGGCCACTGCATTTTGCACCAACTGGAGCTTCCAGATGCTCTTCAAGAGCAGTAGTATACTATAAGAACATTCTATTTTGGTCCAGACTAACAATTATCTCTGTCTGCTAGCTATTTAAAATATGCTACCGAAAACAAACATGAGTAAAGAATAAATCTGAAAGCCTAAAATAGCTCAAGTCCTCACTTAATGACCACTCACTCAGCAATTGTTCAACTTATGACTGATCCTTGGAGTTCCAGCCATCAAAGCATCTTTGAGGTCATGAGATTGCAAGCCAGATATGTGGATCATGATCAGTGGTGGGATTCAAAAAATTTTTACTACCGGTTCCGTGGGCATGCCTTATTTGGTGGGCATGGTTTAGGGTCACATGACTGGGTGGGGTGGCTTGGTGGTCAAGTGGCTGGGTGGTCATGGCTTGGTGGTAACATGACTGGCTGCGTGGCTTGGTGGTCATGTGACTGGGTGGGTGTGGCCAACTCAATGTCACTCACGTCAAGGGGTGCCTCGTCTGGCCCCTCCCCTCCTAGCCATTCCTTGTCACACCAGCCTCAACATATCTATAGTTCTGTAAAAATGTTCACCTTTTGTTGACTTCATTATCTACATACTATAGATGTACTTTCATGGGCCACTGAAAGGAGGAAATCGCTCAGATGCTTTGCCCAAGAGGGCGATAGGCAACAGGCTTTTAGAGGGCTGCCAGAAAGAGGGGAGGGGGGGCTATGTCTTTTCCAAAGCACCAGAAGGATGGAAACTGAACAAAAAGAGAAGCAACCTAAAAGTAAGGAGAAACTTCCTGACAGTGAGAACAATTAACAAGTGGAATTGCTTCCCACCAGAAGTTCTGGGTACTCCAACACTGGAGGTTTTTAACAAAAAACTGGACAGCCATTTCTCTGAAATGATATAGAGTTCTCCCCAAGGTCCCTTCTAAGTGTTATTCTGTTATTCTAACACCTTTCTCAGGACCTCTATTCAGATTTTGGCATCCTCAGAGTTGTCCTGCCTGAGCAGGGGTTTGGACTAGAAGACCTCCGTAGTCCCTTTCAATTCTGCTAAACTCACCTGTATTTATGCTCTAGACTATTGACATGTAAACCCTGAAAAATACCTGGGCAAAAGATAGGCAGTAAAATCATTCTAGGTGTAGGGACAGTGCAAAATATTAATATATGACAAATAATGAAACAATTAAAAATAGCACAGAATTTTCTCTCCCCCCCCCTTCTTTTCTTTCTCTTTCTCCCCTTCCTCTTCCTTTCTTGCTTTTTTCTTTCTTTCTCTCCCTTCCTCTTTCTCCCTTGCTCTTCCTTCCTTTCTTGCTCTTTCCTTCTTGCCCTTCCTCCCTTGTCTCTATCTCACACAAACATACCTTTTCTGGGAAGAACTTATTGGGCAAACTCCAGAGCTGCGAGCGGCAGGACAATGAAGAAAGCAGCAGCCCCGGAACATCCCTTTCAAAGCATATAGGCGGCAGCAGCAGCAGGCAGGCAGGGCTATAGGAAGCAGCCCCAGATCACATCTCCCTTTCGGGGCACAACAGCAGCGGCGGTGTGTGTAGGGGAAACAGTGGTGGCGGCAGCGTGGGGGGGCAGTGGCAGCAGTACAGCTATGGTAGAGAGGCGCGGAAAAGGGAGGGAGAAAGACAATGGCATTCCGTTCGTTTTCTCTCCTCTGCTGGGGCAGAGAAGGGCGCCGAAGAGCCCCGAAAGGAGGGAGAAAGCCAACAGAAAGCCATTTGTTTTCTCTCCTCTTCTGGGACTGAGGGGGCTTGGAGGTGCCCTGAAAGGGAGGCCGGGAATTCCTGGGACTGTTTCCCATAGCCACGCTGCCGCTGCTGCCTCATCCCCACCCTCTGGACTGGCTGGAAAACAGCATCCCACCTTGGCCTCCTCCCGCCCGGAAAGGTCCCGGGCGGTGGGACGGAAGCATGGAAAGGCCCCAGGCGGTGGGCGAGGGCGAAGCGGGACTCGCAGGCTTACCTGTGAGCAGGCAGATCAGAGCTGCTCAGTTGGGGTGCAGGAACCATGTGGAGAAGTCAAGTTAGGCAAGCCACGAGGGCCCAGCGTGCCATATAGGGAGGGAGGAGTGACTAGGCAGGGCCACCAGCAGGCAAGCTTTGTGAGCAACCATCGGGTGGGCGGGGCAACTGGGGGACCAGGGAACCAGTTCAGTGAAGTGGCCAGCCAGAAGTCACTACCAGTTCCGCAACCCACGCCAAATTTTTACTACCGGGTCTCTAGAACCGGTGTGAACCAGCTGAATACCACTTCTGATCATGATTACAACACTGTAGCATCCAATCGTCATGTGCTTGCCATCTGCAATCTTTTGCCAGTTTCCAATAAGCAAAGTCAATGGGGAAGCCAGGAGAAGATCAAAAATGGCAGCTACGTGATATTCTTAAACATTGATTTACTCAACGATGGCATCCAGAACTGTTGGAATTGCTGTTGCTGAGTAGCAGTCATGTGAAGCTGTGCTTTATGAATTGCTTGCGAACAGCAATTCCAGTCCCAATTGCAATTGCTAACAGAGGACTACCTGTACAGTGTAGATTTACAGTGAAGATCTAATTTTGACATAGCAAATAGAATATTTTACTTCTATCATTGAAGGTAGGGTTTATTTTTTTCTAATCCTACATTCTCTGGGAAATAATAGCTTCTTTCTTTAGTTTCAGAATAATCCAGAAAAAAGTAAAAAACAAAAACAAAAAACTTGAGAAAAGTAAAAGCATATACTGCCCGTAGGTGTTTTTTTATTACTGAATGCTCCACTTCTGTTGCAGAACTTTTTTTTTTTTCAAAGTAAGCACATTGTACTATTTCCTAACAATGCAATCAGGTCATTCTCAAATGAGACATATGAACTGCATAAAGGAATAAACAAATAAATGAACTATTCTTATAAGAGATGAAGAAGCTTCTTGGATGAGAAGCGAAACATCTTCAAAGAAAAACCAGAAAGTCCAGTTGCCACTTGAAAAAGCAGCTTTGGGGATTCCTGCAACATAAAATTATTCTGTCTCTTTATAATCTAGTCCAAGGGTCTTCAATCTTGGCAAGTTTAAGATTTGTGGACTTCAACTCCCAGAATTCCTGAGCTAACATGATTGGAGGAGGAATTCTGGGAGTTGAAGTCCACAAGTCTTAAAGCTGTCAAGTTTGAAGACCCCTGGATCTAGTTTAATGCGTGACTGGTGAAATTTTGAAGAGCAAGCTAGCTTATAAGAGCAGACTATCTAATGCTGTCAATTCTGTTCTGTTGAAAATAACTCAAAAAGCATGCAATTTGTGCTATTTTATTTCAAGTTGGGTTTGGGGTTAGAGGAAGGAAATAGTAAGTACAGTGTACTACAGAAATAAAGGTGGATCTGTTTTTATTCTGTATGGATAGATGATATATAATTCCTTTCTACCATAGTACTGTTTTTAGAATCTGTTAAGCTGCATTGTAGCAATTAGAAATGCAATTTTTCACATTCAGCATTCTATAGATAATATAAGGGCTCTAATGGGACATGAAAACCTATGAAGAATAATGCTTAATGATTTAAGTAGGCCGATCCATCAGAAATCCTGTATTATAAATACAGGTCACTCAATCTTCAGGTATATAGCAGTAATTAGAGTGACCAAAGCTTCATTTATTCAGTAGATCTAGGAATGTCAAGATATTCCATTAGAAGAACATCAGACTTGTGGGCCAGTTGGTGATTCTCTGTATTATTACTCCCTAGTTTCACATGAATTAGTAGCAACAAGGAAAATATAGGTAGTTCTTAACTTACTACAATTCAATTAACCATTGGAAATTATGAATCACCGAAAAAAGCAACTTATGACCGGTCCTTGCACTTACAGCTGTAGCAGCATTCCCATAGTCATGTGATCAAAATGCAGGCACCTGGCAACTGACATGCATTTACAACAGTTGCACTGTCCCAAGGGGCTTTCACCAAGCAATGGGAAAACAGGATTCATTTAACCATGTGATACAGTCATAAAATTGGGCAAGACTCAATTACTGCATCACTTAGTTACAGGTATCCTTCCAATTAGAATAAGTTGTTGACCAACTATAAATATCGTAACTCCTTGGACCAATGGTCATTTTTATACTATTTGTAATCCCTGCAGCTGGCAGGTACTGCCAAGAAATCTCTCACTGATCTCCAAAGATTAAAGGTGCTTGTTTGAATAAATTGGACTTCAGGATTCCAATTGCTTGGATTTTTGTCTTTACTGTCCATTAGGTCTCAACCTTAAAAGAATTTCCAACTTTTGAATTGACAATATTGACTTACCTATCTTTCAGTCAAATCTGTCTCGTAGAATCTACGCCCGTGATGGCGAACCTATGGCACGGGTGTCACAGGTGTCACAAACTTATCTCACTGCAAAAATACCAGAAGTGACAAAATGGGCCTAGTTTTCGGCCTGCAAAGCCAGCAGAAGCTTTCCCCGAGCCTCTGGGAGGCTGAAAAAGGCTTCAAACCAGCCAAAAATCAGCTGTGAGGTACAGTGCAGGTAAGGGGGCGGTGGGGGAAGGGATTGCACACACATTGTCTTCAGGATGCTGGCACACAAGCACAAGCATGCAAGCGCACACAAAATTTTTGGCACAGGAGCCCAAAAAGATTAGCCACCACTGATCTATGCTAACTCTCATGCTTCTAGCCAGGCACTGGTGTATATGATGTTTAAACTAGCTTTTGCAATGAAGACAGTCTTGGCTATCTTATACAAGCTCTATTTCCACTCAACAGGGATGAGTTAGTTCCCATTAGGAAAGCCAAATCATGTACTACATAATGTACTCTTTAGTCTGGGTGCTTCCAGATCTTACTCCATTTTCATTCACTAAGAGCTCTGGAAGCAGCTCTATCATTTGTCCACTAAGGAATTCTTAAGTATAGCAAGAAAATGTAGGCACCAAGTACCACACACACACCATACTGAAAAATAGCTACTGGAATTTGAATACCAGATGAAATTCACACATGCCTGTCCCAGAACAATAGAAAACTAAGGAAGGTGGAGCATCCTTTCCCACAGGAAGTAGGATTAGGAAAAAATCAAAGTCCTCTTCCAACATGAGAGACGTTTTTGCTCAACTATATAGATTTTACAAAAAATGGAAGGCATACACACCTTAAAGGATTTTATTCCTCTGAATGCCACTGTTAGTATTCAGTAAAATAATAGTTCTGCATACCACTTGGGTTATCTGTCATGAGTATTTCAAGTTTAACCTTAAAGGATTATTTCTGGCAATAATGCTTTCTTAGAAAGTTTCTGTGAACTGGACATTGGCTTTCAGATTTATATTTTTATAAACACTTCTAAAAATTGAAATATGGCTATTTAGGACGAAATAGAACCATGAAAGTTACATTATCCTTACAAGTATTCACTATATATTCAAAAGCAACCACTGCTTGTAAAAATGTCGTTACCAATATCTTGGGAAAACGCATTGAACAGGAGGTTTTCAGATTTGCAATTTTCACTTTTCTGTTATTCCTTTTCAAAGTGCTATTTAAGTCTTTTACATTAAAAGGGTAATTTCTGTTGACCTCCACTAGTGAGACCATTACTCATGGAAGCAGCGAATTAAAAGCTAACAGTTCAGTTTTACAAACAAAAATAAAAGTTCCGTTGAAATAATACTTTTCAACAGTATCTGAAATCCCGACATGAATTACAGCGAACAGGAGTTCAGGCGTCGGTGTTTCACATTTCTAGCCTCCCATGACACACGCCATGGAAAGCCAGGGCAGGGCCGAGTCCAAGGCGTCGCCCACATCCGCAGCCAACCACCCGACATCTGCGAAAAATTATACACCGCGGCCTATAGGCCGGCTTCGCCCCTTCCCCACACCACTCTAACACAAGCTAACGGGGGTCGCAGTTCAGACCTAGCCGCCCGTCAGAGAACGAAGCAGCGCGGAACTACACCACCCAGAATGTCTCGCGGCGGCAACTTGTAAGAGCCAATCCATTCACCTGATGTTCCGCGCGGGGTACCCCCTCCTCGCCGCTTCGATTTGTGCATGGCAGCGGCCTACAACGGAAGTATTTCCGTGCGGCTTCTACTGGTGTTCCGGCACCGAGATCTCTGTCTTTATTTTCTTCTCTTCTTCGGGAGGCAGTGACAATCAACCAATGGAAGACCAGGAGCGCTTTTTACTACAGAAATGTCTTTCAGAGGTCGGCTTCCCGGACCGAGCCAGTGGATGTGATTGAAGAAGGCAGGCGATAAGCAAAGCTGCAGCAGCGGTAAAAATCCCCGTGGATGCCCGTAAACGGAATCGATACATCTTTCTCCTCTCAGACACCAGAAACTAAAGACGCAGCGCGACTGCCGACGCAACTTTTATACATGGCCTGGAAGCGACAGAGGCGGGCTCAATGATATTTAGGGAGTGGCTTAAAAATAGCCAATAGAACACATTGCTCTAGTGACATTTCAACGAGAGATCTTGCGTAGATATCCGGCCTCTATAATTTTTCATTCTGTTCCCTAATGACCACTTTTGTTTACAGGGCGTCGACTTGCGTCGATTTTTCCCTGGTAGACAGAAGTTTCTAGGCCGCTTTGCATGCTGGGAAATGTAGTTTGTAGCCTGAGAGCCATTACTGTGGGCAAAGTTCTCGCGTCGCCGGTCTTGCTTCTACCTTTTGGAAGCAAAAAAAAAAAGGAGAACCTCGCAGACGCGGCGGGTCCGGTTCTTGTTTTCTCGGCTCCAACAACTCCCAGAAAGCTTATTGGAGTAATTAATAACGGTATATGTGTGGGTGTTTGCAATGTAGCCATAGCGCCTTCTCAAAAGAGGCAATATGAGAAACTAAATAGCTGCAATCATAAAGTAGAGAAATCATACAAGAAAAAAAACATTTTACACACTATTAAATTGTTGCTACATATACATGCGGGGCGGGGTTAAGGATTTCAACTATCAAATCATGACATGAATTTTTTATCAGTATTTCTCCTCATGACAAAAAAAAAACCTACATCAGAATGGCTCGCGGTGGCCACACCTAAAATACTGGATCCAGTTTTGGTCACCACACTATAAAAAAAAAAGATACTGAGACTTTAGAAAAAGTGCAGAGAGGAGCAACAATGATTATGGGCCTGGAAACTAAAACATTATCAAGAACGGTTGCAAGGACCAGACATGGCTAGTCTAGTGCAGAGAAGGACCAGGCATGACATGATAGCAATGTTCCAATATTTGAGAGGCTGTCACAGTGAGGTGAGAGGCAACCTATTCTCCAAAGCACCCAAAGGCCAGACAAGGAATAATGGATGGAAACTGAACAAAATATTCAACCTAGAAATAAGGGGAAAAAATTCTGACAGTGAGGACAATCAACCAATGCAACAGCTTGCCTTCAGACATGGGTGCTTCATCACTGGAGACTTTTAAGGAAATGACATGGGGTTGATGGGCGATCTGCAGAAGTAAAGCTAGGTCATGGCACACGCTTCAAAGTAAATCAGGAAGCCTGTAATTGTGGAGTCTGTCTGGCAAGAACAAAGAATACTTATCCACAAGAGGTTTGCATGTACAAATCTTGTAACAATCCTGGCTAATTGGAAAGCTAATAAAAGTAAATAATAATAAATAAATAAAAGAGTTAATAAAAGAGTTATCCAACTTGCAGACCTAAGCTAAAAGTTAGGCCTTCAGCAAATCAAATGTGTATTGGATAATTCTAGGGCATTCATTAGCCAAGACTTGGGAAGAGGGACAGATAGAGACCAAAAGAACAAATTGTAGAATTATTACTAAAATGTTTATTAGATGATATTTCTTATTATCTCTCTTTGTCCAACCTTCTCCTTTAGTGAAAATGTATAAAACTTATGCAATTCTTTGTTCTTGGCTCTTGGCATTTTGACCAAGAGCCCTTTTCCTTGGAGTACTCCAATAAAAAGCAATCAGAAAACCTGCACCACATGTCTGGCGTCTATCATTGGCTTTGGCACCAGGCTCACACCCGAATTGGGGACAACGGGGACTCTGCTTGAGCAGAAGGTTGGACTAGATGATCCTTCCAACTCTGTTATTCAGAAACTACTTAATGATATTCCTACAAAGAAACATTTCAGATGTTTTTAACCCTCAAGTAAAACTACTAGTGTAGATTTGGAATCCAAATAAAACATCTGGTATTCAAAAAAAATGGTTGGTGCATCCTGGCAATAATTTTTTAATAATTTTTCCTGAAGGATTGAATTTTCCCGTTTGTTAATACAATGTAGTAAAACATTATGTAAATACTTGTAAAGTTAAAAAGGAGTTAATGGTTTCTCACGGTGCTACTACAGAATGTGATAGTGAAGTACATTTTACCCTTTTTAATAGAGAAATAAAATAAGTTTTATTTTGTTTAAAAAATTGAAATGGTTGGCTTTTAGCTATAAACAAAGATTAAATTGCTATATATTAATATCAAATGATGAAATGTTTGTTCATTATTTGAAAATAAGTGTCCCATATGCATATAGGATTCATAGTATCAAAAAAATACAATATCAGGAAAAAACATTAAAAATATTAAGATTTTATACATTTTGTCAGTTTTTACTTAATATAAAAATCAAGCAAAACTAATTACTATATATGAGAGAAGATAATGTAAGAAATGTTCATAATGGATTTTAAAGGCAATGATATGTACCAATTAGGTTAGGTACCAATTTTTCTCATATATTTGTCATTCTGGAAAATCTATTAACTAAGTAAATTAGGTAATATATTTATCCATTGCATTCACAACCTCTGGTGATCACAGAAAAAGAAGTGCAAAATCTAGTACACAGACAAAAGCCAGGAAAAGCCCTAGGGCCAGACAAGATAACACCTTGCTTAAAAGTCTGTGCTGACCAATTGGCCCCCATCTTCACCCAAATCTTCAATAGATCAACTAGAGATGGGGTATGTTCCTTCCTGCTTCAAACACTCTACTATCATCCCAGCGCCAAAGAAGCCCTCCATCAAGGAACTGAATGACTACAGACCAGTTGCTCTAACATCTGTAGTTACGAAAATCTTTGAAAGACTTGTGCTGTCCGACCTAAAAACCATCATGGATCCACTGTTACATGGGTCCCCAACCACCACCGGTCCCTGGATCGGTACTGGTCCATGGATCATTTTGTACCGGGCCGCAAAGCTTGGGCGCCACCATCTTGTTTCGACGGTGCTTCCGGGTTTTCAGTTGGAAAGTGGTGTTTGGATGCTGAAGGAATCCTCGCGTCTTAGTTTTGTTGAAGGGGGGGCGGCTTCAAATGAGGAACTGTCCCGATAGTGGTGAAGTCTCGCATTACTCAGGTACCGGTCCGTGGAAGAATGAATAATCGTGAAACTGGTCCCTGGTACAAAAAAGGCTGGGGACCACTGCGCTGTTGTATCCCATGCAGTTTGCATACCAAGCAAGTAGATTGACAGATGATGCTGTTAACATGGCTCTGCATTACATCCTACAACAACTTGAATCTCCAAATACCTATGAAAGGGTCCTCTTTGTAGACTTCAGTTCAGCGTTCAATGCCATCTTCAGACACTCTAAATTAAACCAACTAGCAGTACCTGAACATACTAGTAAGTGGATCATAAGCTTCCTAACAGACAGGAAGCAGCAGGTAAAGCTAGGCAGAATCACATCCGATACCTGTACAATCAGCACAGGCCCCCCCCCCAAGGCTGTGTGCTTTCTCCACTTCTCCCTATATACCAATGACTGCATCTCAAATGATCCATCTGTTAAAATACTGAAGTTTGCTGATGACACAACAGTGATTGGTCTCATTTGAGACAACAACGAATCTGCATACAGACGGGAGGTTATACAACTTACCTCATGGTGTAACTGGAACAATCTGGAACTGAACACACTCAAAACCCTAGAAAAGGTGGTAGACTTTAGAAGAAACCCTCCCATACTACCACCTCTTTACAATAATAGACAACACTGTATCACCAGTAGAGACCTTACAAATTTCTAGGTTCTACTATATCACATGACCTAAAATGGACACCTAACAGCAAAAAAGTCATTAAAAAAGCACAACAAGGAATATTCTTTCTGTGCCAACTCAAACTGTTCAAACTGCCCAAGGAGTTGCTGATCCAGTTCTACAGAGGTATGATTGAGTCTGTCATTTGCACCTCTATAATTGTCTGGTTTGGTTCTGCAACCCAACAGGACAGACACAGACTTCAGAGAGTAATTAGGACTGCAGAAAAAGCAATTACTACTAACCTGCCTTCAATCGAGGACCTGTATACTGGATGAGTCAAAAAGAGGGCTGTGAAAATATTTACAGACCCCTCACATCCTGGACATAAACTATTTCAACTCCTTCCCTCAAAACGATGCTATAGAGCATTGCACACCAGAACAACTAGACAGTTTTTTTCTGAAAGCCATCGCTCTGCTAAACAAATAATTCCATCAACCCTGTTGAACTATTTACAAAGTGTGCACTACTGTTAATCTTGTCATCACTCCTTTTCACCCATCCCCTCCCACTTGTGACTGTATGACTGTAACTTTGTCACTGGTATACTTACGATTTATATTGACTGTTTCCTAGTATGATAGATTGCACATTGTACCTTATGACTATCATTAAGTGTCGACTCCTGACAAATGTATCTTCTTTTATGTATACTGAGAGTATTTACACCAAGACAAATCCCTTGTGTGTCCAATCACACTTGGCCAATAAAGCTATTCTATTCTATTCTATTCTATTCTATTCTATTCTATTCTATTCT
>BLBF01000037.1:16407986-16422057 GCA_015471245.1 Laticauda colubrina
CTATTCTATTCTATTCTATTCTATTCTATTCTATTCTATTCTATTCTATTCTATTCTATTCTATTCTATTCCATTCCATTCCATTCCATTCCATTCCATTCCAAGGGACCTCAGCTTTTTACAGCATTTATGCATTTGTCTGTCTTATATGATTGTAACCAGAAAGATTGTTTAACTAATGGAAAAAATAAAGATAAAAAATATTTCTGCATATTATAAGTTAAGCGACTAAAAATAGATAATGAGCATCATTTGCAAGCCACTTTTGTACAGATCATTAGTAAATGCATTGGGTACTACCTAGGCAAGTGCATCACAATATTCTGTCATCTAGTGTTTCAATTGCATTTAATCACCAAGTGAGGACATGTTCGAAACAAATCAATTCACAATGTCATAAGCTTTCTTAAGTTGCCACTTATAGTGAGCTGTAAGTACTAAAGTAACTCTAGTAAGGTCAGCCATCAGTAAAAGGTTTAAACAGGCTTGAGATAAACACACATCCATCACCTGACAATTAAAAAAAAACTAAATTTTTTGTAGGGAGCTCCAGTTGGTACAAAATGCAGTGGTTCATGTGGTTTTGTGCAGACCTCGGTGTGCACGTTTTACCTCTCCTGCGGGAGCTGCATTGGTTGCCAGTTTGCTTCCATGTGCAATTCAAGGTGCTAGTTGTTACCTTTAAAGCCCTTCATGGCTTGGGACCAAGTTATCTGAGGGACCATCTCTTGCCAGTCACATCTACCCAACCCATCAGAGCAGGGAGGCAGGGAATGTTGCTGGTCCCATTCCTGAGGGAGATACACCTGGTGGGACCCAGAAGAAGGTGGGACCCTTTATCCATGGTGGCTCCCTCTCTCTGGGACATCATTCCCCCAGAGATTAGAATGGCCGCCACTCTAATACTTTTACGGAAGGCACTAAAGACCTTGTTCTGCCAGTGGGCCTAGGGAACCCATCAAATGGCTTGTGTGATCTGCTGTCATTGGGGTGGGGGTGGGAGTTGAGGGGTGATCTTGTTCTATTGTACTTTATTAATTTATTTGATTCTTTTTTATCAGTTTTTATTGTTTTAAATTTGGTTTTACATTCTGTAAACTGCTTTGAATTGCCATGGGCAAATGGGCGGCGATATACATTCAATAAATAAATATTAATAATCCCAAAATAACTGGAGCACCAATTGAATGCCATCAGTATTGACCAAATCACCATCAGTGAGTTTCAAAAGGCTGCTTTCCTCAGAATTGCTTACATTTTGTGACAATACTTTTAAAACCATCAAACATCCACATCTGCCAATACCAGACTTCTTCTTTGGGAAGAAGTTGATAGGTGGTCAAAGATGCCAAATCCAGTGTGAACATTAGGCTGACTACGACAAACCATAATAAACAAATAAAACGAAAAACTCTCAGAGGATAGACTTGATGGATCACGAGGACTTTGTCAGCCTTCAAGATTTCTTTGCTTTGTATTTTTCAGCTGTCATAAGTAATGGGGGGGGGAGGGGTGAAATAGTTATGGGAAGTGAGCTGGAAGTTTCAGAATAAACTGTATAAGTTGGGGAAGTTTCTTGTTCTTGCAAGCACACCTCTTTATCAAAATGTATCAAGGTCAACAGACAGATGCCACATCACCACCTGAAGATGCCCACATGACGTTACATATATCTTTTAATTGGATGGACCGTTTGAATTATTGTGGGTGGGAACATTACCATCACTTTGTACAGGTGAAACTCAAAAAATTAGAATATCATGCAAAAGTTCATTTATTTCAGTAATGCAACTTAAAAGGTGAATCTAATATATGAGATAGACTCATTACATGCAAAGCAAGATAGTTCAAGCCCTGATTTGTCATAATTGAGATGATTATGACTTATAGCTCAGGAAAACCCCAAATCCACAATCTCAGAAAATTAGAATATTGTGAAAAGGTTAATATTCTAGGCTCAAAGTGTCCCACTCTAATCAGCTAATTAAGCCATAATACCTGCAATGGGTTCCTGAGCCTTTAAATGGTCTCTCAGTCAGATTCAGTAGGAATCACAACCAGGGGAAGGACTGCTGACCTGACAGTTGTGCAGAAAACCATCACTGACACCCTCCATAAGGAGGGAAAGCCTCAAAAGGTAATTGCAAAAGAAGTTGGATGTTCCCAAAGTGCTGTATCAAAGCACGTTAATAGAAAGTTATGTGGAAGGGGAAAGCATGGAAGAAAAAGATGCACAAGCAGCAGGGATGACCACAGCCTGGAGAGGATGGTCAGGAAAAGGCCATTCAAAAGTGTTGGGACTTTCACAAGGAGTGGACTGAGGCTGGAGTCAGTGCATCAAGAGCCACCACACATAGATGGATCCTGGACATGGGCTTCAAATGTCGTATTCCTCTTGCCAAGCCGCTCCTGAACAACAAACAACATCAGAAGCGTCTTATCTGGGCTAAAGAAACAAGGAACTGGTCTGTTGCTCAGTGGTCCAAAGTCCCCTTTTCTAATGAGAGCAACTTTTGCATCTCATTTGGAAACCAAGGACCCAGAGTCTGGAGGAGGAATGGAGAGGCACACACTGCAAGATGCTTGAAGTTCAGTGTGAAGTTTCCACAGTCTGTTGTTGATTTGGGAGCCATGTGATCTGCTGGTGTTGGTCCACTATGCTTCTTTCAGTCCAGGGTCAATGCAGCCATCTACCAGGAGATTTTGGAGCACTTCATGCTGCAGATGAAGTGTATGGGGATGTTGACTTCATTTTTGAGCAGGACTTGGCACCTGCACACACTGCCAAAAACACCAAAACCTGGTTCAATGACAGTGGGATTACTGTGCTTGATTGGCCAGCAAACTCGCCTGACCTGAACCCCATAGAGAACCTATGGGGCATTGCCAAGAGAAAGATGAGAGACATGAGACCGAACAATGCAGAAGAGCTGAAGGCCGCTATTGAAGCATCCTGGTCTTTCATAACACCTCAGCAGTACCACAGGCTTCCATGCCATGCCACATTGCTTCATTTAGTTTAGTTTACTTTATTGTCATTGCACCCGATACAATGAAATCAAACACCATCTTCAGTGCACATCATGACCATGACCATGAAAATAAACACAAGCACACATCCTTCACCCTTCACACATTGAACCGGAAACCCCTGACACCACACCAATACTGCACGATACAGCAGAATTCAAAAGAGCTACTGCTGTGGGATAGAATCTGTTTTTCAGCCTATTTGTCCTTGTTTTTATTATTCTGTGCTGTCTGCCAGATGGTAATAGTTCAAAAAGAGGGTTCCCAGGATGAGATGAATCTTTGAGAATGTTTTGAACTTTCTTAAAGCAGCGGGAGCTATAAAGCTCTTCCACAGAGGAGGGAGGGCAACCAATGATCAAAGATACAAGCAACAATGTTATAGTCATAAGTAAAAGGAGATAGGTAATAGGAAGGATGAGAAGAATATTAGTAATACATTAGTTAATAGTTTGTCAGTGTTGTGGAAATTAGTAGTTTTGCAGAGTGATGGCATGTGGGAAAAAATGTAACATGTGCGTGCATCCTATGCATGCCCATGTCCCCGTGTATGCACTTCACCCCCTCACATACACCCCCCTGCATGTGTGGCAGAGACCTGAAAACCAGCTGGCTGGCAGGAGGCACACATGCATGCACGATGGAGCCAAGCTGGGGCGATGGCACATATGCCCACAGAGAGGGCTCTGCATGCCACCTGTGGCATGGATGGCATAATTTAGTTTAGTTTTGTTCAGTTCAGTTCAGTTTAGTTTATTGTCACTGCATCTCATACAACGAAATCAAACACCATCTTCAGTGCACATCATGACCATGTCCATGAAAATAAACACAAACACACATCCTTTACCCTTCAAACATTGAACTGGAAACCCCCAACATCACACCAACAATGCACTATACAGCAGAATTCAAAAGAGCTACTGCCCTAGGATAGAAGGCAGATTGAATTAGAAAGCCCAAGGTCCAGAAGTTTAGACACTAGTCTATGTGGAAGAATTGTGTTAAACGCAGAACTAAAATCCACAAAAAGCATCCTCACATAGCCCCACCCCCCGCTGTTCTAGATGAGTCAGAGCAGTGTGAAGAGTGATGGCTATAGCATCCTCTGTTGATCTATTTTTTTCTGTATGCAGACTTGTGTTTATCAAATGTATGCGGAAGACCAGAAATGATGTGCTGGCAGACCAATTTCTCAAAGCACTTCATGATGATAGGAGCGAGTGTCGCTGGTCTGTAATCATTGAGGTTATTGATAGGGAACTTCTTTGGCAGTGGAACAATGGTGGAAACCTTCAAACAAGATGGAAGAGTGGACTGGGATAAAGACCAATTGAAGATCCTGGTAAAGACTCCAGCCAACTGATCAGCACAGTCTTTAAGCACTCAGCCAGAGATACTGTCAGGACCAGCAGCCTTTCTAGGGTCCACAGCCCTCAGGATGCTCCTCACCTCTTGTTCCTCCACAATGAGGTGGGGGCTACAATTGGCTGGTAGTTGTATTTTATCTGTCTCCACTTCAAAGCGAGCAAAGAAATAATTCAATTCCTCTGTCAATGAAGCATCTTCCTCAGCAGGGATGACATTGGTCAGTTGATGATTGGTAATTTGTTGAATCCCTCACCACACCTGCCTCATGTTATTGCTATTAAAATTATCCTCAATCTTCCTCTTATAATCAGTCTTTACCTTCCAAGACTTGGCCTTTCTTCAGATTAGCTCTGGCAGCAATGTATCTTGCCCCATCACTGGACCTAAAGGCCTTGGTCCTGTTATGCAAGAGGCGCTGGACTTCCTTGGTCATCCAGAGTTTCTGATTGAGATAGATCCTAATACGTTTATCCACAGTGATAGTATCTGTGCAGTGTTTGATATAGCACAGAACAGTTGCAGTGTGCACCTCTAGGTCAGGGTGGTAAAAGACCTCCCAATTTGTGTTCTCAAAACAATCCTGAAGTTGTTGGGAAGCATCTTCTGGCCAAGATTTCACTGTCTTTATTATAGGCAGAGCCTGTCTCCTAAGAGGGATGTAAGCTGGTGCTAAAAGCAGTGACATATGGTCGGATTGTCCCAAATGTGGTAATTGTATAACATTATAGCCATGTTTGATGTTGGTATATACTTTGTCCAATATGTTTGCTCCTCTAGTAGCACACTTAACATGCTGATAGAATTTAGGGAGCACTTCTTTTAAATCAGCTTGATTAAAGTCCCCCACTATGATATGCACAGCATCAGGATGCTTATTCTGCTGATTACTAACAAGAATCCCAAAGATATGGTAGTGTTGGCATCAGGTGGGACATAGACTACAGTAATCAAAACCACACTGAATTCCCGCAGAAGATATATGGCTCTCCATTTCAGAGTCATATACTCCAGATCCAGGGAGCAGTGGCTGTCTACAGTCTTTGTATTGATACACCAGCTTTCGTTCACATAAAGGCTTAATCCTCCTCCTTTGATCTTGCCAGAATCTGTACTACTCCTGTTCTGCCGGTGAGCTATGTAGCCTTTCAGCTCAACAGCTGCATCTGAAATGAGTGCATGAAGTCAAGTTTCTCTGATTAGCAAAACACAGCAGTTCTTGATGAATTTAGTCTTTGCAATCTGTAGCCTTAATTCATCCATTTTGTTGGTCAGAGATCTTGCATTGGTAAGAAATATACTTGGAATTGAAGGCTTGTGTGGAAACCCCAGCACAGCATCCTCTCTTCCTCTTCCTGTTCTTCTTTCTCTGCCACTTCCTCCTTCCTATAGGGAAAGTGATCCATGGCTCCTCCAGGGGCCTAGCTGCCTCCTTCGGTATGTTATGAGAATGTATAAAATCATCCATAATAGCCCTTTCACATTTCAGTCCAATTTGTAACAAGGCTTGCCGACTATAGATGCTCCTTGCCCCACAGGATTCAATCAAGGAAAGGATCCAAAACACTCACAGAATCATACACATCATACACTGAAAGAAGGAGTGGTTAGCCGCAGCATCCATGTGCGCAGCCATCTTGAAAAAAAAATGAGGCAGTAATTGCTGCAAAAGGGGCCCAAACCAAGTACTGTGTACATATGCATGCTTATTCTTTTCAGAGGTCCGATAATGTTCTATGTACAATCCTTGTTTTATTGATTGCATGTAATATTCTAATTTTCTGAGTTTGTGGATTTGGGGTTTTCATGAACTGGAAGCCATAATCATCTCAATTATGACAAATCACAGCTTGAACTATCTTGCTTTGCATGTAATGATCTCATATATTAGTTTTACCTTTTAAGTTGCATTACTGAAATAAATGAACTTTTGCATGATATTCTAATTTTTCGAGTTTCACCTGTATATCACATAGAAATATAAAAAACTGATGGCAGAAAAAGTCTGTCAACTGGTGCTTCATTCAAAATCCAAGAAAGAAATACTTGATTTATCCATTATTGAACTACAAGGCTTTCTCTGGTCTGTGATTGGTATTATTGTGAATATAGGGAAGAAAAAGAGTGTTGCCTTACCTGAATGCTTTTTCTCATCACGATGATGGAGAATCCATGGATGGGTTGACACATGCCTTTCTGCCTGGAGACTGAGGCCAACTGTTTTTGCCATACCCTTCAATAACTGTCACTCTCCCCAGTTCATGACGAAGGTGCGGCACTCTGTAGGACTCTTCTGTGGCATTGGTTCCTCCGGTCATCCTGTGCTAGAAGAAGGACCTGACTACCTCCAGGGAGGGAATGGATTCTCCATTGTTGTGAGAAGAAGAAGCATTCAGGTAAGATAACACTCTTTCTCCAGCACAACGATTGGATAATCCATGGATGGGACATACCAAAGCCTGGTGTCCCTATGGGCAGGGATTGTGATCTTGAGTCCCCCTAGCTACATGAACTCTGAAGCACCCTCCTCCCAAAGGCAGCCTCAGCTGAGGCAAAGGTATCCAACTAATACTGGCACACAAAAGGAGATGGTGAGGACCAGATCTCCTCAATCGAAGCCTGCATCGCCCATGCAGCTGTGGTTATGGCACTTCACGTAGAGTGGGCAGTTAATTGTCTGGGGACCAAAATCGACTGTGTCTCATCGACCTTCACAATACATGCCTTTATCCAGTGGCCTATGGTTGATGAAGTGACTTTTGAACCCAGAGAGGAAGGTTGAAATGAGACAAACAGTGATTCGGATTTTTGGTGAGGCAAAGTCCATTTTATATACCTGCGTAAGGCCCTCCTTAGGCCCAGAGTATATCATCTCTGTTCCAGCAGATGGGAAGGACCTGGACAGAAGTTTGGCAACACTATCTCCTGGGCCCAGTGGAACCAGGAGTTGATCTTGGGGATGAAGGAGGGATCCAGAGAGAGAACCACCCTGTCTTCATGGAAGGTACAGAGTTCCTCTCTTACAGAGAGACCAGCCAATTCTAAGATTCGCTTGGCTGATGTGATGGCGACTAAAAATGCTACCTTAAAAGACAAAACCACAGACTCGTAGACCTGAGAGGTTCAAAGGGTGGTAAGGTAAGGGTGTGTAAAACCCTAGCTAAGTCTCAGGTTGGATACCTGTGAACAGGTGGCTTTAAATTGACTGCCCCCCTCAAAAAGGAGTGCACCACCAGATAGTGTGCTTTGGAGTCCCCATAAGTCAATACTGAAGAAAATACTGCTACTTATCTTTGAATAGTATTAGGGGTTAACCCTTTATCCAGACCCTCTTGCAAGAAGTCCAGGATCTGAGGGATGCAAACTGCTGTGGGATCCAAACCTGACCTGACACACCAACTACAGAATGCCTTCCAAGTAGAATTGTAAATTCTGTTGGTGGAAGACCTCCTGGAATCCTGAATCGTCTGTATCACCCTCCTTGAAAAGTTGTCCCTCATCAGAAAGCCACCCCTCAAGTGCCAGGTGGTCAATTGGAGCCACTGAGGCTCTGGATGTACCAAGACCCCCTGGCTGAGAGAGAACCTTGACCTTGGCATTGGAATTACTGCTTCCTTTCCTCTGGAATGGAAGGAACCATTGCAGAGTTCTTAGGTTTGATCGGGCCCAAGGTACAATGGCTATACATGAGACCATCTTTCCCAAGATTTGAGACAGAACTGCCAATGGAACCAAACGTTCCATCCTGACCAAGAACTTGATACTGTCCTGTCGCTTCTGGGAAAGATAGACCTCACATAGCCTGATGTCTATCACTGCTCCTAGATGAAGCAGTTGAATGGTAGGTATCAGATGACTTTTCTGAAAATTTATGGAGAATCCGTGTTCCTATAGAACACAGATTGTAGTCTCCAGATCCTGCTGAGCAAGTTGGGGTGAGAGCAATTGGATGAGAATATTGTCCAGATAGCACTGAAGATGCACCGGGATGGATCTGAGATGCGCCCCCAGTGCCGCCAGGATCTTTGTGAATGACCTGGGGGCTGATGCTAAACCAAACGGTAGAGCTCTGTACTGGAAGTGAAGATCCAAGTAACAGAACCTGAGGAACCGTTGGTACCAGGGATGGATGGGGATGTGAAGATAAGCCTCCATCAAATAAATTGATGATAGAAGGTCACCCTCTCTGATACCGTCCAAGATTGACTGCAGAAAGTGCATTTTGAACCTCTTATACGTCAAATGGACATTTAACCTTTTGAGGTCCAGAATTGGTCTCCACTCCCCCAAGGCCTTCGGAACAAGGAAAATAATCAAGTAGAATCCATGCCCCAGTTGATCTTCCAGGACAGGCTCGATGGCCTGGATCTCCAGAAGGTGTTGGATCACCTTGTCCCTGAGATTTCTCTTGGTGGTGTTCCTGGAGGTGGGGCAATGGACAAAGTGCCTCAGAGGAATGGAGAAAAACTCCAGAGTTAAGCTGAATCTGAGAGTGTCCAGAACCCAGAAGTCTGAAGTCATCTTCTCCCACTGGTGGACAAGCAAGGTTAGACGCCTGCCTATAGGGGGGAACTCCGGCAGTCATTTGAATCAATGAAAGGGGAATCCCCCACCCCCACATAAGGGTCGTTTGACCTGAGGTGGTTGCTGTTGCCTGAATCTCTCCCTGAAGGAAGACCTATCCTGACGGTCGGATTTGGGAGGGAAATTATTGGGAGTGGTCGGTGTCCATGTCCTGTGGACGAAAGAGAAACTGACAACTATAGGGAGACGATCTCCTATCCACCCTTCTTGTAATAGTGGACAAGACCTTACACTTGTCTTTGTTTTCGGTAAGAAATGGGTTCAAGGCCTCTCCAAAGAGCTGGGACCCCTTGTAAGGTCCAGAAGCCAACCTCCATTTTGTCTTGGCATCCACCTGCTATTGGCGGAGCCATAAAAGGCAGCGAGAAGCAATGTTAGAGGTTAGGGCCCTAGAGGAGAAACCAGCAGCATGGAGGAATCTGCCGAAAACTCAGCTGCTGCCATCAGCTTGTTAATATCCTGGTGTATGCATGTCTCCTCTGGGGGAACCCTCGCCTGAAACTCCTTAAGCCAAAGCAAGGAGGTCCTAACAAAAAAGGAGGTGGCAGTAGCTGCCTTAATTGCCCAGGCGTTAGTAAGGTGAGTGCGGCAGAAATTTAATTCCACCTTCCTGTCCTCGGTCTTCATTGCCTCAGCAGTGTCCCCAGAGACAGCTGAAGGAGAAATCAGGAAGACTAATGGATCACCCACTGAAGGCAACTCCTTAGAGTTAGAACTAGACAAAGAGGGAGCCATATTAAAATGCCTCCTGTCATTTCCTCCCATCTTGGGGAAGGTGCCAGGCTGGCACCACTACTTATGAACTACCTCAGTAAAAAGTCTAGGGCAGGGGATGTCTTCCTGCGTAATCACAGGTTCAGAAAATACAGCCTTATCAGATAGCAGAGGCACCGAAGGACCTGACACTGTGGGCAGACTAGTCCCAATTTGGGCCATGGCTCTGGCCTTATGGAGGAGGTTTTTAAACAATGCTGGGTGAAACAGTCCGGTGAAGCAGGGGGATTTGGTACCAAGTCCAAGTCATCATCAGAGAAGTCCTGTTCCACTTGGTCTGGTTCCTCTATTACAGAAGGTCTGCTTCTGAGGGAATGGGTGGGAGAGGTGGCCCTATGAACTTGCTCAGCTTCCCTAAGATACATGTAGTGATGTGACATCTGAGCAGGGAGCTCAGATGTAACAGAAACAGTGCAGCTTCCAAGGTGAAGAGTATTGGCTACACCTTGGGGGATAGCCTGAGAAATGAGGAACTTGAGTTCCTCAGATAGACCTTGCTCCTGCCTCTCTACAGGGCAGAGCCCAGCAGTAGTGGGAGTAAAGGTCACCTCAGGGGTAAGAGCCCTCCCTCTATCCTGAGGCTCAACCCCTGTTGTTAGCAGTTAAAAGGAAACTTCTCTGTTGGTTGCAAACTTTCAGTTGGAATCCCAGAAAAAAATTCCCTATCACCCACTGGGGACCAGTTCAAAGGAACTGCAACAGTAGGTTGGAAGGCTGGGGTTGGGGGGGGAGCCACAGTTTCAGTTAAGACAGAAGCTGAAAAACTTTCCTGTTGAGTCTTTTTTTGAATTCTGGTGATTTGTTTTTCCAGAGCCTTCATTCTCCTGTCTGCATCTTTTTCCTCAGTTCTAGTGGGCTTCCTAGAATAGATTGCCTTGGCTCTAATCTTGTCAGCTGTATCTTGACTGGCTGATCTGCCTTTCCTAGATCTGGTCTTTTTGGGAGCAGCTGAAGAATCTCTCTGCCCAGCCATGCTGTTAGCTGTCAGAATCTGATCAGCCATCTTGACATCTCCCTTAGCCCAGAAAGGAGTTGCTGTTCTGCCTGCAGCCAGTTAAGAGGGCTGCAGGAAAAAAAAATGGCAGTGCTTCCTCCTTTCAAAACTAGGGCTAAGAGGCAATGGGCAAAGTGGCAGTAAGCCAGCACACAAACCCTTATAGCCACACTTCCCACAGGGCTCAGTCAAAAAAACAATGGAATCACAAAAGGCAAAACAGACTAGAGGCTTATCAATCAAGCCAGCAAGCTAAATAAGTGGCTTGCAAGGAACCGCTAAGCCACGCTGTCACTGTGAAAGTAAAAGTCCATAAAAACAGCTGAGAAGCAGCTTGACTTTTACAAGGAAAAATGCGGCAGATGCCCTTGCACGGGAAAACTGTTCCCTCTGGCTTTATGCGAGGTTGGCAGCAAGCAGTGGCTAAGGGAAATAACAACAAAGACGAGGAAGCAGAGAAGAAAAAGGAAGAAGAAAAAAAATTGCCTCCATAGTGCTTTAAAACGCTACGAAGGTAAAGGCTAGGTCCCACTGGCTGACGGACGCAAACATATGCAAAAAGGACACAGCGGACGAGCAAAATTTTGGGGGTGGCTCCATCCATTGTCATCCACTCCCAAAAGTGGCAAAAATTTGCATAAACAGAACGGAAAAGAACAGACGTGGGTAGTATGTAGCGGGGATGTTAAATGGATGTTCATAGGAAGCCTAGTGGATGACAGTGGATGGAAACGGATGACACGTCCGAAGGGCTTCCGGGGGAGAATTGCGAAGCGGACGCATAGCGGAAAGGGTGGGTGCATAGCAGATGACATAGATGCATCACGGACGCCTATAGGAAGCAAAGCGGATGCCGCGCGGATGTATATCGGATGCAAAGCGTTCACTGCACATATGGGGAGTATGAATTGCATCAGCTCCACGGACATAAAAGGATGCAGCTCGCATGCAGTCAGCATTCAGAGGAAAGACGTGCTGCCACATACATCTTGAAAGAACACCATGGTTTGTCAGTCAGGGAAGAAGAGGAAGCTGGTGCCTACTCGTGCCAGCCCTGGCAAGAAGGACAGAACCAGCATCCCACCCCCTGGCACTGACTCTGAAGCTGCTGGTGCTGCTGGTGCAGCTGGTGCTGCTGGTGCTGCTGCTGGTGCTGCTGGTGCTGCTGGTGCTACTGCTGCTGCTACTGCTGGTGCTGCTGGTGCTGCTACTGCTGCTGTGGTGGACCAGCCCCAAGGTTCTCAAAGCCCTGCTGCTGAAGCCCCTGCTGCTGAAGCCCCTGAAGCTCCTGCTGAAGCCCCTGCCAGAGGGAGGAAGAGGCAAGAGAAGGAGAAGGGAGAGAGGAAACAGTATACCGTTTCCGAGGAGCATGAGGAAGAGGTGCTGGAATGGCTGCGGGAGAACGAGTACCTGTGGAGAAAGGGCCACAGACTCTATCGCGACACCAAGAAGAAACAGGGAGCTTGGAGAGACAAGGCAGAGAGCCTGGGCCACACTGCGGATGTACTCCTGGGATGGTGGAAGCACATGCACACCTGATATGGCAAGCTACACCTCAAAAAATCCGGGCGGGCCGCTGTCAAGCTCACTGACCGGGAGATGTATGTCATGGCCGAGTGCAGTTTCCTAATTAAGTAAAAAAAATGAACCAAGTGTCTTAAGCAAAGATAACCTTTTTTAATTTTCTTAGGTAACCTTTATAATTTTATTAAATAAGCAAAATGAACCAAGTAAACTGAATTAAGTGTGTTAAGCAAAGATAACATTTATTAACTGTCTTAAGTAAACTGTATGACTTTGTTAAATAAGCAAAATGAAACAAGTAAAGTGTCTTAAGCAAAGATAAAGTGAACAAGTAACAACTCAGTCTCTGGCACTATTCTCAGTCACTCTGAGACATGTCCATGGTCTCAGCTGTTAAGCGGCCAGGGACTGTGGAGGTGGCTGTGGCTTGAGTGCTGGGCTGAGGTGCCATTGGGATGTTTGGCCCCGAGAGTACAACAGGGGATGGTGTGTTCAGGAAGCTCTCAGAGAGCTGACTCAGTCCCGTGAGGTTGAGAGGCCCTTCCTCAAGTACCTGGAATGTCAGGCACAAGACTGAAGACAGATTGTCCATTGACGGGCTTGGCTGTGGGGTGGAGGAAGGAGGAGTGTAGTGGGGCTGTCTGGCCTGCAGCTGGGTGAGGTGTGGCATCTGTGGCGTGCGATGAACCTGGGCCTGGACTGGGAAGGGCTGCTTCTGCTGTGGGAAGTCCTGGTAGTCATAGCCTTGGTAGGTAAGAGGCTGTTGAAAGCTGTGGAAGAGTTGTGGAAGAGCTGTGACATCGCCTGGGGTGGAGGAGCAGACCTAGACTGGGTCGGAGCAGGTTCAGCTGGGCCTTGAGGGTTGTGCAGAAGTGCTATGATCTTCTCCTTCATCATCTGGTACTGGGCCTTGGGCAGATCCCTCAGGGTGTGGCTCACGTAGGTGATGAAGGTGTGGCGGCTCGAGGATCCTCTGTCCAAGTGGACCAGCTGAGAGAGAAGTTCTGTGCTGTTCTTCATTGTGTCCCTGATCTCCAACAGGACAGTGTGGCTCTGGCCCTCCAGTCTGCCTCTCTGCCTGCATCCTGTGGAGCTGGGGGTGGGGGTGGAGGTGCGTTGGTCTCTGATGGCTGCCGCTTCTTCCTCCATTTGTGACAGGGGATCCTCCAAGTCCTCCGGTATGGGGTGTGCAGCTGTCGGGGGGGTCTCTGCCGTGGGGCCCTCTGAAGACACCTGCCTGGACAGGCTAGCTGGCTCCCGGCTGGAAGAGGACTGGCTGTCAGAGGGGCTGCTCCTCAGTGGTGGACCTCACCCTCCAGGAAACTGCACTTGGCCATGATGTACATCTCCTGGTCAGTGAGCTTGACAGAGGCCCGCCCGGATTTTTTGAGGTGTAGCTTGCCATACCAGGTGTGCATGTGCTTCCACCATCCCAGGAGTACATCCGCAGTGTAGCCCAGGCTCTCTGCCTTGTCTCTCCAAGCTCCCTGTTTCTTCTTGGTGTCGCGATAGAGTCTGTGGCCCTTTCTCCACAGGTACTCGTTCTCCCGCAGCCATTCCAGCACCTCTTCCTCATGCTCCTTGGAAACGGTGTACTGTTTCCTCTCTCCCTTCTCCTTCCCTTGCCTCTTCCTCCCTCTGGCAGGGGCTTCAGCAGGGGCTTCAGGGGCTTCAGCAGCAGGGGCTTCAGCAGCAGGGCTTTGAGAGCCTTGGGGCTGGTCCACCACAGCAGCAGCAGCAGCAGCAGCAGCACCAGCAGCACCAGCTGCACCAGCAGCACCAGCTGCACCAGCAGCA